>JBBBDQ010001223.1:2342500-2942500 GCA_037127315.1 Ascarosepion bandense
ACCAAGCTTGTGCACAAAACAAACTGATAAACTCAGAAGCTCGAAGTACTACGTTTGACTCAAGTTCACCAAGTTGCGAATTCAGGAAAGTGTTTAAAAGAATTTTATGGGATTGATTTGAATTCCTATAAATCTCGTGCATAAACTTACCCTCCCTTCAAATTCACTGAGGTGAGTATTTCTAAAAAAAAAAATAAATAAAAAAGTTCTCCCAAAAAAGAAGAAAAAATTCCAATGCATTTATTTATTTTTTTTACTATCTAAGTGATATTCTTCTCCCCACACTTAAAAAAAAAGAGGCAAAAAAAGAAAAAAAAGATTTTGTCAACAATTACAAAACTCCCCCGGCAAAGGAAAGAAAAAAGAAAAAAAATGCTTAATTGAAATCCTCAAGCAAATGAACTGTTGAGCGCCTACCAAGAAATATTTGTTCCTTTTCCTTGCTGATTTTTTTCTTGAGGAGAAAAAGTAATGTGGAAAATATTTGAATGGTCACATTAAAATTAACGGAGCAACGGTATCTCGAATGATCTAAACTAGTAAGTATTTCTTTTTCTTTCTTTTTACAAAAGAGAAAAAATCTGTCTAAATTTCCTTGTGTGCCCTCCCATTTGGTACACGGATTTTCAAAGCAACAGTAATTGCTGTCATTTTTTTTTCTGTCTTGTGTGGTCTTTCATCTCTTTATTCTACATTTTATAAAATCGCTGTCATTCTTTTATCTAAATATCAAAGAATTCCAAAAAATAATTGTCCAAATGTTACAAGACCAGATGGACCACCAACAAAAATCAGATGAAAGACAGCAGAAATTGGAAGAAAGATTCCTCAAATTACAGTCGGACTAACAAACAACAGAAACATCAACAACAAAAAATGCGAAGAAAGACACCAACTCTAACCACAAAAGTCAGAAAGACAACAACAATTTATGGATTTACATAAACAACAAATAGAATTCCAACAAGTTACATTTCAGAAAAAAAACTACAGCAAAAAAAATTTTTTCAGAGTATAATCTACAACTCAATTGAAACATTCAAATACGTACCAGAGAAGGACAAAACATTCGATGATTTTTGCAGGCGCTATGAAGATACTTTCAGCGTAGACTGTAAACAATGGCCTAGTGAGAAAAAGGTACGTCAGTTATTAAGAAAACTGAGAACTATCGAACAAAGTAGGTTCGTAGACTACATATTACCCAAGGAAACTACAGCCCTGAATTTTTCAGTGACTATTAATCTCTTTTCGGGACTATTCGGGCCTAACATAATCTTGTTCCACAAACGTTGGGAATGTCTGAACACAGTCAAGGACAACCAGCAGGGATTATCTAACGTTTGCAGCGTCGGTAAACAAGCTCTGTAATGATTTCAAACTAGCCGAGCAGACTGCCGACAATTTCAAATTATTAATATTCGTAAAAGGTCTAGTATCAGTAGAAGACGCCGATGTCAGACGTCGGGTAGTTACCAAACGCGAAAACGAAAAGGGATTGACTCTCCAAAAATGGTAGAGGATTGTCAAAAAGTAATTTCTGTCAAGTGTGACTCAAAAACGATCGAGGAATCAGGTGTGCCTCAGATTAGAAAAATCAGAACCAACCCAACCAATTATTCCCCGCAAAAAGAAAAAAGGCATATCTCATGTTCTAAATCCAGCAATAAACAAAACACGTATAAGCTAAAGATACCTCCCGGACCAATGTTACCATTGTAGAAAACAGCATTAGATGAAATTCTGTCCATCCAAGAAGAAAACATATTGCAAAAATTGCAATAAAAATGGTCATAACTTATCTCAGTGCTGGTACGCCAACTAAACGAGGAAACACAAAAATAAAACTAGACAAGCCTATTCAGACAATATAGTTGAAAAGAATTAAAGAAAATATGTGACTGTCGATATTTTCAATAACTCTATAAAATCCCAGCATGGTTCGGGTTCTGAATCACATCGATCATCAACCGGCGTACTTGGCGAAAATTAAACTAGTCGTCCCTAGTAATGACGGATAAAACAGCAAAATCCGTAACTGGCGAGAATATTAACATCTTAGGCGAGGTGATCCTTACAGTAACACTAAATGAGGTTACCAAAAAGCTGAAACCCTAAGTACTAAAAAATTAGGATAACCTATTCGGAATGGATTGGATAGAAAAATTAAATCTATGGGATTGCCCAGTGAGCACTTTTTTGCCGAAAAATAGAAAATACATCGTCCAATTCAGAAAATCTCAAAAAGTTTTTTCTGGCTGCCTTGGGAAATGTCCTAAATTAAAAGCTAAGTTCAAGGTGAAGGACGGTGCAAGACCAGTTTCCAAAAAGAAACGGAATGTCCCTTTTGCTGCTCTAGAGCACATCAACAAAGTATTAGACTCGAACAAGCGGGTATTTATCAAAAACAAATTTTAACGAATGGGCAGCACCTACTATCTTTGTCAAAATGAAGTCCAACAAAAAACTAGTATGCTCAGATGTTTCCACAGGGCTAAACGATGCCTTGCAGTATGAGAATTATCCCCTTCCAAGCTGTGAGAAAAATCTTTAACAAAATGACTGGCGGAGAAATCTATTTCAAAATAGACCTCTCAGACGCATTCATTCAGATAGAGGTGGATGAAGAAAGCTCCAAATTGCTCTGCATAAACACCCATAAAGGTCTGTACAAATATAACAAACTGGCTTTTGGGTCCAGTTTGCGCCTTTCAGTCTTTCAGCAGGTCATGGACGCCATCCTGGTCGACCTTGACTATGCAGCAGCCTATTTTGATGATATACTGGTGACAAGTATAACGACGGTAGAGAACCGGAACCATAGAATAAACGTATTCGAGAAGTTACAAGAATACGGGCTTAAGGAATCAAAGTGTGACTATTTCTTAGCAGAGGTCAAATACCTAGGTCACATTATATATAGAGATGGTCGTCCGCCTGATAAGCTAATGCAATCAAAAACATGCCGACCCCAGTTAACGTTCAATCGTTACAAAGCTTCCTCGGCTATGCTAACTTCTACCAAGGTTTTATTAAGAACATGCAGAATTTGAGAGGACCTATCAATGAACTAAAAAAGGATAAAGCATTGTTATAGACCCCTGAATGCCAAGACGCATTCGAGAAAATCAAGAAAATACTTACTTCAGATGTCTCCCTCAACCACTATGACCCTAATCACGACATCATAGTCGCATGTGATGCAAGCCCATAAGGTATCGGTGCTTGTATTCTCCATAAACTGGTTCGCGAAAGCCATAGCACACGCATCTAGATCTTTACTACCATCAGAGAAAAAAATGTTCGCATGAAAAGTCAAGTCCGCCTTTGATAAATGCATTCCACGGCAAGCGAAGTTCAAGAAAACCGTCTAGCTCCCTAAGAAATACTTTAATCCTGGCGGCAAAGTCTATTTTAAGGCATACAAAAACAACATTACATTCTGGGAAGTAGGCAACATCAAACAGAATAGTCGAACTGGTCTATAGTGTCCAGGGACAGAAAAACACCCACAAACGCCATATGAACCAGCTCAGGAAATGCCGTTTGAATTAATCTGAGAAATCACCACAAAATATCTGCGAAGAGCCGATCAACGTATTATTCGAACATTTCGATCTTGACACTCCCCAAGTCTCTCAAAAAATACGACGCTCGGGAAGAAAGAGAAAATTTACTCAACCACTCGACGTGAATCCCAAGAGGAAGAAGTATTAACAGTTTTACTTTTTTTTCTTTTCCTTTCAGAAAAAAAAAGAGGAAAACTCCTGGAAGGGGGTGATATGAAACCGATACTTACCTACATCATGGACTCTTCCAGTATTTAATATAGTGAATGGTAGTAGCACCAGTAGGACGCAGCCGCGTACGACTACCAATATTGGACACCAGTGAATAGTAAGATACGCTTACTCTTACGTAATTCTTTGTAACCTTTCTGTTTAATATATCTTTCTTTACCTCTATCCCGTGTGCCGTGTTTTCCTTCCGTTGCCCCCACTTTGGGTCCATATCAAGATTGTCATTACTTTCTGCGGTAGACAGGTTGCTAGCAAAGGCTATGTAATCCAATCTGTCCTGTTATTTAACCCATGACTGGGGGAAGAGACTATTTTATTACCGTTATCAAAGGTATTTGTGTGTAAGTGAATGCAAAGAATGAAACTAGAATTCGAACTCGGCTCCCCGATTTGTCGTTTCGAGCTGCTACCCATTTCACCACAACACACATACTTCAATATCAATAATAGGTACCCTAATTATATAGTCGATATTTTCAAGTATCTGTATAGTTCAAAATTATCTCCGCCAGATTTTGGGTGACGAGATACTTTCCACCTTCCAGCCTCTTTCTCAGAGGCGGAATGTTGTGAGCCATTCATGGCTCTATCACTATTTCTATGGAAAGTGCTTAGGCTAACTACATCCCTTGGTTCCGCTAGCTAGAACCTTCTATGTTACTTACATTGTATTAAACCACACACATTCCTCCCGTATTCTATAGTTTCTACTCAAACAGCTTCTTTCTGTAAACAACTGCTCTGTGCAACACACTCAAAAGATTAACCTGTTCAACTCTAGAGTTAGCTGTTAACTTTTATCCTCCTTTACCCAAAAACTGCCCCTTAACGTAGCACGCTACTTTGGTTTGTACAAAGTAAACCTTACTGTAAGAAATTAAAAAATGTACTAATAACAATCAGACATGAAAATAATGTTGACCATAAATCTATTAAGATATATTTCAAATAGCACAAAGTTATATAAAAGTCGAAGCGACATAAAATTAATCATACACACACACACACACACACATACATACATACACACACACACATATCTATATCTATATATATATATATATATATATATAAACAGTCAATAAAAATACTTTAGATATTTAAATACAAAAAATTTAAACCTGGCAACTTAGTTATTAAAAATATGTCACAAACTTCCAACCTTCTATAAAATGATATATCACAACAACACTGTCACGGAGATTAAACCGACATTTACTATCATAGAACACATTAAAAACTAGTATATAGATCATAGTAACATTACACAGGTACTCACAAACAATATGTACTGTTAAAATCAAATAGAAAAAGTGGCCTAAGTAATCGAGAAATCTTGAGAACGCATGTTTTCTAACAAGATCTCTCGATTATTCATGCCAGAATACTGTTTAATTATGTATGTAAAAATAGCAGAGCATCTAGTGAAATACAAGTATCCATTATAATAATGTTTAAACAAATAAAAAAAAATATGTCAGAGATAATCCATTTCGTTAACGGTTTTCGTCAAAGTTTCGCAAATAAATTGTTTTTTGTTTACGAAAACACAGTAGATATGAATATTCTGGAAAATTGGGAAAATATCTGTTTAAAACTTTACTGGGAATATATATATATATACGACTCATTGGCAGAAAAATATTATGTTAGTAATGGTAATGAAATGTATTTAAGTCATGAATTATATATTTTTAATTTTGGCAAATATGTGCATAATTGCAATGCCATATAATTAAATTTGTTTGTATATTTCTTATTTGTTAGCAAACACCAAAATTGCTTAAGTGATTCTGTCATATAGAACTGACATGCTTATCCTCAAATGCTAGTTCTTGATAGATAGATAGATAGATAGATAGATAGATAGATAGATAGATATTTAATTATTTACTACTAATTAAGTTTAAAAATTGCAAATGCTTATGTGCTAATTTGAAATATTTGGTAAAACTTTTTAAAAATATATGTGTAAAAATAAGATATTTTCAAAATGTTTGACTGAAGTTTATCTCTTTTGACAACGTGAAGCCAATCTATTTATCCACGCAATATTTTGATAATCAATAACTCTTTTTTGTTGAAATCAGGACGCAATTAATTTTCATACTGTTCAGAGAAAAATATGCCTAATTTTTTCAACCCTCGATATTAGAATTTAGTTATAATTTTACATATATTTTAGATAAATAAGAAAATCTAATATGTCAATAAACCTATATTTTCTTCTTTTTTTAAATGCTATATTATTCAGGATATAGGGAATAACCACTAGCTGTCTTTTGCTTTTATTTCTTATCCATTAAATGCCATGACTTCTTTAAAATCTGGTGAAGTTTTTTTTCTATTTAAATTCTCGATTGTTTCAGAATTCAGATTTTTTCTTCTGAAACAAGATTTCATCGATGGTTAGGCAGTCCAGCCTGCTGTTTTTACCATTGCTGTGTCGATAAAAGACATGTTCATATATTTCTGAAGAATATATATGTGAAAGAGTGTGAAGAAGTCTAACTCAGGATTTAAACATGACTCGCTAAATTCACACAGCACGCTATATAGCTTAGATCAATCACACATCCTTTATCTACTTAGTAAATGACTAGCAGTATAGCCCGGCGTTGCTCGGGTGTAATGAAAGCTTTAAAACTAATCCATGGTCCTGGAGCTCAGACTCAGCCTAAAGAATATTTGTGTGAATTTTGGTGAGAATTGGATAAAAATTGTGGATTTATATAAAAGACATACAGACAGACAGACACACAGAGAAAAAGTTTGCCTATTATATATATATTATCGATTTTCTGCACTATTGTAAGAACTGCAACCTTGAAACTTCTGAATATCGTTTCTTATGTCTTTGTCTATGAGTGTATCAAATTAAAATCGGACCGCTCCTTATTTAACCCGATTTTTTCGATTATCGATTTTCGACATTTATCGGGGATACCTCAACACAAAACCTAGCTAAGAACACTGAAGGTAGTTTTAAACGGACATACCTCCCAGAACTACCCTACAAACGCGTGTGTCCCCAAGGCTCTATCCTAGGTCCTACGCTCTTTCTAATCTACATCAATGATCTCCCCGATGCCATAAGATCACAAGTAGGCATGTACGATGATACCACAGTATACGCTCGTCTCGATCAAAATCTGGTGTTGATGATAAGGCGAACCTCGCGGCTGAGCTCGAAAAGGACCTCCAATCCGTGGTTGATTTGGGTAGGAAATGGCTCGTAAAATTCAATTCTTCCAAAACGAAGCTGCTGTCAATTAACCACCACAGACGACCGCACCTCCCTCCCATTAGCATGGAACAGGCATACCTCCCAGAGAGTAAAACACTACGCCTGCTTGGCCTGACACTCTCAATGGACCTGAAGTGAAATGACGACGTCGAATCCATTGCTAAATCCGCTACTATGAAAGTTGGCTCTCTGTGCAGGGCCCGAAAATTCTTATCTACCATCAGCCCGTGTTTTGAATACTGTTGCAACATCTGGTCGGGTGCCCCTGGTATTCTCCTCGGGCTTATGACAAAATGCAGCGAATAATCTGTAACGTGATTGATACCGACTTAGCTGGCCGCCTGCAGTTACTCTCTCACTGGCGTGATGTGGCTTCCCTGTGCCTCTTCTATAAATACTTTCATGGCTTCTGCTCTGATAAACTTAAATCACTGGTGCTCCCTGGGAGTTTGCACGAGATACTAGTTTGGCAACTAGGTCCCACCCATTTACAGTGAAACCGATGAAATGTAACCGCAATTTCTACTCCAACAGCTTTTCTCGCACTTCCCGACTGTGGAATTCCCTTCCGCATGCTTGCTTCGCCGACGGCTATAATCTCCAGGAGTTTAGATGTAATGTCAATAGACACCTCCTAACACACTAACCCTCCCATTCTCTCCAGCTCTCCCCCTATGTACATCCTAACTCGTCTATTGCCCTGTTTAACCCCCTGAGCTATAGTGGCAGTGGAATTCCTTGCTTGGGGTGAAATGATTTTAAAAAAAACTCTCAGACGCTTATAGTACAACTGTGTAAATTTTCAAGAAAATCAGTCCAGTCGTTTCGGAGTCTATAGGAAACGGATACACACACACACAGACACATATACACACACACAGAGACAAAGTTCCATTTATAAATAAGTTTAGATGTTTTCAATGAATAAGATTCAAATCAATTAGCGAATATAGAATTTGTAACTGTAGAAGATCAGTTTGCTAATTAGCCTTTTTATAATTCTAATTTATTTTAGTCTTACATTTCCTGGAATAAAAGTTGTCTTAAGCATATCAAAAACAGAATATTACTTACAAGCAACAACTTGGTTGTATAGATATATGTTGTGTGTTAATTATATGCAAGAAATTAGATAAATATCTCCCATCATGTATACCTTAATGTGAAAGCTAAGAGTCGAGTTTTGTGATATGAATTCAGTTTTCCCTATCAAGGGTGAATGAATTGGAAACGAAAACAGAAAGAAGATCATATGATGATATTAAACATTTTAATCTCGTAATGAAATATAAGGATTGCCATAAAAAAGTGCTTCTTATTATGACACGGATTACAGACACAGTTTCACGGTAGATTTGATGATAGCTAACGGGGAAATGGAATAAGGTTGTTAACACAATAAAATCTTGTGCACCATCACCTGATCAGTAAGTATGTACATATTATATTCCCCATAAAGAAAGTGAAAATATATTTACGACAATGAATTTTCACAATGATATTTAACGAAGGCATTTACACGATATTTAGAATGTGACCTAATTTAATCCATACAGCAAAAATTCTAATAATTGTAGATACAAAAGACTCTTAACGCCATTTGGTGATTTAAGGTGTAACACGATACAGTTAAACAAAATAAATCAAAAATAAAATGTTGCTTTCTTTAGCATTGAATGGCATTTTACTAAGAACTAAAAAAAACTACCGGATTCGCCCAGATCGTTATCAAGTCTAATTTCTGGAATTTATGCGTAAAAAGTAAGAGATGAAATGGGAATTGTGAAGTGGGGAAAAAACTTTTAAGGAAACTAGAGCCCAATAATACTTAATCCCAGAAGGCACTATCTCTGCTTGCAGAGAGAAGGCCCACGGGACCTGATGTAAATGAACTCGAGTATCTTAAGATGATATAACGAGTGCGACCTGGATAAGACTGTGAAATTATTTGCACTCAAACCAACAACGCAATTCATGCTATTAATAATATGTTGTACTCTTGATGACCCGGATGTATTCACCAGTTGACTGCCATTTGCGGTACAGTTCAAGATTCTAGGATGTAAACGTTGATTAATTCTTTGATCCAAACGCTGAGATGTTCTACCTATGTAGTCGCATCCGCAACCACATTGAAATTTATAAACAACGGAATTTATGTGATGTAGGGGTAAAACATTTTTACGCGTCGAGAAAAGGATTGTTCGTATAAAATAATAGTATACGAACATTGACAGCAAAATAACACTTGCCAATGGATTTAGAAATTCGCCTAGTAAAATGTCGTATCTGTACCAATAAAAGGTAGTCGCAAATAAATTGGATATTTTTTAATACCTAACGACTTAAACTTATAAAGATTTTCGATAACAAAACGCCTGGTGGAATCAAAAATGTCCAAACGATAATCATTCTTAGAAAGTGTCATCTTAATACAGTCCTTTTAAATGCAAATGAAGTAACTGAAACAAATTTTAAGAGCCCTATGAGTTAGGGTCTTAATTAAGTTAATCTTGCAATGGCGAAGGCAAGAAAATGCCAACGCGTGTTTGTCTAGAAATCCTACATTGTTTTTATGGAAAAGAACATCCAAAAAGGATAAATAGCAATTTAACTCCTTTTCAGCAGTAAATTTTAAAGACGGACGTACAGAATTTAAACTGGCGAGAAAAAATAATCGGCTTCGTCCTCATTATTTCACAGAATACATCATCCACATAACGGTAATACATTAAAGGACGTTCATTACGAGAAAATAACAAGGTCGGGCAATAACCAACAAAAATATTTGCTAAGGATGGACCCAAAGGCGAACCCATCGCGAGTCCGTCGATATGTTGATACATTTTGTCATTGCAACTGAATTCGACCGACGAGGTGGCGAATTTCATGAGATTAACAAATACAGAATCTGGAATATCTGGAGGAGACAATGTAGATCGATAAAGAATGTTAGTACATTTTTTATCGTTTCTGTCAAAGAAACACAAGTGAATAGAAAGCAAATGCCATATGAACACATAAAACTAGTACTAGGAGGGGAGAAAATTTTATATTGATTCATAAAAGTAAAGCAAGCTTTAATACAAAAAGTGCTAAAGTGCAACAACACAGGTTGTAACACTGTAGAGAGCCAACTAGCGAGCTGATGCTGAGAAGACCCAATCATAGACAAGATTGGTCGTAGTAAGATAACATTCTTATGAAATTTAGGTAACCCTTACAAACAAGGATAGATGGAACCAGTGGATCTATTTAAAACAGAGATATCTTTATTGAGTAAACCACTTATAACCCACTTTAACTGTTGTTTTTGAAAGTTCGCTTCAATAGACAAAGTATTATCAGGAGTTTCCACTGGACTTAATTTCAAAAATGTTGATGTATCATTGAATATATTATACATCTTAGACCCATAATCTAAAAGGTTCAAAAGCACTACACCGGCAACTTTGTTTAGTTTACTAATCACAAGATTGTGATATATAAGTGTGTGTGTTTGTGTGTGTGTCTGTATGTGTTTGTGTTTGTATGGTTGGTTCTGTATACGTCTCAGTAACATCAAAGTCTTTCTGAGAACAAAACAAGTTTCTTTTCGGTCATTCCCTTCACCTCTGGATGTTACAGTGTTATTATATGACGGATAAAATAATAGCCATAACTGGGGAAACACAAATAGGAGAATTTATATTTTTCTATAGCTCTCTTGCGTTACATAATAAAAAAATCTTTTACGAAAAGTCACACTATTGGTTTTAATCACATTGATGCAGCAAATAAATATCTTCTCAACCGCTAATCCTGCTGTGTCGTCTTCTGCGGAGCATATAGCATGAAAACTTAATGAGAGTTCACTATTCAACATTGATTTCTAGACCATCACCGAATTTTATAAACGTTGAGCCTGGTCTGTAACTAGATGGGTGATCGCTTAGAAATTCCAGGTGCTGTAAGGTTAGATGTGCGGATGGTGTAATAGAGACAGCCTCGTAATTGTTAATCGTAGAGCTAAGTTCTTATTTTCGTTGACTTCGTTATATTTATTTATACGCAAATACGCTTAGGAAAGATATGAATCCACCTCTTCTACTTATATCATTCAATTATTATTGACTCTACAAAAATTACACTATAAAAATAGTCCTGGATTTAAATAAAATCAAAAACTTAGAAAACAAATCAACTACTAATTAAAAGTTACTATTCACCTTTATTACATGACAGAGACGAGACCATCTGTTCATTAGAATGCTTATTAGAAATGCTATAAAATGTTATCATCCACTGTTGATGGAAATGCAAAGTCATCAAATTTTAGCGACATTTTTTCAATAAGCCCAAAACAAGTATTCCCATCTCCTGTTTCAAGAAGTATCACTCTATAGTAAAAGAAGCCAAAACAGCACGCAACACTTTGCATAAAAGGTTTGTATCTTTGATGTCTGTATCAGCTAGTATTTGTTTAGTTTTGGCATTCCACCAAAAATGCTTCATTTGAAAGATTTGGCACTCGGGACAGTAGTGTCTAGGCGTGATAAAAATATGATGCAATCAAAGATGACGCCAAAGGTCAAACAAACTTTATCATATAGCCTAGATATAGAATCATATTATTGTATACCGCTGCAAATGACCTAATCTGAGGAAAAATAAAAACTGATTACACTGTCACTCCAGTGTATCTAAAAGTAAAAACAGTATGCTAAAAGAAATGAAAATTAAAGCACTTGTTTCACTTGATGGGCACAAATTAGTATCTTTCATCACGTGACTGACTGCAACAATACAGACATGAGAGATAATTCTATTTATTTACAAAATTCCATTTCCTCTATCATTGTCATCGAGACATTGTTCGTGTTTTCTCTCCGCAAATCATAAAACCAAACTGATTGTGCCATAGACATGTTATTTAATAGTGGACAATCCGTTTTCACAGCCATCCATGTCAAGCTTCTTACACATCGGCTTTTCTTGCAAATGTGAGGCATTGAGATTCAAAAGACTGGGAAAATTTGATGAATCCGTTCATAGTTTTATAAGATTCTGCCTGACATATACTAATACTTGACAATTCTAACACTCAGCACCTCTCATAGCTAAAAAACAAAATACATCTTTAAATCTATTGTCAACTCACAAGTATATAGTCTAGTAGGTGACAACCAGGGTGCATCTACATTGACTCATACCAAATACTTGGAATATGGTGGCACTTACCCAAATTTGAGAAAGATCCGATTAATATTTCCCATTCTAATGTACATTTAAATTTTGTTAACATTTCTGGGTTTAGTGTCATTATTAATGGCCATAAATATAGTGAATGTCGGAGTAAAATGTCCTTCGTCAAATGCACCATATGTTATTATTATTAATATATTATATGTTTGAATAATATTTAATGTGGGAAGAAACCAGTAAATATAATACATAATATCAAATGTTCGCCAATTATATATAAAACTATTTTCGTTGTTCTTAGAAGAAATATTAACTAAATATAATATAAAATAAGCCTAACTAAAATACTCCTTCATTCAAATTTGAAAATACGTCCTCCTCCAAAAAATGATACATTAAAACATTAATAATTTTCAGCAATATATACTCGTGAATTTCGAGATTACAATACATTGAATGTTCATACAAATATAATTATTTTTCGTAATAATACAAATAAATGGTTAAACGAAACTGAAAGATTTTCTACTCAGTTTCATTCCACGATTAATTTCCTCTGACGGAGAAGATTCAAATAATTCTTATCTTGTCAATCAATTCGTTAAAAGCAACTTTTGAATAGTAATACATAATAATATTCAAATTTTCAGTCTCCTCTACTTACATTAATATTATAGCCGCAAAGCACAATTCTGTTAAAGATTAAAATTACTGTTCTAGTAATGGCCGCCCATACAAGCCGTTGCTCTACAGCTACAGGCGTTAAAATCACTTGTCACTTGTGTTAATTGTCTCTTAACTTAAAATCCTTCTTTGCCCGGATAGCCTGTTAAAAAGATAAAAGCAATAATGCTTCAAAGTAATATTGATTTCTGACATTTATCATAAAACATTATTTTTATATCTAAGTTAACCAATGTAACATTTTTTTGAAGAAATGCTTAGAATTGTACAAAACTGCAGTGGATAACAAACTAAGCGCTGAACTGCCTACTAATCTTTAGACAAGGTCATTAGCTACGTGTTCGATAAAAGTTTTATAACAATAGGTTAATGTCGCAAAATATTACTACAGTAGTGAATTAAATCCTCATTTGTTTCTTTTAATTTTTGCATGCACTTATGAGTTTGAGCCACATTAAGCTCAGCTCTTTAAATACCAGCTTCAATCCACAACTATGACATTTATATATTTTCTCTCGCCTCACAGATCAGTGTGCGTCTAAATAAAATCTAGAATTTCAAACGATTATTTTATGATCCTGTGCCGGAGTCTGATTTTAAATAAAAGTCTACAATTTCAATCAATGATTTCATACATCTGCGCTGTACTTACGTAAGCTCTTTAAATATATTGATCTTGTTAAAGAATACAAGACGAGCATTTTTTCTCAACAACGTAGTTTAACCTTTTAGAATAAAAGTTTAACGTTTTAAAACGTTTATCTGTCTTATTAAATTTGCGACATTACTCGATTTTAACGCATTTTATATACGTATCAGACTTTATAATAAGTAGCCATCTTGTAATGTTGCAGATTGGTTTTATTTCGTTGTCAATATTTAGATGTTTTATGTTTATTAATATATCTTAGAAACATGATATTGTGAATTGAAAGATACCTTATTTCTTGGTAGTTACGTCTTGATTCTCTTAGTCTAGACGTGTCACTGCAAAGAAGTTCTAACTAACAGTTGAATATTACGGGTTAGTATTAACTGATATTAACTATGGCTTTAGTGAGGAAACTGGAATAGGAACAAACTACATCTTTTAACCGAATAAAGCTTTGGTTCGAAAGGTGTTGAAGTTTTGAGGAAGATTGAGATGTTATGTTCCTGACAAACAAGACGATCTTTCCTCTAAATTTCAATGGCTGCTATAGATGATTGTGACTTTGAACTGTTTGATCATTAAGTTTGTTCTTGTGAATTGTTCCTATCTGATTATCCCCTAATCTCCAACACATGTCTGAGAACAAGTATCAGAGTGATGTTGGTATCATATACGCAGCTGATCACACTTTACTAACAGGATGAAAAATTCTTCACAAAATGGAATTAAACACTGTAACCCGATGGTAGAAATGTGTAGTCCCTAAGGAGTGCTGTGTTGAAAAATGTCTTATTTGGTCACATTTAATGAGATTAACTTCGAGAGCCTATGAATATTTCAACCGATCTACGTACATATTTGATATGGAAAATATTTATTTAAATATATATTTTTCATGTAAATGTTGGGCTTATGTTTAATTTTATTTTTGTTCGCAGTAAGTAAATTAGAAAAAAAATTCAGTTTACAAAGTATTACAAATAATATCTAACGTCCTTTTCCAAACATGTAGAATCTTAAAAGAATGTTATCTCATTTACAATATCTCAAGTGATTGACTATTATTTACTTTGGGCGTCTTCTTTAATCCCATTGGGATGATTCTCGCACGAAACGAACTGACATATAGGAAAAATGAATGTAATTAAAAAAGAAACGCCTTTGCTTGTTGTGTTTCTATTTACACACATGAATGATCTCGCTTTTCAGTTTGAAAAAGCAGAATGTCCTATTATGTCTTAACAAAGTTCGGGCATTTCGAATCAGATTAAATGCATCGCTTTGATGGTTCATTCTCTAGTAGAAATTGTCTTCTTTATTTTATATACTGGTTCTAAAAGTTTTTGTGCGGAGTGAATAACAAGACAAGTCTGATAGGGCAGAGTTAATTAGAATGGCATTCACCTTGTATAAGTACAGAACTACGATTCAGTTGTATTGCTTGCTAATTTCTTATATAAAAATAAATCTTAATCCTACCAATCTTAATCGATATCATTTTAATCATTTTCCTGTAAAACCATACTGGATTTCTTTTTTTTTATTTAAATATTTAAATATTCCCAGTAAAAGGTCTAGAACGACAATAAAAACAGCGGATTAAACTATGTGAGAAATAAATTGATTCAAAAGTTGATGTTATTTATTTTTCATTTATTTTTAATGAATCTTTACAGACGTTGTTGCACAATGCAACAAAAAGAGGGTTGCACTATTCCTAGATTGATTTCTGCTTAACATTTAATGAAATAGTGTTTTCAGAATATTGTTTGCAAAGTTAGATAGACTTGATTAATTTAATTTATTTTATAAGATAATTTCTCTATTGTTTGTGGCTATTTATCAATAAAATCATGAGAAAAATTAAATTGAGAAGACAGCAGATCAGAATATGTGTTCAAAAGTTGTACATTAAAACCTAAGATTGAAAATAATTAACAGAATTTATTATCAACTCTATCAATATTGGTTTTCAATCATAACAGCTACAATGTTTAATGGTAAGAAACTATATTTATTTGTTTATTATCTCTTTTATCCGACAGTGTGTCGTTTATACTATAAACAACATAAATCTAACAGTCAATTTTAAAGTGTATATAAACATTTAATTTAGGAAATGTTTAAAAATGGAATTAAAAAGTTTCATCTTTAGTTCCGAGAACTAAATTATTATACATTCTGCAGTCATACCTACTAATCCTTCATTTTTGCATTGCATTGATACAGGTGAGGAAAATAAAAAAAAATTGGTTATCATGAAATAAGAAATCAAATCCCTTAACGAAACCAGGAACTTATCCACAAAACTTCTGCATTATGTCAGGTAAATGACGTCATCTATCACGATCTTTATATATATATATATATATATATATATATATATATATATATATATAAATCAATGCAGATATATATCGATTGATACCTGATCGATTAATATGATCAAGAAAGTCTTGCCTTATTATAATGAAAACTTCTAATTTTCTATCATGATTAGTAGAAAGCAAGACTCAATAAAAAATGAAAAAATACAGTCGTTAAGATGTGATGTTTTTTCACATACTCATTAATCTATATATCTAGCACTAAAAAACTCATTTTTTATGGGGCAAAACAAAAATAACTTCATAATAATGAAACAAATGAACATTATATTTCTGAGATTGGTTGGTTATTATTGTTTAATGGCATATCAACCTCGGCGGGCCATTTATTGCCAACTAAATTTTATTTATTTATTGCTTTTTCTTTTCAACAACTTATTGTTGTTTTTTATATAAGTTTTGTGTCTAGTGATAATTTTTTCTTTTCGAGTACCAAGATTCATTGTGATTTGTTTTTTTTTTTAATGGCTGGGTCCCCAAGTCCTACTCTGTTATTTAACCCATAACTGGATGGAAGATACGGATTAGTACCTTTTCCAAAGGTACCAGTGCTTAAGTGAATGCAGGGTATTCAACTGGATTTCGAAATCGGCTCACCGTTTTCTCTTTCCGAGGCGTTATTCACTGCAACACAACGCACATCCCTCACTAACCGCTTACAGCACCTGGTATTCCCAAGCTGTCACCCATCTAACTACTGACCAGGCTCAACGTTGCTTAACTTCGATGATCGAGCGAGAACCGGTGTATTCAATGTGATATGGCCGTAATCCATATTTCTGAGAAGTGTTATAACTGAAGACGTAAAATGTGGCTGGGAATATCACTAAAATAACATTAGAACAACGAGGAAATATTCATGAAAATGCAAATGAAAATAACATTTATATTTAGAAAGAGACAGTAAGAATTTTTGTAATAAATTATTAGGAAATAATGTTTTGAAAATTTAAACTCACAAAAACCACACAAAAGTTAATCAACCAAACTAATTTCCATATATAGATTGCAGAACAGAAACTGGGAGGTATGCTATGGTGTAGAAATTGCTTAGAGATACAATATATAAGACGTTGTATAATCGGTCATGTACTGAACGGAACACGAAATATAAACGAAAATTTATTATGAAATAAAGCAAAATATAAAGCAAGGATTACCCTTATGAGATTTGTAAAATATACCTAATTTCCTTTTTGCTTACACAGTATCATTACATTGTTAAAACCGTATCACTACACAGTGTAGATCGTATCACTGCACAGTTTAGACCGTGTCACTATACTGTTTAGCTCGCTTAACTTTAATGCTTACATTACTTCAGTTATTGGCTTCTACGTAAGACGGATTACTTACTTACTAGGGTTTAAGTTCGTTTAATTCTTCAGCAATGATTTTTATATGTCACTTCATTAAAATCTGATATGATTGTGTAACCCGCATAAACACATGATGCCACGATATGTGCATTTGGTTAACAAAGAAAAGCTTACATATAGAATAATGTGTTGTATATGAATTTTATGATAAAATAAAATTCGCTTAACACATTTATTCCAACTATTATATCATATATTAGGTATTAATTGGTTAAGATTATTTCATAAAATTAAAAATAAGAAAATCCAGTATTATAAATTTATCGAAATCTGATAATAATTGTTCTTCTTTTTTGCGGCATGTCTCTTCAGAGCAATCTCCACAATTCACTGTCCTTTGAAATAAAGTTTCTCTTTTGCTATATCACTTAAACTTTCTTCATACAAACATTCACAGCATCTGGTTAGGTCATGTATGCTCTGTTTTCTACTGTTCCTCTTACCTTCTATGTGCCTTCTGAGTGTCAAACTTTCTAAGCAGTCTTTACACAGTATTTGCCGGAGTTATTTCAACACATTCTTTCCTATGCTAAGTATGTGTTTTTCGTTTCAATTCTCACTAAAATGTCGTCGTTGTTCACATCTCCCGTTCAGAATATTTCTTCAATAAAATAAGACTTACGCTGCCTCTATAATGAGAATTTTTAGTATTCACTGCCATAATAGAAGACTCATATCACATAACAATTTAATAATCCTGATAAGTAATACTTTACGTAGTTTTTCGAAATCATCTTTCGATACCCTATTGCAACTTTGCATTTTGGTGTTACATTTTCCCCAGAAAAATGTCGACGGTAAGGTTAAGTCTGAGTCTGTGGCTTGTTGATCACTTAGGATTACTTAGATTTTTTCAATAACGTTTTCTTTTATTTATTCTTCAACACTTCCTTGGACTGAAGTGAATAAGTAATATAGTTCAGTATTTCATTCAGTGTGTGATGAGAACTTCAATTTGAGTTCTACGTTTTACTGATTGATTACCTTTAACAGAAAAAAATTATTACTTTAACATGCTATCACACACCTTCATATTTTAGAAGGGTTGTCTTCTACTTAGAACTTTCAGCCTTTAATGCTGAAATTAATAAAGTCATACATATAGTGAATCACTCTTAAAAATGACGAATCTATATTTCACGTATGAGATAAACATCTGCACATGATTTTAGTGTTTCAAATCAGAGATTATTCTATATTATATGAGTAGAAATATATTCACATATTACGAATTTCATATTTATCCTATGTAGATTTCTTTAGCTGGTATTAATTTCAATTGTGCTATATAAATTCTTATGAAATATATATTTTTTTTACTTAAAAAATACCCGCAATATTCCAGGCTTCAATAACCCAGGCTTAAAGCAAACGCTAATATATAAAAAATATCTTATAGAGACCCTATTCATAAATAGACATTAGAAATATTATTTGAAATGTCAGCATTTTATTGTTCGTCACCAAAAACTTGTGACGCACCATTTCAAAAAATTAAAATAGATTTTCGTTTTTTCTGTAGGCTATGAATCAAGAAATGTTAAAAGACTTAACGAGGAAGTGATATTAAGCCAACCATATATTTTCGGTTAACTGGCATCAGTATGTCTAGTACCGTGATAATATTATCAGTGATTTAAACACGGGACAGTACGTTTTTCTTTCTGGTCAGTAAGTCATTAATATTGCCAGAATATAAATGTAATTAAATAAACATACGAAAATAGTTTTGTTTCTTATTATTTAAGTAGTAAAGAAGTTGAAAACGATAGATCTAGTATCAACAGGATTAGTTCTTCCTTACTTTTGTATAGTCACTGAAAACAATGCCGTAGAATTATACATGGTCAAGTGTTTGAATAAGGTTGTATTATGAGCGTCATAATTGTATGTTATGATAATTTGTGGGATTTTGTGAAAAAATTGTAAGTTATATCGAAATATTGGAAAAAGAAATAGACGGAGGATAGAAACATCAACATCTTCAAGTAATGTGTAAGCATGATCTTGTGCAGTTGTCAGAGTCACAGCCAAAATTGTACACGTCATCTATGCAGTGAGAATCCCCAGCAAAAAATTGTACACATAATCAATGCATTGAGAATCCCCAGCAAAAAAGATTTGTACATGCTATCAATGCATTGAGAATTCCCAGAAAAAAAAGTACAGGAAATCAATGCATTGATAATCCTCAGCAATAAATTGTACACGTCATCAATACATTGAGAATCTCCAGCAAAACATTTTCCCGTCATCGCTGCATTGAGAATCTACAGCAAAAAATTGTACACGTCATCGCTACATTGAGAACCTCCAGCAAAAAAATGTACACGTCATCAATGCATTGGGAATCCTAGCAAAATATTGTACACGTCATCAATGCATTAGGAATCTTCAGCAAAAAATTGTGCATGTCATGAATGAATTGAGAATCCCTACCAAAAGACTTTGACATCATCGCTGCATTAAGACTCTCCAGCAAAAAATTGTACATGTCATTAATAAATTGGGAATCCCAAGCAAAAAAATCGTACACGTCATCAATGCATTGAGAATCCTCAGCAAAAACTGTTCATGTCACCAATACATTGAGAATCCCCACCAAAAATTGTACAGGTATCAATGCATTGAGAAGCCCCAGAAAAAAAATTGTACACGTCATCGCTGCATTGAGAATCCCCAGAAAAAAATTGTAAACATCATCAATTCATTGAGAATCCCCAGCAAAACATTTTCTCGTCATCGCTGCATTGAGAATCTACAGCAAAAAATTGTACACGTCATCGCTGCATTGAGAACCTCCAGCAAAAAATGTACACGTCATCAATGCATTGGGAATCGCAAGCAAAATATTGTACACGTCATCAATGCATTGAGAATCGTCAGCAAATAATTGTACATGTCATGAATGAATTGATAATCCCTACCAAAAGATTTTCACATCATCGCTGCATTAAGACACCCCAGCAAAAAATTGTACATGTCATTAATAAATTGGGAATCCCAAGTAAAAAATTGTACACGGCATCAATGCATTGAGAATCTCAAGCCAAAAATATTGTACACGTCATCAATGCATTGAGAATGCCCACTAAAAAATATTGTACACGGAATCAATGCATTAATCCCTAGCAAAAGTTATGGCCCACATCCCATACAGAAAATGCAATATAACATCTGAAAAAAAAAAATATAATATTCTTTTTGGTAGAGAAAAGAATTAATTATAAAAAAATAATTTCTCTTTAGTATTAGCAATTTTCTGTTACCGATATCGAAATAAGAATTATAAGTTCCGAGAGTCCAATCCAAAAAAACACTTTATTAATCTTAAAAACAACAATAATATACAGAATGTCTGCGTATAAGGTCCTTTATGCGTACGATAAACGTAGTAACAGATGTTTACAATGTTTGCGAAAAATGAAATCATATAATTAGTTAAGAAAGACATTTAAAAACATGTACATTACATTTAGTTACAATAAAAACTTACAAATGATGTAAGTTTCCTCCGTTTAACCAATTGTATGATAGTTGATAATAATTTGTCCGTTAATTACTAAAACGGAAACATTTTTCATTGTCTTTTATTTATAAAAAAAGACAGTATTATTAAAAGTTCAATATTTAATTTCGAGCTATATTATATTAGGGGTTTTACACATAGAAAAAACTTTACTGATGTTTTTTTCTATATTAATATATTTACGTAAATTGAATAGGCAAATGAAAACAAAAGGTTATATTCACTTTATTATTTAAATATTTAAGAGACTTTAATTATAGGCTGAATGTCTAAAAAGCCATTTACATTCAATTATGTAAACAATAATGTTAACTTGAAATAAATTACATATTAACACAGTTAATATGTATAAACATTAATATAGAGGATATTCTTAATACATCTTAGCGAATTACAATAATTCTACCATCTATACAAATTAATAATATTAAATTGAGAATAAATATCGAGATATTGAAATTAGTGCATATGTCCACGTAAGCGTTCATTTTCAAGAGCATACCAAAAAACGCCCATATTCCAAATAAGAAATTTTTTGAATAATACCAAAAAACGCTTATATTCCAAATAAGGAATTTTTGGAACAAATCCTAAAATTCGTCAGGATTAAGCGTTTATACAATTTAAATACAATTTTTCGCTTTAATAATAGCGAGAAAAACTTATAATTGAAAAGATTTCAACCGTGAAAATATTTTTCAATAAAATATTAAAAAATAAATTCCATTCAGTTGAAATACAGAAAAATAATTTTCACACATCACCTATTTTAGAACCCTTCTCATGTGTTAATACGAAGTTCGAATACCGATCGGTTGTATAATGCCAACCGAGCAAGTATTTTACTTCATCATCGTGCGTAAATAGACAATCAAGGAAAGAAAAATACACATAAACTAGGAAGAACTTCTGAATACAGAGAAAATCAAAGCTGCACAAATTATAGATTAATAAAACATTGTGCCTCAGCCGGGTGACAGAAACCGGAATTACTTATCTCATGCGACGATTAGATAACTCACTGGGTAAAACGGAATTGAAAATGCAACTCGGGGATGAGCTATTATTCTCTACCCTTACTGAATTTAATATTAATTTCCAATTTAATTTCTGCCTGGGAATGTCAAATAAAGAAATAACATAGAGATTAATCGATTTGTATTAATCATCATTTTGTTTAAATACTTTATTAAAATAATTAAATAAATAATTTTATTTCAATATTGCAACATCTTTCAGTATACAAAAAATTTGCTTAAATCTTTGGACCATATCCCGAGGGTTTGTGCAAGTCTTCCAGGAGAGATATTTATTAATATCTATGAATATGTTCATTAATTGCTACAAAGGAATGAAAACTGAAGATCCGTCATCGCCTACATCCTCGAAGAAACACAACATAAAAAAAGAAAAAGAAAAAGAAGAAAAAATAACACAGCGGGTATTTTTTAATCCTTAACCCTCTAGGGTCATTCGTATCATATTTGATACAGTATTTCCCTACAAGGAAAAATTTGGTATTTCCCTATAAGGAAACATTTGGTATTCATTGACTGAGCAGTCAGTACTGCTTTCGTTTGAAATTTATAAAATATTTCTCTTAAAAAACTTTTCAGGAAAATATTTCTTTCAAGGCTTGTTTTCATACTGTATCAAATATGATACGAATGGCCCTAGAGGGTTAATCTGTATTCTACTCATTATTACGCAATTGAGTTAAGTCAAATCACCTGAAAACTCATGACAAAAAATGAATTCTATTGCACAGCAAATTTTTAATTTTATGTATAGTTTCTTTCTTATAAATGTACATCATCCAACGCTTCTCTATTAACTAAATAGAACATTTTTCTCTGTTTATGAATGATGTACTTTTAAAGCGTTCATGGCACTCTACATCGTCTCTTCTATTGTTAATCCAAATACTTTCCATATTACAACGCTTGTTTTTGTTAGCACATCCATTCACTTATATTCAAATGTTTACTCCATGTTTTTTCCGCTTCCTTATACCCTGTTATTGTTAGATTCTCAAAGTCAATTCCCTCATTATACTTCCCAGTAACTGCAGCTGGTTCTTTCTGATTTTACGAATAGAATATAATAAAAGAAACATTTCTAATCACAATTTAATAACTGTCATATAAGAAAGTTATTGTTTCATCATCGTATGTATATTTGTAGGCAATACACCTTTTATAAGCTATTTAAATAACAAAAATTTATTGACATATTTATTTCAAGAACAACATTTTATTGTAATCACAGAATGTCGTAGGTTTTATAAAATGATGGAAATACTATTGCATTATTAATAATATATTCTCAATTTATGTATGCAAATGGTGCAACTATTTACGCCTGAATTCTAATCAGTCCAAAGAAATCAAATTGGCAGCTGATCTCAGAAATCACTTGCAATCTGTTGTTAGCTGTGGAAAATATTGGTTTGCTGAATTTAACACTTTCTAAATGAAAATGTTCTCTATCAGTATTCTGAGAGACCCCTTTCTGTCTTTCATCAGGATTGCTAATGCTAACCTCTAGGTGTGTGACTCACTAATATGTTCCGCTTACATGATGTATGATTATCAATGTCTAGGTCTACTGCGAGGAAAGTTGTTCACAATTTCGTGCGAAACATTTTTCCCAAAAGAATATAGCTCTGATATCTGATTCTATTCCTATAAAATTGGAAATACTGTATAAAATCCAACGAATAATCTACAATGATGTAGATCTTGACCAGGCATCTCAATCTGAGTCACTTGTCTACTGTTGTCATGTAGATTTCTTGTTTTGTTTTTTTTCTATAAATACTTTAATGGTAATTGTTCTAAAGAACTGGGTGATACATAGATTTTATGACTTTATGCGCAGCACTAGATTTGCTGAAAGGTTTCTTCATTTTACAGTTGAATCATGAGGTCAATGCTACGAAAATTTTCTATCGCATTTCTCGCTTGTGGAAAATATTTTCGGTTTCTTCTTTGTGGAACTAACTCTCTTCCGGTTCCTTAAGTTTGAATTTAAAAATCCCAATGTTATTTTCAATCCTCTCGATTGCTTTTCTTTTATTATTACCTAACATTGACTGTAGTTTTTATTTTCACATACTCTCTAACACACAGTAAGCTGTTGTCTTAGTGATTTCATTTATTGCTCAGAGTAGAATTATTTAAAAATGTATTGAATAAATATAATAAATACTATAATAAACAAATATTGTTTATATTAAATCATATAATAAATATAGAAAATCTGTTACTTTATACTCAGATACAAAGAGGTAGACATAGGTAATTTCAATTTAATTCTTTAGTTATAAATCTAAATTAAAAATAAAAAATTTTGAAAGATTTTCCAAATTAGCTGCGATTTTCATTTTATTTATCTTTCATGAGATTTTCCTAAACAGCACCTATTCTCATTGTCTTTAGTTTGGCTGCCTTTAGGAGATTCAAATGACAGTTCACCTGAAGAGATAGCAACTCGAGTGATAATAAGTTCCACACGAACATGATTGATCAGGAGGCCAGGGACTTTGACCGGCTAACGACGGAAAGATGGTCATGTATATCTCGGCAAGAATTGTTATTGACTGTAAACGAAAAGGCGAGGTAATTGCTTTCCAATCTATTAGCGTTCGCAGTAAGAGACCATCTACAATTTGAAATGAGCAATCAACGAAGAAATAGACGACAAACTTTTCAGGAAGTTTATTCATTCAGTGTGTTGTTCCTAGCCTTTGTCTTTCTATACTTTGCATTCCAAACAGTGCTATATTAATAAAAGTTACTTCCTTTGTATATTTCAAATGCTGTTCGCCTCTGTCAAATTAATCTAAGATCGGAAAATATTCCCATCTTAAAACTGCCACCTAAATCAATTACAGTGCTATATGTCATATCATTCTAGAATGTGGATGATCATTGGCAGTCCATAATTTTCTATATATGTAGCTTTTCAGTCTTTCCCACTTATCTTCAGTACATAATGTACGGACCAAAATTATCTATGCCTAATTTTTTCTTATTTTAGGTGCCAAACATTTCAATTGTCTCTGATACTAAATATGTGAGTTTTTTATTAAATTTTCTGGTTAGTTACATTTTTATAAAAATAGAATTATTAGCATTCTGATGCTGAACTACAATTTATTTGCAGCAAATCTCCACGTCATCTTCATTTAACAAACATAAATATCGCGCCCCACAAAAATAATTCCGCACGACAATTATTTATTTATTTTTTAATTATTTATAGTGGTGTTTGTTATAACAACACTATATTACGTTACTATGATATTTATTGCAGAGCATTTCTTTAGCTTTTTTTAATAACGTTATCACTTCATATTGTATGACTTTTTATACGTCCTACGAAAGAGTAGTTAATATCAAATGTTGAGCGTTTTCAAGACATGAAAAATGTGAATGCAGAAAATAAACATTTTGTAAAACATATTCGTAAAAGGATATTATGTTTTTTGTTTTTTAAGGTCTGAAAATAACACTGTTATTTCATAATTATTTTGTCAACAATATTATATATAAAGAAAAACTCAACACTATTTTACAGTTGTTTATAATTATAATTTAATTCAATGAACTAAGTTAGTTGATTTCGTCAGACCACATTATATTCGTTCAATTCTATACAAACATTTTTCCGGGATCCATTACATTAGTGTAAATATATTATACGTTTTGAAATCTTATTTTCTCGAACGTTTGCTGATGGCTTGGTGGTGAATATCCGGCTGCTGATAAATCAGTCGGGTTTTGGTTCTCGCTTGTCGCGGTCATCAAATCTAGCTGCACTTATGAGCTGTGATACAGCAAAACAGGTCTGTATACAGATGATTTCTATATAATGGAAGATAGCGATTGACTTATTTAAATTTCTGGAGACTGAAGTTATCAGGAAAGTAAGTAAAAACAAGTTATTTTCTTAAGGAGGGAAGTGCGAGAAATTAAAATGTTCGAGTAGCAGTTGCGGTACCAATTGACTATTCAAACGATAAAATGGTGTGGAAGTAATCTAGTTGTACGTTTGAATGCATGCGGGTAGGTTACGAGGTAAAAAGCTCGTCAGAGCAATTGTATGAAAATAATAGTAGAAAAGACAGAGGGAGGGGCCACGTTACGTCGGGCAGAAAGGTTTTCCTGTGAACTTTGTTAAGAACCTCAAGATGAGGAACAGGAACACCGGAATATATTTTCAAAGAGTATTCAATTCACAGGCGAATGCCATATTTATAAATATGTAAGATAGACCCTGATAAGAAAAAAATTAGTAACGACAAAGGAACCCAGATTCCTTTGCATTAGATACAGCTATTGATCTGATGTTCTCGTTCCACCTCAATTCGTTTGAAAAGCTAATGCTATGGAGGCGTAAGAAACTAATATCAGCCATGCTGATGGTGGGATTGGAAGTTTACCTATGGCGGTTAAAGAAAAGAAGGTTGTTTTGGAGAAATTAAGTTTTACAAACTATTATCCTTCCCCGTTAACCATGGATTAGATGTCCTTTTCCACACCAGCAGCCAGCTTACGTTATTAGCGCTGACTAATTTTCTATTGAGATGGGAGTAAAGTGTAGTATCATCGAGATAAATGCCTCCTTTGCAAACCGATGACATCAAGAAGGACATTGATAACGATTAGAAACAACGTAGGATCTAGAATACAACGTTTGAGGGAACCCGTAAATAAACCAGAAAGCAGAGAGGCAATATTTATAGAGTTTGGATACGACAGATGCCAGCTAAACGACACGTTTCTTTAGGATCACAACTAGGATATTATAACCTCTGTTTGTCTTATAAATAAGACCCTAAACTAGAGACGTATATATATAATATACATAATATTCAGAAGAGGCTATGTTCTTGGTGCGAAATCTACAGTGGTTAATCCAGGACTGTCAGGTGTTACGTTGGAAAGAATTTCAGAGTTAATTTCGGTATTCAACCTTGTTTGACGTAGATGTTAGGACTTTGAATTGATTGAATAGATGAGAGATTGAAGGTTTGCTGTTGTTTAGCACTCTTTCAGATTCACCAATACTTTCTAGAAGCGAAGTTGCGAGATGCTACTCAGCAGCTACTTTGAGTACAATTTTGCACTCATTACTAGGAGAGGCAAAGACGCCTGTTGTAATCAGACATATAGCTTCGATAAAAAACAGATGTGATTCCTGTGAGATATAGCAGTTGAGAATGCAGGTGAGAAACAAGGAGACGAAAGAGATTTAACTTGGAATTTACTTGCTATTATGAAAGTTTCGATACCGACTTTTACTCGAGGGAGCAGACATCAGAGGCGAGTTTATTAAAAGGAAGATTAAAAATTTTATTCTGTGCGTCTTCGCGAAGGAAATCATGGAACGTTGACAGTAGAAAGATATTCTGGTGTGAGGAGATTCTTGGCAACTAAATGTGCAGAAAGTAAAGACATAACCGCGTAAACAGATTTGCCAAAAGTGGAGATCTTTTTAGTACGATATGAGTCAGAGATAGAAGTAAGGAAGTGCTCTTCAGCCTTACCAGTTAAACGCATGGGGAAGTTCATCACTTGTGTGAGAGACTAAGTGACTAGGAGGTTCAGTGATTCGATGTCAGCTACTTCAGTGACCGAGAGTTTAAATCACCTGGCATGATGAGCATAAATTCTCCGAACACAAACATATTTTCAAACGGATATAGGGAAATCGAATTGTGTATATTATGGAAATACTCTTGCAAGTAAAGTCAGTCAGTTAAGTTCCATGCATGATACACGCTTCGGCTATTCTGTCTCGTAAGAGACATGACTGACGGGACATAAAATTGTCCCGCAGTAGTTTGCCATTGCTTTCTAAGTTAGACTGGTTGCAAGCCAAGGCTACAGAACCTAATCTGTCTTATTATTAACCCATAACTGGAGAGAAGAGACCGATTAATACTCTTCCCAAAGGTATTTGTGTGTAAGTGAATGCGAGGAATTCAAGTGGAATCGTTTTCTCGATTTGACGTTTCGAGTTAATATCAACTACACCACAACACACATCCGATGAATTCATGTTGTATTTTTAAGGTCAATCATTTTCACCATTTATTTTAACATATCACTTCCTCAAGGGTATTTGTGCGTAAGTGAATTCAAGGACAAATACTTTTGAGTGGTTTTGTCAAAAAGTTATTGTTCGATTCAATACTAGTTGAAAACTTATGCATACATATATATGTGTGTCTGGGCGCGTGAGTGTGTGTATGTTTACTTCTGATTATGAACAGTATTGTTCTGAAACGTGTAAATTTTTGTGCAGTCATATAATGCTTTTATAACTTATTTTAATAACAAAGTTACAATACACAGATATATATATATATATATAGTGTCATATATTCGTGTGAGATAAACAGATGAAGAAACTCACATCCACACACACACACACACACACACACACACACACACTTACACACACAGATACATGTATAGGTATGAGAACTGGGTGAAGAGTTTCTCTTATAAACTTAAACATATTCATCACACCCTATCGTACAAGACCTGAAGATTTTGTTTAATTACCAAGAAAACTATCACCATTCAAATGTGATATTATGTCGTCATTGTTTATCGCTACATATGACTTGTCATTATTATGAAAAAACTTGGCCTAAAATATAGCATACCTTAAAGCTATAAATGATCAAATATAGAGTATTCGATGAATAAAGTGTTGCTGTTTAAATTACTTAGACAAGCATCTCATTTAGCAGATATAAAGTACAATAATATATACTGTAATACAAAAGTATGCAAAACTCAAATAAATTTGACATTGGCTCCAACCACAGCCTCCTGATAACTTCGAAATCTTCTGCATCTCTTCTGGACTGTCTTCTTGATTTCATTGGTGAATGCTACCGTAATCTTTGTCTTCATTTTATTTTTGATGTAACAAGAAATGTTGTTGGTTTCTTGCTCAACTACGTCCCACAGATAATAATTGTGTTGCAGTCTGAGAAGTTAGGTGGCCAGACATATGAGCATATGAGGCCGCAGAATTTGTCTGACTGCTATGACTTGGTTCCTCTACTTGTGTTGTACAGTGAAGAGTCCTGTTGCCAAATTTAATGTCTTTCAACAGCCGCCATTATGAGTCAGAGCAGCATTATTTCCACAAGGCAGCTGATGTAGGCTTTCATGCTGAGTCTGGGAAGTTAAATGTAAGCATAACTTCGCGAACATTAGTAATCACTCCAAACATTTTAATGTTGACTGGATGTAAATTCTAACCCTTTATGAATCCTTTGAACTGTACTCAGATTAACATCTAGACACTAAAATCTTTGTATTGCAGCTACCATCACAAATGCCAAGCAGAAGAGCATGTAGTTTCTAAATCTCTGACAGAGTAAATTGCATTATTCTTTGCTTTTTCTCACTGATCCTACTATACTGTGCAATCAAAAAATGAAAAACAAGCAACAAACATAGATAATATTACACATATAAAATGGCGACAATTTCTCCATTGCAGCCTGTACATATCTTTGTCTGCGTGTATACCTTTGCATTTGTGAGTGTACATGGATTTGAAAATGAAAATATTTTCACATCAATAACTATATATGTTGGAATAAATTGTGCAATATCGATCCTGAACTTTTATTAATATGAGGATATAATGACTGTAGATTAGACTACAGAATTTTCTTTAGAGAAGCAAACAAGAAAAAGATCGATAAGTTGACTAGAAAGTGATAAACTTTTAACCTGCTTCAGACAAATGTTAGTATGTACATGAAAGAAACCCATGTTCAGTCCTTAATCATATGTTAACTTTGAATTATATTTCGAGTAAATGATATTGCTGTCGATAATCGAAGTATTTTGTTGAATAGCCATAAAGCTGTCCAAAGTGAAAAAGTAATAAAAATATATTGGTGCAACCAGAAAAAGGTTAATTTCTTTTAAATCATTTTATACATTTTCATTTACATTATTAAGATACTATTAAAAAGAAAGATTGTTTTTTTTTAAGCTTTATCACCATATCCCTGCTATAAGCTAAATAGCAGGACTCACAGGCTATAGTTTTTGGTTTTAAAAAGAGTAACGTACAGAATAATGACAGCCTTCTGATAGAATTACTTTGCCAAATGAATCCTGATCCAAAAACGACATGACCCTTCAAGCATACATCACGCATGACACATAAGAAAAGAAAGATCACCAAATATTTTTCAATGACATTCTATATTTTTTCTGGCCAAACCGGAGAAATCTCTAAAAATAAAGATGTTTTGTTATAATCCGCAACAATTTTCCGAAGTTATAATAATTAGGTGTCATTGTCTCTTTTTCTTTTAATCATCCTCTCAAAAGAAAGGCAATAAACCACTAGAACGTAAAGAAATTTCTGAAATTTACCCTAATAAGAAAAAAAAACTACCATTACAGTTTGAGCACAATAAAAAGGCAAAGATTAATAAACAGAAAGTAACGATTGATATTACATTCAAATTGAAATCAAAGTTGATTGGTGAACAAGAAATCGGAGGGGATTTATACAATTGAGAAAAAAAGAAACTGTTAGCCTAGAATTTCCGGTTATATTTAGTCATTACAATCGTAAAATGATGAGCCGACAATCTACTACTGTGCTCAAATTCGTACAATCTGGGTTCATCAGAGCAATAACTATGAAAAAATTTATAAAATAGGCACAAAGTGGCTATGTTAGGGTAATGAGAGAGTGACTGAAGACGAGATTCTAGATCAGGACCACTAACACTGCAGATTCCTCTTTGGATTTCATTAAAAACTTTTAAATATATACACAGCTGTTTTCATTTTCTTTTTCATGCATGACAATTATTTCCAAAATTGAGGTCAATAGATTGTTTGTGCGTTTTTGTTTATCTTCGAGCAATTCAGTATTCATATTTTCCCAATTAGTTTCTGGTTTTTCATACAAAATGTAACATAGCAAAACTAAGCAATATATGTAATTAGAAATATTAATACATTCAGTATGAATATTAGAAATGTTCATGAGCTGATTGTAAAGTAGTCGCTCTAGAGCTGTAAAAGTTTTGCATAATTTAATTTAAAAAATTATAAATAAATGTATTGCTTCCTGTTACACTGCCATCTGACTGTTCAAAAGAAAGTCAAGAATTAATCATCATCGAATTATGTTGAAAATGGACAAAATTTGGTATTGTAGTATTAAGGAGTATCTGCAGAAAATGGTTTTGGCCGACGTACATTCATCCTAAAATAGTTGCTACATTAATTGATAATGCTCCAGATTTATCAACAGAAAGAAAAAGAAAATCTGATTTTAAAAGGAGAAATGAAAGTCTTGAAAATGACGCAAGGTCTTGAAGACTTGCAGCTGCCAGTAAAAAGGACAACATTGATCGTGTTCACCGCAAGACCACAGGTGATTGACTACGAATCAAAAAGTCGATGCTATTAGTATATCTTCTAAGAGATTTGAATATATTCTGCACAGGAAAATAAACATTACCAAGGTTTCTACTCGGTGGGTGTCACGTCTTTTGAAATCTGATCAAAAGCAAAATAATCTGTGCAGTGAAAGCACCACTCCTCACTTGCTCTTCAAAGGTTCATGGTTTTATGCAGTGAGGAAGTTGATGGAATCCGTTTTTGGGATATAAAAAGGATTGTGCTCACTAAATCCATAAAATATACTATTCCAACTTGCTCGGGCAATTATCAAATGCTGTCAAAAACAAACGCTCATCCAAACTGACTAAAGGGGCAATGTTTTTTCAGAACAACACTCTAATGCACTTCCTTGGCTTCAATGACTCCTGTGTGTGACTATGGTTTTGAATTGCGGCATGGAAATTTCACCTAGTTTGTCGCCATCTGAATATCATCACTTCCATAACAAAAATACATTTAGTGAGGTACCGATATTGTTGTGAGTTATATTTACTGTTGATCACTTTCACGATGAAAGCTTTTAAACCAATATGATTGCAACACAAATGGAAGAGGCGTGTAGACTGCTAGGCGTTTATGTTGAAAAATAATAATGATTTGTTTATATTTCATAAACGATTCTTTGTAATCCTATGAACTTTTCAGTTGACCCTTCTAAGACTATATAAGCATGTGAACGCATATATTTGTAAACAATTACACACACTATCATATTCTTATGTACATTTATAGAAAGAATTGAACATAAATTCATATTTAAGTATATGGATAGTCCTGAATGTGCATAAGTTTGTAATAAATCTTGGAAACCATCTATATTTTTATCAACAGAATCTTTCTTCATGTCAATGCTCTTAACCTAACACTTCACTATTTTATATCGATATTATCTACTGAATATTTAATATAAAAATTGAACTAATATGTATGAGAGGATCTATTCTTCCCCAACGGCTAAAAGCATGTGTGAGATCATACACCTGTCATGTGTGATATTATTCAAATCAGTGTTTTTTCATATAATAATTAAATATACAGAGATATATAGAAAAAAAGAAAGTAAGATCCGTACTTCTTTTACAATCTAATGACCTTTAATGTTTGCAGGTGAAATGAGTTTTTTAATTAACTCTTTACGAATTGACTGTTGAATGAATATATTTTATGACTTTTTGTCATGCAATATATTGTATGATTTTTTGTCATACAATATATGTTAAGGTGTTATACGTCTCTATTTTAATAGTGATGTACTAGTTATATGTTTTAGTTTAAAATAACACTATTTTATAATCCTTGTTTCGAAAAACTACAAATGTGACAAAACTAAATATAGAAAGAAACTGACAGTTGACAGAGCAAATTTAATTATGCAATTGTTAAATGGAAAAAGCAGATCCAAGATTAATAAGAACATTTAAAAAACAGAGATTCATAAACTAATTCCCTACAAATTCAGGACTTACCTTATATTAGATTATATGTATAGGATTATTTTCAATGCATCTAAGACTAAGCTTCTCTGTCAATCATCACAGGCATCCTCTCCTGCCTCCCATAAGCATGGACCAAGCGACTCTCCTTGAGAGCAATACACTGCGATTCCTCGGTCTTACCTCCCTTCTGATCTCAAGTGTAACAATTACATTGAGTCAATAGCTAAATCCACTGCTAAGAACGTTGGGTCACTGTGTCGGGCCAGAATGTTTTTTCTGCCTGAAACCATCCTGCATATATACAATCAACCATTCGTTCGTGCATGGAGTACTGCTGCCATATATGGTGAAGTGCCCCCGCCGTTCATGTCCGTGTTCTTGACAAGCTCCAAAGGAGAATCAGTAATGTGATAGGTACTGACTTGGCCGCTCGACTAATGTCGTCCGGTCTTTTCAAGAATAGAAGACGTAAAAAAGATACATTCGTTACCACGATCCAAGTGAATTTATAAATGAGGAATTGAATTTAGAAAAATGAAATTATCATTAGCTAGAAAGATAGATAGACAGATAGAGTAAGTTAATATATTGAAGAGCTTTAAATGAATATGTACTTGCCATCGTGGATTGGGAATCCGCTAACAAATATTTGACAAGATTAGATTTCCCATCATATTTCATAAAAGTAAAGGCGTTAGAGAAAGCAGTATGACTTCTAATTTGCCTTCAGTTAAAAATTTTGTCAAAGTATTTTTCTTTCTCTTCAGATGTAACCGTATTTTATTTTCTTTGGCTACCACCAAAGCTCGACACAAATGAATTCTCACAGCTAATAAAACCGGTATTGGCGTGGTGCCACGCCCTCTGAAATGAAGAATGTGATTACTGACCCTCACCATTTTAAGGTATAAAATTCAGGTTCCTTGATGGCTTCACACGTAATGCATGGTAACGATGTGAAAAATTAAAGCGATTTAATGGGTAGCAGAGCATCACGCTCTCGTTTCTCCTCGTCATGATGATTGTCACTTACTGCACAGTAAGTTATTCTGTAGATGGTCTTTCAAATCAGGAATCTTACGGCCATATTTCGTTGAAACACCAGTTCCCACACGATCACTTGATTTAATCAACGTCGAGCCTATTTACTGTGTAGATTAATCAATTCAGTTACGAGCAAACATCCTTGAGAGAAGTATGAATCCAACTCTTGTCTTCATTACTTTAGGTTAATTAGTAAGAATTTATAGATAAATAAATTAAGAACAAAACAAAACAAATTTTAACAATTTGAATATATTTCCTGACTGTAAATACGTCGTCATAACTGAATCAATTAATGAAGTCCAAACAGAAGTTAGATTCAAGCATTTCAAGCTGAATCTTTGAATAAATTATTTTTTTAACTTTTTATTCGTCTTATTTTCGTTATTTGGGTTTGAAAATTAAACAAATATCTTGAGATTAATTTACAGGAATATCAAAACATATGTTCTGATTTAGAATTTCAAACTTTTTCATTAAATATTCATATATGTGATCATTTCTTATAAATATATTTTGGTTTTTTATATCTATATGTGTATATAGTATTCGTCTAATATATATCTATATTTTATCTAAAATCATTTATCTATCTCTATCTCTGTTTTATTTTTCTTTCGAAATATCTCGATTTCATTCTTCTTTAATATATATATATATTTATCAACATGAAGAGTATCCAAGGATATAATGTAAATCATTTTTAGAGCCATCATCTAATATTGCCTGATGACAAGATTCTTTCTCTAAACATAAACATTTCTGTGTTGCAATGTACATCTGCTTCATAATCGTTTGAATAATATATATATATATATATATATATATATATATATATATATATATATATATATATATATATATATAACAGAGGAGGAGAAAATAATAATAATGAATGCAAAAACATCTGTGCTCATTCATAAAGTGGAACAGTGGAAAAAAATCAATTCCAACGAGAACAATTTTGATATCACCATGGGATCGATGGATTCTGAAGAATCTTCAAATCTGGTAGGATTAATAATATTATATAATCTCACGGCCTATAAAGACGTAAATACTAAAGACATTAGATTATATAGAAACGATGTATGATAATAAAACATACCACAATTTTCAAAATAGATAGAATTAGAAAAATGATACACAAAGAGTTTAAAAGTCTCAATTTAAAAGTAACAATTAAAACTAATATAAAAAAGTAGATTTCCTCTATGTAACTTTAGATCTAGAGAAAAATATACACCAACCATACAAAAACCCAAATACCAATCCTTCTACCCAAATTCTAACCACCCTCCTTCTATCATCAATCATATACCCTAATCAATAGAATACAGAATTAGTAGAAATCCAGTTAATGGATTAGTATTTAACAAGCATTGTAATTTTTGTAATACTGCATTAAATATTACTGGATACAAAAACAGAAATATTAAATATGTAAACAAAAAAGTAGTCCCCAAAGAAAAAATAGAAATAGGAAAATCATCCGGTAAACACACCCACTTTCAACCAGATGACTAGTACTAATTTGGGGAAAAAATTCTTCGAGTTAATTAAAAAACACTTCCCATTAAAAATCCACTAAGTAAGATCTTTAATAAAAACGCTATGAAATTAAGTTACAGCTGTATGAACAATCTAGAAAAAATTATAAAAAACTACAATGATAATGTGTTTAAAAAATTCAACAGAATCAATAAAAACAACCGGACAACAGAAAATAACAGTTTAGAAAAGAAGAAATGTAATTGTAAAAACCTCATATACGGTCCGTTGGAAAACCGGTGCTTGACGGAATCAATAATCTATAAATGCAAAATATCCTCAAAGAAAAACCCAAATAATATAAAAAATTATATATAAGTAGTAGTAAAAAAACTCTAAAGCAGCGAATTTACCAGCACACCTCTTCATTTAATAATAACAAATTAAAAAATAGAACATCCCTACGAGATATCACTGGTACCTAAAGAAAACAAAAAAAAAAACACCGAACAAGAAAGTGGAAAATTCTAAAAGAAGTTAAAACATGTAAGTCCTTAAATGAAGGACTTACATTATGTTTATACAAAAACATATTTATTATTAAATCCCTTAAAAATAAAAATTTATTAAATAAACGCTACGAAATAAATGTCATATGTAGACATTGTAAATTATTCACATGAGAAAAAAGATAAAATCTAAATGAAATAACATAATATAACCAACAGGTACATAAGTAAAAAAATCACTGACGGACTATATAAAAATAAATTGGAACATAGAATTACTCATTTAAAATAAATATTTCTTTTTATAAAAAAAACTTACAACAAATAAATAGATAGAAAAATATTATATTTTAGGTTTTAAAAAATATTTTCCTTTTTAAAAAAAACTTTACAAAAAATAAATAAATAGACTAAAAATGATAAGGAAATAAAAAATAGAATTGGTACTCAATGAGAATACCGCATGAAAAGTAATAAAACAGAAAGGAAAGAAGAGAAAACGATAAGATCAGGTTAAATGCAGGTGAACACTCCGACAATTAAGGAAGGAAAAGAAACAAGGGTAGGATGAATAGGAAAAAGGGAAAAAAGGAAAAAAGAAAAAAAGAGAAAAAGTTGGTTAGTATGTATTATTTGGGGTCTAATTCCCAAAATTAATCTCAATTCTAATTAGTCACATGGAACACCCACATACATTCACAGTAAACCAAAATTTTTTGTCATTTAAATGTAAATCATCTGCACAACTAATACCAACATTGCCTGATTATGAGAATCTCGAAACATAGAAATTTCCGTGTCGCAATGTACCATGCTACATAACTATATATATATATATATATATATATATATATATATATATATATATATTACATTTTTCTATCTATCTATTTATCTATGTATATGTCCTTTAATACCTGTCTATTTTTTTTATTATTCTATCTACCCATCTTGTTGTACGTGTTTATCAAGTGCTATTTGTTCTTTGTTTTTTTCTTTTGGATCATGAATAATATATTTAATTATTTGCACTATTTACATTGTTCAGATTGAAGAAAACAGAAGCATACTATTTTCAAAGGTCTTGAATATGACAACAAAGATGAGAATAAAAGTCCGAACAATATAAGTGTAAGTAAAACCTCATCTCAAAAATATAGAGAAATAATTTTTATAGATACGCGTATTTGAGATATTGCCCCTGTTTTTGTTGTAACCTGGAAAATTAATAATAACTGGTCTAAATACGTAGATGTGTCAACTAGAATAAATGTTTTCTTTAACTGTTATTTATGGCTTCTTCCTGTCGGCCTGGCCACCTGTCCAAACTTGTAAGTTCTTTACTTACAAGTTTTTTCTTTAGGAAAACTTCTCGATTAAAGCAGGTTGTTATTAATTTCCATTTTTTTTAAATAAAAGCATGGTTAACATCTCGAACACGTGTACCCACTACAATAACATTTATATTAATAAGAAATACTGTCGGATTTTAAAATTCCTTAAAGAAAATAATAATTGTTTATTTATAGTATAATATGAAGTCTATTTGCACATGAACACGTTTATCGAAATTTTAGATATGATTAAATGATTTAATTACTTGTGACATAACCTCCGAAAATTAGTTTTAAGCATTGGATTGGAGACATATATTTAATTCTATTTATTAAAATATATATATATATATAATTCATTCAAACATACGCACCGTAATGGGGGCGCTAGAGGGTGTCGTCAGTGATGTCATCGCGAGGATCACTAGGGGGTTTCGGGTCCTTCAACATCATACTCCCCTCGCCGCGCCGACCCGAACCAGAGATGATCAGCCTCCGGCCCACCCTCGATAAGCGCTTTCAGACACTGGAAAATTACGTTTAGGCCCGGTACGAAACACTGCAAATGCTTCCGATTGGCGACAGTCAGAGCCACTTTCCATTTAGAGACGAACCGCACATGAGCTCGTCCCGAAACATTAATTTAGACGCAGAATTTCGGGGAATTTTAGCTAACAATTTGGAATCCAGGCACTCTCTCTTTTGATCCATAACCAATTAGCTGTTCTTTCCGCTGTTTCGGTTATGGACTTGAGTGCTTTTCTTTTTTTACTCCCACTATCCCAATATCTGTTAAGGCTTTGCATAAGGACCTTGCTGCAAATCCTCTAGTTCCCCCTTCTATAGGAGTGCAGCTAGCCCTCCAGCCTTTAACGCTGCAACTGTCCAGCAGTTCGTCATATTTTAACTTCTTCCTTTCATGAGCTTCCTCTGCGTTTTCTTCCCAGGGGACCGTCAGTTCCCACAAGACTATCATCTTCAATTTATGTGAGAAGAAAACTATATCTGGGCGAAGTTTTGTGATGGCAATTTGCTCTGGGAATTTCAATCTTGAGCCTATATCGGCCCTTAGTTCCCAGTCTGTTGCAGGAGATAGCAGGTTAAGAAAATTAAAAAAGAAAAAAAACGCATGAATGTGCTTAAGGCTTACGATTGTCTAACATTGAACAACCGATAATAGTACTACCACTGAATTTAAGGGAAGTCGACATTAGACAGTACCTACATGGGTGACCACATAGAAATACCAGTTGTTGTAAACTGGGATTTGTATGTGGTCTAATAAGATAATTGTTAATCTGAAAGCAGATTTCGAATTTCGGTAGTGATTTTTATATTCAATCAGGTAAGTGCCATACATGATACAAGCATTGGCGATTGTTTCTAAAGAGACATAACTGACTAGGGAGAAGATTTTCCCGCCGAAGACTACCATTCCTTTCTGCGGTAGAGTTTCTGCCAACCAAAGCTATAAAAATCCAATCGTTTCAACTATTTAACCAATAACTGGAGAAAGAAACGACGGGTTAATATTTTCCCCTGGTTGTTTAGGCGGGTGCGAATGCAACGAATTCAAATGCAATATCAACCCTTTTTACACATAAGAATGAACTCGCCGGATATGAATATATAATCCTGTCTATACAGAGAATGAATAGGAGTAGTTGTCAAGAGTAGTGTACAGAGTTTAGTGAGGTGTCAGTTGGTCCGTAATTTGGTGCAGGGTTAATTGGAGTTGTTTGGATATAGACTCATTACTCGGATATACTATTTCACTGCAAGACTGTATATATTGATTTATACTAATAACATTCCTGAACTGACTAAACCATGTTCCAATTTGTATATTTCTTTCAATATAACTTATATTTTTATCTCCATATCTGTTTTGTGTGGTTTTTCAGCCGGAATGCACAAGAGAAAAGGTATGAATCCACCTCATATCACACAGCTATCGTTTAATTAGTATTTGCAATAATTCTTTAAATAAATATTTTTTTTAATTTTAAATAACCAATGAATTCATTAAAAACAAATCGCCTAATCCATGTTTTTATTTCTCTTCTTAAACATTAAAGTGCTTACCTTACATTATTGCAGGTTTTATTTTCCTACGAATGATTGCGTTGAATTTATAAAGATCACAATGTTCACAACTTGTTGCTCTCTTCACAGTAGAATGAAGTTTGATTACAACCATTTAATGTACTAGTTAAAAATGATAATCGTTATTTTATATTCCCTGAAAACAAATAATGATTCCTCATTTATAAATATTTTCATTGATTTTATTACCTGATTATTTCTTGCTTTTGATTTGAAAAAAAAATAGAAATTAAACTGCAGTAACTGAAACAAAGTTAGATATAGACTGAAATGAGAAGGTTAAGGAAATTAATCTACTGAAATTATACACTAAGGAAAAAAACAACAAACATGAAAAGACAATGGAAAGCAGAAATGAACTAATTACAGAAAATTCTTTTCCCTCATTTTTCTCCGTCTACTTTACTATCATCACCTTAGTATTCCCATCCTTTTCTTACACATTCTCTGACACCCCTATAACTTGTTCCTCTTTCTCGTCGCTTTCCTTCTATGTAACCCCTGGCACACCAATTGCAATACAACTGCCTTGCTTGGGGTGAAAGAAGTAAAACAAATTGAAATGATGCAATTAAATAATTAATTAATTTCAACTGAATCAAATATAAAATTGAAATGAACACTGAATTTCCCTATAGTTTTAGGCTTGAGTTTGGATTATTTGTTTCAAAATTTTATTTTGAAGTGCTTTCATTTTGTTGTATTCATCATACTATGTATACCAAAGAATAATATAATGTTTTTATTGTTATTCTACACTGAAGTATCTTTAATATTTTCTATATTATTACATGACAAGGTGTGAAAATATATATTTGCAGTTACGCAATGCTTTAAAGCAATTGATTTTGTTCTATCCCTAGTTAAGATGACGATTCAGCATACCCATTCTATAAACTTCTTTAAACGAATAATTGTTAAACAAAAAAATAATTTTGCTTTTCTCAAAATTGTAAGAGGAAATGGCATAGTCACACGAGATAGGAAGTTATGGAGAAACATTTACACGGATTTCTTATATTCACAAGAATTATCCTAATAACCATTTTATAATTTAAAACATCATTTCAGAAACTATATTAAAATTGTCTCATAAAATAAAATTTACTTCTCACTTGCTTCATCCGATTATGTTTATTTCTTTCGACAAAATTAACAGACGTACGTTTTGCTTGTCAACTCACGGCACCTTCTTAACCTCAAAGGCTTCACCAAAATCAACAGATACCAGAAAGTTGCAAATCAGACAGATTTTCATAATTCAATTTAAATACTTTTTTCATAATTCTAGAGACAAAATCGTCTATGTTTTTTAGATATCTATTTTAATCTTACTTTAATTTATATAGAAAATATTACAATTTGAAATACACCTGGTATATCTGAAAGTAGCACACATAGTAGTAGGTGTCAACCTTGTAGTGGTCTATGCTATGTTATTTAAATTGGCCTTGCGCCAAACACAATCCAAGTCTCCAAGATTTAATATATCAGAAGGTTGGAGATTGGATGTTGAAATGTAAGAGAATAAAATATTTTGTTTGTATATTAAAATAAAAAAATATTAACTAAACAGGATAACAAATATGTAAGAAGAAAATGTTAAAAAGAACTATGTCCGGAGAAAAATGTTCCAGAGAAATAGTAGTAAGGAGTTAAATGAATCCAGTTTATTATTGATAGTAGCAGGATGTGTGTATGTAGAAAGATTAACAGGTTACTAATAAAGTCTGTTTTCCGTTCCTTTTTTATGACCAGCGAAAAAATGAAAAGGAAGGTAAAGCATGAAGCGGTAGGGAGATGGTTAATGTTTATTAAATTGGCCTTGTGTCATACATAACCGAACTCCCTATAACTTACTATTATTCGTTATCATCAGAAAGTTATCAGCAGGTTGGAGTTTGGAATGTGTGGAAGTATAAAAGTATGTTGCATGTTTGAATAGAAATTTATTGATAGAAAAGTATAACTTGAATTGGTAGAAGTTAAACGTTCCAAGAGAAATAATATTAACAGGATAAGGGTATCAAGAGAGTTTGTAGTAGTCCTTGCACAAGTGAGTTTACGAGTACGTAGGCGGGAACATATGTGGGTATGTATGTGTGATTGCTATCTTTGAGTAGGAGTGTCTTTGAAGTTATCCCTCACGGTGAATGGCGAAAAGGCAGAAGGTGAGTGGTGAACGATGAAGAAGAAGTAGTGATGCTTGAGTTTTCTTTGTCGTGGTCAACATCTATTTTTCTTTTTCTTTTTTCTTTTTTTGAGCGGGAGGTCGATTTGTGTGTTTCTTTGCATTTGATGGTTGCCATTATGTAGTTATCAGAATTTCTGTGTGTTATTTATCCTTTATGTAGAGATGAGGCTTCTTTTGCGTGCTCTTTGCGAGGTCGCCGATGAAGTAGTGAGAAAGTTGAAGGGTTAGTAATCCTTGTCAATATAGGGTTCTCTCATTTGTGTGTATATATGTTGAATTACTTTGGGCGAGAGAAGTGACATCCAGATTTGTAGAGTGTATAATTATTAAGTGGGTAAAGTTCCAAATGAAAATATGTTGTAAGTGTTTAAAGAGTTTTCATTTGCGTTTTTTTCGGGGGGGTTCTTTATTTGTATGTTTTTGGGCGTCGGTGTTCTCGCAAATAAAAGGGTTTATATTGGTTATATATGAATTATAAATGTAAATTATTTATTATTGTATAAAATATACAATAAATGTGGTACATGCCCGCAGAGGGAGTCGATTAAGTCTGGTCAAAACATTCTATCCTATACCTAGCTAGTCACATTCACGACCCAATCACTCATAATAATCTCATCATTTACCACAAAAACACGTCCATTATCTTACAATCTTACATATACCATAATACCACATATTTACCGGGGAACCTAAAAAAAGCATCACGGCCCATGAGATAAAAATTGATTACGAATTAGAATTATAGATTATTTAAAATATTTTGCGATATTTCTACACCTGCACACACCTATTTTTAAAAATTAAATGTGTAACACTTTTAAAACATTTTTGTATATTTTTAATTGTGGATAAACAGAGATATGATTACAAAAGCTCGAAATAAGAAAAGAAAAATCGTGAGTCTTTTAACGATTTAAATTTCATCACGTTTTTAAATTAATATCTGCGTGTATTATTAATTTCCCTTTTGCGTAACTGAATTTTTAAAACGCGTGCTTATATTTATATTGACAGGGCCTCTGTGCATGCATCATTAAACTGTTAAAAACTCTAACAATGCAATAGGCTAAAAATTTGTTTGACGTTAAAAGAAGATTGTTTTTTTTAATTTCTTTTAGAGATCACTTACACTAAAAATTAAACAGAGTAAAATATTTATAAAAAAATTAAAGAAACACTCCGAGAAAAACAATTTTGAAAATTGGAACTCTTTCATTTGCCGAATGTGAAATTTTGTTATTCCGAAGTGTGGATAACTTATATTAGTTTTTGAAATTCAGTGAAATTATTTGTTCTAATCATGACATGTATTAAGAATTACTTTTGTAAACCATCTTTAGTTAAATATATATTTTTTATTTTATATGCAATAATTAAAGAGTGAAACATTATCAATAATTTCTGTTCTTTATCTGTTTTCACAATGAGACAAAATATGACGTCTCCGAATAATCGAAAACATGGAAACATAAGATTTCAAATATTTATGTCTCTGGAACCTCTGTTGAACAAATACACCAATTTAATTTCAGTAGGAGATATACATAAGATTTATTGCACACAATGGCCGAGTGACACGTAAGTGGTATTAGATGCAATTTAATGAGAAAATAAATTACAAGTCATTCGAGTTGGTATAAACAAAACCCTTGAAAATAAAAAAAAATGTCACTTTGATTGCCTCTTCTCTAGTACCTTTGATTCGTGTCCACCCTTTTCTTTCTCAGCTTCCCTATGTTTAACTTTCTCCATATTTTTCTCAGGTGTCTCTTTTTTCTCAAGTTGTTTAAAACAAAGTTGACAGATCTTTGCAATGACGTTATTCAATGTTTTTTTATTTGTAGACTTTTGAGATTAGCTAAATGTCAGTTACGATTCATAAGTAGCAAAACAAAGAATGCAATGTATTATTTGGTTCTATTTTTAACAAACAAAATGATGGTCATTAATGTTATAATGGGCATCTCCCGAAATCATCTCCAACCCATTTTGTTTCGTGTGTGTGTGTGTGTGTGTGTGTGTGTGTGTGTGTGTGTGTGTGTGTGTGTGTGTGTGTGTGTGTGTGTGCATATATAATATATATATATCAAAACTGAAACATATGCAAAAAAATAAATAGATTGTTAATGAAGTTAAGCCTATCCCAACGTTATATATATATATATATATATATATATATATTGTCATCCGCAGACAGATCTGTTTCGCTGTTAGTACGGTTAGACCCCGATTGCTTTTTAACCCAGGATTGAAACCTGACCGAATTGGCATCAGTCGGCGATTCTCCCTCTTTGCTACGTTCGTTCGGTGGAAGAAGGCAGATTAATTTTTCATTTTACTTTGTTACAAGTATCGTTTAAGTGATTATATATATTTACGCACATATAGACACACACACACAAATATCTGGAGGGGACTGTAATTATATAAAAAGTTTCTATAACATATTTATTCACACAATTTGAGATGTTAACATACACTGCTGATAAAGTAGATTGTTTTTCTTGTAGATTCTCTTCAAAATCTACTCTTGAATCATCTGAAGTTCCTTGCTCGTGTTACTAATAATAACAAAGTCTCTTTTGAGTGGTATACATATAACACAATCTCTGCTATCATCTCTAAGTCTGCATCCCCACAAAGTACTTGAATCTGATATTATTCTTGTAGTAGTCTTTAAGATGTGTTCCGGAAATGGCTCTGTTCTCTCTGAACAGTTCAATAAATGCTCAAACACCTCTTTCTTACTCGCTAGTTAAAAATTCTACACTGCTTTTCCAATCTTTAAAAACTCAGACGAATCGTCTGACTCTTCAAACTATCAGCCTTCTCCTTTTTTTTTTTTGGCAAATTACTAACGGTTTAAATCAACTGAATTGATTAGGTACCTCACATTAAGTTTGATGGTGTCAGTCAAGAATGTTTCTTTCTAAGTTTTTCTCTTTATTAAGAATGGAATGTTTTAGATTGAAGTTGAATTTATTTTTAACTTTGGATGATTGATTTTTGTAAATTATTTCACCTCAATCAAGTTGGGACCACCACTCGAGTACAGGGGGTTACAGTGAGAGAAAAGACGGGTTACAGGGGGCATATAAGCAAGGATAAAAGATGAATAATATAAAGAATATGGAGATTGACACTTGATTGTTACATTTACTATTGTCATCAATGGCCTTCCTGATTAAATCAATTCTCAAATTAAGATCTATACTGATTATACAAGCATTTATTTACGTCTCTATTGGTAAGTCCGATCACTTCGATAAGGTTTAATTAGCACCTCTTCAAAAGAATGAGATACACTCTATTTGTTAACTGGGAGAAGGAATGATTTCTTAATGTCATCGCCTCGGAAATGCAATATCTATATATCAGTCAACCGAAAGACTCATTCAGCATTGATAATACTAACGTACATGACAGTAACTTCTTTTCACCTGCTCGAGTTAATATTGTCAACTGAAATTAACTGGTAATATTATAGTTAATTGATTGCTAGGTCTGCTGCTAAGAATATTCATTCAGTTTGTCTTAATAGACAAGTTTTCTCTTTAATGTATCTGACATACATATAAGTCTATAAATCATTTATATCTTAAAAATTAATGTCACGTATGACAATGATGTTTATACTGCATATCTAGAGATTATTCATAAAATCCAAAAAAGATTTAGCTAAATTATTGGTTCTGATCTGGTGTCTCGGGTTCAGTCAAATTCTAAACTCAGTAATGTAGCTTCACTGAATCGTTTCCATAATTTTTTCCATAGTAGATTATCGAATAAACTCTTTTTATGGTACCTAAACTTTATTAATTTAACCATAATATTGGAACGGAAACAAGGTTCCATCATTCGCCGTTGAATAGACTAGATGTAACCTTAGCTTTCATTGTATTAGTTTTGTCAAATATTTCTCGCCTATGAAACTATCTTCCAGTTGAAGCTTCTTTGATATTCAAAATTATAATGAAATATCAATCCTTATACTCTTTCCTTGTTTACGTTTCTATTGTACGAGGTTTCTTTTCCATCTTATTCTTTCACACTCATTAATCTCGCTGAAATAATTCACACACACGTGTGTGTGTGTCTGTGTGTGTCTGTGTGTGATATATGGTCCAGAATCAGATAAGATAGACAGAATAGGTAAAGAACAAGTAGGGGAAAAACTGTCTTTAATCTTACATGTTTCATTTTAACAAGCTTCTTCAGAGATTCTTTCAAGACGCATGATTTAAAAAATCTTTTTTAAAAATCCATGGGCAGTAAGATACGTGTCTCATGTGATAGAGAAATGGTTATATATCGACTGTAGAAGAACAACTTATGAATTTAAGTAAAAGTAAAAGTGTCACGCGTATTTAAATTAGAAGAATGAAGTGTGTGTATATGTCAGTAACGTTAGTATGTGTGAATGACAGCGACAAAATACATTTTTGTTCAAAATGTGCAGCAAGTATTGTATACAAGTGTCCAGCAATAGAACACTTTTCTTTTCTGTAATTAAAATGTGTCTGGAACCGTCAAAACAAAATGTATTTCCGTTTAAAATTCTAGCGAAAATAATTTATAAAATTATTAAGCAAACATTTTAAAAATAAAATTTGAAAAAGATTTTAACGGTTATAATATTTCAATGAAAAGATAAAATCTTAAATATCTATGTATTAAAATTATCACAATGACATATTTATATAATGAAATATAAATAAGAAACATATATATAAAATATAATACTAAACCATTACTATATTGCAATTAAGCAATTAAACAATATAAATAATATACAATAATAAATAATAGTAAATAATAAAATAATAGAAAAACTAAACCAATAATAGTAATAATAAATGTATTGATAATAACAATGATAATAACAATAAAATATATTAATAATAAAATAAATAATAGTAACAAGTAAACAGATAAAAATATTAATAACAACAATATAGATAATAATAGGGAATATAGAATGAAAAGCCAGAAAATCATTGTTAAATTAATTATGTATCAACTTCATATCGAGAAACAAATATTACAATGTTAAAAATTCAAAGAATTATCTTTAACATTTTTCATGTTTATTGGTATTTTTAATTCATGAATTATATATTTGCGAAAAAGATGTGAAAGTAATGTAACGTTTTAATCACGTGTTTATGGTTGGTTGTAATGTTATTAACATATTTTTAAAGTTCTTTCTCCTTAAAAGGTTATGTTTTTAAGAAAAATAAAACTAGCATTTGAGAAATATTGTCCACCGTTATTTCAATGTAATACAAGTGTGTTGAAACATATGTCCAAACGTAAGTCTCTTTTATATTTGTAGATCTGCGCTTTGTATATATATATATATATATATATATATATATATATATATATATATATATATTATTTCACTGTAGACACTGTATTTTGTAAATCCTGGTATTTAAATATGTGTTTGGTGTCTTTTTTACTCTGACAATATCAGCAATAGTCTTGGAGATGGGGATAACGATTCTCGTGCTTGAGATATTTAATTTGTTTGACGTTTCACATAAAAAGCTATTAAAGTGCTTGGGAGGTATTCTTTGTTTTTTTGGGGTGGGGTTTGTGGAATTTATAATCAGGTTTTTTGGCGTTGAAGAAGAAATGTAGTGGATAGTGGAGAATTTTAATGGTTTGTTCAACATATCTTTCTTCATTTGATAAAACATTAGGGATGCACATTCTGATAATATATCCTTATTGAGTTTTTTATTAAGTTTTACAGGTTGGTGTTATGTCGGCAAAACAAGAGGACGTTATATTTATATTCTCAGTAAGTAGAATTGTTAGGTATCAAATCTGGAAGAACTAGATACTTAAAACTCTAGAAATAGGCAAGCGAGATCACCGCTGATATTAGGCCCATGGGTTTTTCTTTATAAAAAGTATTGTTAATAGAGAAATGAAAATGGTTAGTGATTAATGAGCATATTTTCATAATTTTGGGGGTAGGTAGTGGGAGCTTTATATTTAGATTTTTTTAAAGTATGTTTTCTAAGAAATTTAGACTTTTTTAATAGGTGTCTTCTTATAGAGTATTGGTTTTATCTAAACCTTCCATAAATAAGTTAGTCGTAGTAATATTAATATCAATATTATTTATTGCTCGCTGTTCCGTCGTCCGTAAATAGTTTTCAAATATTTAAGTCTTGCTTTTGAAAATATTGAACGTTTAATGATCGCAGCTTACTTTCAGTTCCTAGTTTTTCGACAAGAACTGGATAAAGAATGTTACTTATTTGCTTTTTTAGATCAAACCATAGAATATATTGCTATATTTATTTTTCGTTACATGATTTGAAATTCTATTTATTACATTAGTGTAAATGTTACTTTCCACCACAGTCATTGTTCAATATTAGTAATATCTTAGAAGTAGCTTGGAACATCTCCCATTATTTTTTGTTTGTTGATATTCTTTATGAACAGATTCATAAAATTGCAGACATTTTTTGGTATAGTTTAAAGCTGCTTTAAAATGTCTATTCCACAAATTCACGTGTCGTGTTTAATCTGGAAAAACGAAAATGTTCATAAACAATGGATTTCTGACAAAAGAAATGTTGAGTTCAAACTAAAGTAAGAAATTAACTTAAAATGGCGGTTTGTAAACCCTGATAGAATGCAATTGGATAAACAAATAAACTTACAGAAAAACGTGATCATTCTTTCAACACGTTTGCCTCTTCGCATGTTTTGATTTTTAATCAACGAAGACAACAAGTAGTATTTCTGAATAAGAAATCTTATCCACAAATTAAAAAAATATAAGCTTCAGCAGAATTCTCATGAATCTCTTTAGTGTAGACTCACTGCTAAGCTGACTACTGATTTGTTTCCTCCTTATAACTGGTTTGAAAGCTGAAAACCTATTTCGTCATTTCATTCGTATTTTATCCGTGAAATGTAGAATTAGTGATTTTCATCACTCTTCATGTGAAAGCATGTTTATCCTTCAAATTGAAGGCTCGTCTTTTTGTTCCATCATGAAAAATCTCGGCCCTAAACATTGACTTTAGTTTATAAAGGACCCAATCGAGTATTTCAGGTTCATCACTTTAGAAACTATATCATGATGCAAGCAGTTAAATCTATTTTTCTGTTATATTGCTGTTCAACTTGCAAAAATTTTATTTCATATGTCTTTTCTTGTAATTCTTCTCGGTTTCTAGCCACCCTCCTCACTACATAAACCTAATAGAGTAAATTCTTTAGTCGCAAAAGACTCGACCATACGACAGGTAATGCTGGTATATTCGTACCTCTGAGTGAATCAACATAATAACCTGGAAATACGATTCAGCATATTACAAATAGCTGGAGATGTAAAATCACTCAATGCAGTATACTCTATGTCTGCATGTCACAGAATTACCTTCATTTTTTATAATTATTTCACCCCAAGGTAAGAACGAATGTCACTAATACAAAGGGTTTTATATAGAGAGAAAAACAGAATACAGAATATGCCAGAGAACGAATAGAATATTGATGGGATTTGTAAAGGTGGATAGAATTAAGAGAGGTAGAAGATATCAACTGATGCTGCATTTAAACTTTTAGAGATTTTAACTATGAGGGAAGCAAATATACGAGAGGTAGTTTCATACGCAGGAAGCAGGAGAAAAGAAAATGTTGAAGAAGAAGTGGCGTTTATATTTTACTCTTTTGATGTTGAAAATGTTGGACCTTGATGCCAATTTAGAAGCACGAATAAATTTATGTGGCTTTGAACACCAGGAAGAAACTAATCAAAGCAGAAACCGTGAAAGTATTTGTAGAAAAGATAGAAGAAAGACACATCTCGTAGTTGAGAAATATAACAATTCCTGTAAAGTTAGCCATTCAGCCACTGTGAAGATATTGAAGCAGTTCTTTTAAAATTACTCATGTAACATAGGAATCGTTCCTTCCTTTTTGAGAGGATGTAGCCTCCATGTACCATGACGTTAGGAAAAACAAGGAAATAATCCTGATTCCTTGAATACAATGTTTTATCACAAATAATATTGAAAATATACACATCAACATAATATTTTTTTATTTTTTCCTTTTTTAAGTTAATCAAGCGGTTAGTCTGAGCGACGTTATCCATAACTAATGTTCTCGCCTCCTGACTGTGAAACGTGTGTACATTTTTATCAGTGTCCCTGCTAGATATATCCCTGGATTTTAATATTTGCTTTTTCAGGGAAAACAGATATATTTCTAGCTTGAAAGATCGACTCAAACTTTCCAAAAGAGTCTTTTGAAATTTCTATTGAGGCAAAAAATTGCAGATCAAATTTAAAGATTTCTTTTTGTTATTTCACCGGAAGCAAAAAAATAAACCACTGAGATGCAAAAGGTTACTGAGTGTTAGAGATTGTGAGAAAAGATTATTAAAGAGTGTGAACACTAAAATAACAGGAATTAAAGAAAACAGATTATGACATGGGAGATACGGTTAAATCTAGCATTTCAACTTCATCAAGCAGTGACCTAGTCGCCAATCTAGTACTGCGCTTAAATTCATAAAGTTTAGACGTCATAGAGGAATGTCCATCAGAAAAGGTTTAATGGAAATATTTAGAGAAAATACACAGATAAGCTAAGTTACAGCGGTTGATTGACACCGAGAAAAAGATCAGGACAAATAATAATGCAAATTCTACTTTGATATACAAAGGTCAAGAAACATTTTCTCTTCTATTTCCTTTATTCTAATTATATATAGCGAGCAATTCACTCATATAAAACTTTGACATAAACGTTTTATTTGTTTTGCTTAAATATAGTTTAATAACAAAGATGAGATAAGAGGTTCGACATAAATTAACAAAAACTAAATAAATATTTCTAAAGAACAAGAGGAAGCCTTATGATAAATTTCACTTTAGATTAAAACCAATCAATTTGGCCCACCCTAATTTCACTATCATTTACTAAATAAGAATAAAAATACAGAGAACATTTTCGGTTGCCAGATAGGATTGACTACGTATATTTTATTTGAATTTAATTATTATTGACGAAAACGAATATAAATCATTAATTGCATAAGTTTTCATATATACAGGGTGTCCTAAAAAGCTGACATCATTCAAAATGTGAAATTCTGAGTAACTACATGTTCTAAATCAATGAAATTATGCTGAGGAACACAACAAATTTTTATCAGCATTCTGGATTCAAAGTAATGTAGATTTTAAAACCGATTTCAGAAATGTTCAATATGTACACCAGATATGAGACGACAAACGTCAAGTTGGTAACCTAGCTCCTGCAAAACACACTGTAGCATGTCTTGCGTAACATTCTGAAGCATCTCAATGAATCTCTACTTTAGTTCCTTTAGACCTGTAGGGAGAGTATTATAAAGATTTGTTTTCACATACACCATAGAAAAAAGCACAAGATTGAATGTGGTCGCCATTTCAGTAGAATAGTGCTGTTATCACTAGCATATTTAGTTTATTATACATATATATATATATATATATATATATATATATATATATATATATATATATATATAATCATGTCTGGACAATCTATTAAATATCACGGTTTGGGAATGGTTATATTTTATGAGAGAAATGTAAATCCTATTGCTCTAAAGCTTGGAGTGCTAAAATGTAAACTATGTTTACGGTGTATGAACTTTAGAGATATAATTTATATAGATATATAGCAATGTATGAATCACTCCGACTGAAAAAATGGTTAGATTAATTATTAACAACTTTCTCAAAGAAGTACATGATTCTATGGAAAAGGAATGTAAGGTCAGATCACAATGTATGTTGCTTGCTTCAAACTCGAGGAATAATGACAATAAGTAAAGGAAATAGGATGTAAGACATGTAAAATTGAAAATAAAATAAAATATCTATTATGCTGAAAATTAACAGGATATAAATTTTAAATTGTTTTTCTTCCAACGTATGATATGCATATATATATATATATATATATATATATATATAGATATATATATATATAGTCACAGCACGCAATGTTTCAATCGTAGATCGATCATGTTTTGTGCCAATTTTTGACTACGTCAAATTTTTTAAATTTTTTCTATTTTCACACAAAATGTTGTGTTTCTTTCTTTCTTTAGAAGGAAATAATGCAAAATCCCTAAATTCTAATAAAGAAGCATTGCTTTAAACTAGCCTATGACTTTGCATACCCTACTAATTTCCTTTTCAATGTTAGCTAATCTTTTGAAAGTGAATATCTCCTTTTTTAATATTTTTTTAACTACACTCAACTAACTGGTTAATTTAATGGCAAAATCGGTACGTATTTTCAAATAAAATTAAATTTTATCTTTTAATATTTTTAGTAATCTTAAATCATTAGAACATGACTCAGTTAAACTCTGTCTAAGCTTGCGTGTTAATTTTTAATTCTTAGAGTCTATTGAATATCTAAAGAATGACAGGAAATGAACACATTAAACAATCGAACTTATTTGATAACTATCAAAAGTAGATATTTTCTAAGAACTTTTAGGATTAGTAATATTCGTTAGATTCATTTACGATCAAATAACCATGTGAGAGGTATGAATAAATCTCTTCTTTTGTCAGCTATGTGTTGAATAGCAGGACAAACTAAGTCCGATAGCCTTCTTTAGGAAACAGTCTACGGCAGAGACTTACTGCAGGAAAATCGTCCGGCGAGTTAGTCATGAGTAGAAAAAACACATGATGGCCTAGCTGTATATCATGAACAACACTTAAATAACTGACTGTTAAAAAATTGAAGATCATTCCAATGGGAAATGTAGGACATGCTTGAGAAATATTTATTGGTGATTTGTGATGAATAGCTATTTTTTCGGATACTGGTGTTAACAAACAATCTGGGAGAGAGAAACCGTGGATCAAAGCGCTGAGACATTGGTAGTGGAATGAAAAAAGTGGTTCCCACAAATTTTGCATCTAGATTACCGCCGAATTCCAGTATAAAAAACTGAAGGTGCGTCAATTTTGAATAAGAAATGCAAGAACATTTTTTGTTCATCTTGACCACAGGAAAAAAATCAGACGAGAAATATTATGCGGGTAAAAAAGAGGGACGGCTTGATACCGTCATGAGTAGTTATAAATGTACTGAAACAAAATCAACTGCGGCGTGTTTTCATTCTACACAATTTTAAGCTGATATGTAGTTTTTCACATTTACAAGAAATATAAATAAAAACTTTTAACACTGTACATTTCTCTGTTACATTATATGGTGCATTTTTGTTCTTTGATTTTAAAGATAGTACTCATTTTGATCCATATAAACCTATACGTAAAATTACAAAGTTTTGTTTTTATATTTTCATTTGTAGGAAACGAACAAGAAATATTTTTACTCTTAAAGAAGGCGCTGACAGAAAAATATGATCAAGAATATATTTACATTGTATATACATTTAACTAAACTTTCTAATTCTCTGACATTAATAGGAAAAGATATATATGTATAAATGAAAAACGTGGTATTAGAATCTTTTATGTTTCTTGACTTTGTCAAAAGAATTTAATATCAAAATCTATAACAACAGAATGCGAACACCTGAAAAAGCTGCATTTTAAAAGGAAAAGAAAATGCATATTAATGCATCGTTCTACACACATTTCACAGACAGAATTTATTTATTAAAAGCTTTCCTTTAACAAATAGTAACGGGGATATTTAGTTTTAATATACAAGCAGCACATTTTAAATATCGTAAGATATTGCTTGATATTATAATTAATTTGTTTTGAAAGAGTATTTATTTCATAATTATACCATGCTATTATGTATTAACTCATTTTAATTAAGACAAATTGATTCTATTAATAATTAACTTCAAAGTAGATTATATACGATTCTAAAATCAAATCAAATATTGTTTTCTTTGATAATGTGTAAGGTTTATTTGTTAAATAGCGTATATTTAAGATTGTTAAAACGACATTATTTTCAAATTAATGTTTTGCAAAAAATAAAATGCTTTAAAAGGTAAAAGTGTTTAATAATTTATGTTTTCTTATTTTTTCATATCTGTTTTAGTCCTTGTAGAATTTGCTCTTAACGAGTAGATAAAGATTTTGTATGTAATTTCTTCCTGTTTGTGCGAACAAATGTTTTCAGTTATGAAAATGATGTTCTAAATCTTTGTAATGATATATGAAATAATTGTACATTCAATATTGTTAAGTACTGTTCTGTATTTTAATTATCAGACGTAGATGAATAGCAATAGAAATTTATCTATTAAAATTAAATTTCGAGTAAATTAGTTGGTTTTCTTAGCATCACTTTAAAAATTGTGGATTGCGTAAAAATATCGTAAATATTATTACTATTGTAGAGAAGTGTATCTGGACTAAATGCACATAAATTTGTGGTTTTGTTACAAAATAAGATAAGGGTATAAAATAATTATACATATGTTGCTTTGTAAATGTGTCAAGACTATCTAGCAGTTTCATTAATCTAGCAATTCTGGAACTTTCTCTTTCTAAAACTACTATCTTCGAACGTCTTTTGAGTATGAAAACGAGTCCAAATGTCAGACACAACCCGTATATTCAAACCATTACTAAAGATGTTGGTCAAAATATAAAAAAATTATCTAATCCACTTACAATGCTTTTACAAAAATAACATTAAAAGCCACATGGGATCTTGATTGCATATATGGATCTGAGAAGCTTCATTCTCATATTCCAGTCGTGCAAAATCATACACAGTCATTTGGGAAGAAGAAACTGTCAACACTGCATCCTCTACAGTTACTGCTGTTAATCTATCGTTATGTCTATAATAACCCTTCAGAGGAGATTTGTACTTTACTTTTACATGTCTACAACAAGCCATTCAATGTCTTTAGATTCGAATATTAATCCTTCATTCCCTGTTCAAAATGTAAAAATAGTCTCACTCACAAAGTTGTTTTTTCTTCCAATGAACATCTATTTGGCGGAACATACATCCACCTGGTTGCTTTCTTGAGCATTCTAAATCAAGAGTCAATATCTTTCTATTCTCGTATCTTTATAGTCTTCATTCCTGTAACATTTACGTCTGTTCATATCTCATTTCTTTTATCATTAAAATTGTTACTGTAAGTCTTTACATTTGATTCCAAGTCGTAAAGAAAAATATCATTAATAATATAAACTGCACCATTCTTATGATTCCTCCTAATTTTCTAGATTCTCAATCATCATTAGTCTAAATTTTATTTGACGACATATAATCCATATTCGCAAGAGGGCACATTCATGGAAATAAATGTGAATATGCGTAAGTATGTCATATTTAAAGTTAACAGAAGATTACGACGTATTACAAAAACACATTATATATAATAAAAAACATTACTGCTAAAATTTAAAAAGCTAGTATGACAACTGAATATAAACAATAAACCAAATAACATCTAATGCCGTACATGATGGCACTAACAAAAATGAATAAATTAGAAAAAAACTTTATAAAAAGCAAGCTATTATGTCAGTTAAATTTATACTTAAGTGAAAAATATTTAAACTCAACCAGCACAGACCTTTTTGTATCGACTGTTAAGCTGTCCCACTGATCAAACTCACCATTTGTAATTTCACAATTCATTGTTAAGTTACTTATGTAAAGCGTATGTCTCTGCAGATTAATGTCATGAAACGTGAGTGTTTTGCCATTTCCTTTCAGTTTCTACTGCAGTTTCCGACTAGATAATTATTACATTCCTTTAAGACATATATAGATATAGGAAATCAGCTAGTATCGACGGTAATGTATTAAGATAATTCCATTTGTAGGAATAATGATAAGAAAACGAAGAAGAAGAGGAAGACGAAGAAGAAGAAGAAGAAGAAGAAGAAGAAGAAGAAGAAGAAGAACAACAACAACAACAACAACAACAACAACGACCTACTGGACATCGATAAACTCAAATCCATTACCGAATATGACAATTAGTTAAACAGTCTTCTCAATACTGTAACATAATTCAGTGAAAATATAGGTATGTATTTCGAATTAGATAAATTCGTAAAAGTAAAATTCAAGTAAAGGAGAATTACAGAAACGCTCAATGCATCTAGATGTTGTCACAAGAATTAAGTAACATGAACAAGAAGAAGTCTATGATTAACTCCTAATTACTGAAGGAGATAGAATACAGTATAACAAAAGGAAGGAGAGAGTAAGGGAATAATACTAAAGGCGTCTACTTTTGACAAGGAATACAGAGTTGAATTTAAAAAACAGTATATTAACCATAAAAAACCTTGTCTTTCTCAGTGATAAAAACAGTTTCAACATTTTTAACTAGACCAAAGCAGACATTACGCTAATAGACGATAATACGAGAAACCTTCTGACTAGCTAACACAACACTCAATCAGTTTCGGCCTGACATATAGATAGCGTCACTAACAAAAAATGCATAACGATTTTTGTAAAATCATTATTCTGTCATAATTATTCTGTGGAAATTCTCCGAGAATTATTGAGTTGTGAGAAATATATTGACGACATGCCTGAAGTACAGAATATACATTGATACTGAATGTGCGACACCAAAATAATTTGCAAGGAAAAATATGGTTTTGTTAAAGACACTGAAATAAGACACTGAAATAAGTGTATTATTCCTGATTAGAATGTTATCACAGAGACCATTTTAAATGTAGACTTGGCAAAAAAAGCATTTAATATATTGCAACACATACAAACTTCCGTTATGTATAAATAAAAGAATGTTGAAATGCTATGTAACAACATTCCGCATAAAGGTCAATGAATGAAATATCAATTTCCTCGCGGTTGAAGAGGAAACGCGGTAAAAGAAATGTGGTTCTATGGAAAGAATTCGAAGAATAACATAGATCAAACATTGTAAACAATGAGCAACATTAAAAACATAGAAACAAGAACACTTGTAGTTAGAATAAGTGAGAGACAGATGTAACATATAGACATATAATTAGACAAGAGAAGTTTAAGAATTTGATACTAACAGAACATACCAAAATATCATAGTGAGAAGAGGAAAACACCACTTGATCTATCTGGCAAAATGTTGTAAATGGATGACAAAACAGGAAGTAAGGAATGTAGTAAAAAGATAAATATTCGTAATACTGTTTTTGTTATACAATAATGTTCACATTTTACACGGCCCAATAGATTTGAATACTTTAAGATTTTATTGATGGTGGAAGCATTGTCTTAAAAGCCGGTTCCAAAAAGCAGGTTCGAAGGAGGAAGCTGTTTGAGTGGAAATGATATTCCACTAATTGAATTCAAAGGGAATAAAAGGAATGTGGTAGAATCTTCCAGACATTATTGGCCTTAGACCTGAAGGTTAGAACTTGGAGAATAATGGAATGTATTTTGTCTAAATATCTTTAAGAGAGATAGCGATAGCGCAGTGAAAGGCTTGCGACGTTTCGACTGGAAGAACGTGGTTCCCGAGTGGAAAATAATTCATCAGCCATAAAGTCAGGCACACACATTTGCACATTTTAAATACTGGCATGTGAAAACTGGGTGGCTTCTAATAATATATACCGGAAAACGTTCATTTTCAGCCTAATTCGTCTTTCGCTGTGAACAACCATGATCAACAAGTTTCTAAGTTCATATGGCCTATAAATTAAAAGAGGAATTAGTGAATTTTTTATGGCTTTTACATAATTTAAAAAGAAGTAAAAGGCAAACAATAACAGTGTTGGTAAGCATGCACTTTAACGATACGTCAGAGTGAAGAGATATCCTATTAGCCAATGATTTGGAATTAAACACATTTTTAAGCTAAGGGATTTTGCTTGCAAGTTTAGTTTAATCATGGAATAGATTGAGAGAGTCTCAGATAAAATATTATGATATTTCCGATTGACAGACGCATCTGTCCCGAAGCAGTAGTCAACTCTCGAGTATGCGTGCTGCACACTATTTTCCAGCAGGAAGGATTATACGAGAGAGCATCTGGCGCGGACATTTCCAAACGTTCAGTTCAGCATCCCGGCTTTATTTTACTACTTTGCATTGCATGTTACATGGAACCTGAACATCGATAGCTTGATTGGCAGTTAAATGAAAGGCTTTATTTCGATAGCAATTTAAAAAGGGAACCGTTGGGATATTCGATAGAAAATTACCTGAACGTTTTACATCCCGTTTGAGTGACGTAGTTAAGATTAAGAGGATGGTTACTGATTACGATTTAGTAGTCACAGAAAGAAGAAATGCAGTTTAACTGTGATGGTTGGTTTGATTAATACCTATAATGAGAGCGATTCTAGAGAATTACAATGCGTTTATATAAATTTGTAGGTAATATTGTTTATAACAGTAATATTATCATTATTCAGGAACTTAGCTCTAAATTAAATTTTACACTATAGACATAATGAAGCTTCAAATTATTTTAGCAAATAATGCATATTTTGTTCGGACAATTATCTTTTCAACAGTTTTTAAACCGATCTAAAATTACTCTAAAATAACAAATCGATTCAGTACTAACTAAATGCTCCTGTATTAATTTCATATATATATATATATATATATATATATATATATATATATATATATATACTAACATGCCAGAGTTAAATGTGTGTGAAAGAATAAGAAAGATGCCAACATTATTAAGTTGCGAAAACAGTAAAAAAAGAATCAAGAAGAATTTAGATAACGGTTTTCTTTGGATTTAAATATAGTAGTATCAAATTTAGCTGGAAAGTAAAATGCTGACTGAAGAATCCGCAAGCAAAAAGACCAAGTGAAAAAAATGTTAGTGTAGAACTTACTGTTAGATTCAGCAAAATCGACTGTAAATTGATTAGAACTTGTCGCCAATCTAGTAGAAAAATTATAGTTTTGGTATAACAAAAAAGGTTAGTTTACACGTTTAGAACTATAAGATATCTGCTAATCTAATTTCAGAATTGAAATGGATCAGTTCACAAACAATAATGTCATACGAATGAGTCCGTATATTTATATCGGTATGCCATCTAAAATGATAGCAATATATATCGGTGTACATAATATTGAATATTTTACATTAAGACAAAAGGGGAAAATATAAATGGTCCAAACCTTCCCTGAACATGACAGGAGGTATATATATATATATATATATATATATATATATATATATATATATATGTATATTATTTTTCTTTAATCCGAAGTGGAAGAGTAAGAAGGTAAATTCCAAGAACCTAATCCTAATTAATATTAAAAAAACGTTGATATTAAAAACTGATGCAGGTGGAGAGCTCAATATACTTAAGATTACAGAGCCAATATAAATTAGAGAAAATTTTCAAAATTCAAAGGTTTCGAGTGCACATTTCGACATGAGATCTCTAACAAAGATTCCACGTCGCCTCAGCGAAATTGTTCTGTTCTAAATGGAAGAAAGTCCTGCGGTAAAGGTGGAGGGGCGAAGTTAACAACAGTCAAGAATTGAGAGTTCCCTTAAGGTCAGGGAAGTGGGATTTTTATAAGTTGGGGATCAGGTTAAACAAAACAGAACAGGACAGAACTTGGAGAGGCGGAGATTAGCGTGTGTATAGAGACAAGAGAAAGACGGGGTATCAAATATCAAATGGAAGACGCTCGCTCGGCTCCATACGTGAATGTTTACAGGGGTTTGGAACGGTATATTTCGGAGGGGAAGGAATAGATTTAAATGTAAGATGTTAAAAGTTTTTAATTAAGTTTATCCATTACAGGAAGAAATATATATATATGCATGTGTGTGTGTGTGTGTGTGTGTGTGTGTGTGTTAACAAAGGAAAAAAGGGGGTTCAGTAAAGGAATCCATATTTTATATTGATAGACAAGTAAAGGAGTTAAATTTACGTTTTTAAGGTTAAAATTTTTGGGCTGTTTGAAGAGGTATATTTAGGGGGAAGAAATGGGTTTAAATATAAGATCTTAAAAAAATTTTAATTAAGTTTATTTAATTAATCTTTTTAGGTAGATGCGAGCTAAATACCAATGACAGGAAGTTATAAGTTCAAATATTATTAGACAATTATATATATATATATATATGTGTGTGTGTGTGTGTGTGTGTGTGTGTGTGTGTGTTAACCAAGGAAAAAAGGGGTTTAGTAAAAGAATCCCATTTTATAAAAATAGGCAATTAAAGGAGATTAGTATAGGAAGGTGGGTGGGTGGGTGGGTTAAAATATTTTTTAAGATTGAGGGTTAAAGTAAAATTAGGATTAAATTTTAAATTGAATCCATTTAATTTATAATAATATTCTAACATCTAGAAAACGGGGATTTAAATTCTCAATTTAAGTATTCAAAAATTTGCCTTGTGGCGGTACTTACTGTGAAATTCCCTTCTAAGGCTCAGTAGTCTGTGTTGGTGGGGGTATTTTAATATTGAATTTTTCCGGTAAACCTATCACGAAAATTCCTCAGAATACGGGCTGAACCTACTAGTTTCCAGCTAATTTCAGGATCCACCCATTCCTCTTTCATTTTCCAAAATGCTTGTGAAAATGCAGTCTGGTAAATCTGACCGGGGTTCGAAAAACTCTTTGTTTGAAAGGACCGGCGGACATACCAGTAGAGGTCCGGAAGTCATTTTTATTGTTTGATGGAGAAATGCGGGTTTCTAAATCACCTGGGTGGATTTGCATTTTCCCTCCACCGGGCAGTGGAGTTCGTTTAGAATTAGAATATATATATATATATATATATATATATATATATGCATGCGGTGTAGATATAGAAGAATCCAAAAGAGTATCCTGTACATACAGTGGTAGGATGACTCCCTAAAAGAGCTCTAAATATATATGTATATAAATACATACAGAGCAAATATATGAAAAACTAAGGAAGACACGTTATATTTCATGGTAAATCGGGAGAAGGGCCTATTTTAGGCAAACCATCATCAGCTTCCGTCTGATGGTTTGCCTGAAATAGGCCCTCACTTCTGATTTACAATGAAATAACGGATCTGCCTTAATTTTTTCTGATATATATATATATATATATATATATATATATATATATATATATATATATCCCCGGTGGACTTAAGCTTACAAATAACCAAAGATACTATTAATTATATATATATATATATATATATATATATATATATATATATATATATATATAATGTACAAATGCCCAAAGGTCATTGTTAAAATAGAGAAGATACATACCGTATTTCGCCTACTCGACGGCATAATTATTCGAAAAAAAAAAAACGCAATGTTAAAGAGCGTACCAGAGAAAATTTTCATAAATAGTAGTAAAGTTTAATAACTTGATGTAAATATAATAAACTGAGCCGACGTTATCTCGATATTGTGTGTGTGACTTTCACTCACCTTCTATGACGTCACAAGAGGGGAATATATATATATATATATATATATATATATATACACGCCCACACACACCCACATAAACACACCCACACACACACACACACACACACACACACACACACACACACATATATATATATATATATATAATTTAACAATGGTCTTTATTCTAAATGAGAGGATGATTAGAAAAAATAAAAACTCATTTTTCCATTTAGTAAAACATAAAAAAACGTTCTCTTAAAAAGAATAATTAATTTTCTTTATCATCTAATTCTTGATTTTTTATTTATTCTAATAAAGTAGAATACATGTTTAGAATAGAAATATGTATGTAGCTGCGTCAATTATATTTTCGCTCTAAAATTGCTAAAAATCGTTTCATTTTAAATGTGGACAATATCTAACCCTGAAAAAAAATAGTTACAACATCGTGAATTTAAAATGCAAGCCTAAGCCAATTTCACGCTTGAGCCTGTTACTGATTCGTTTAGACAGACTTGACGTTTAACTTAAAAAAAACGTGATTGAAGAAATATTTGATCAAATGAAGATTATAGTAAAAAGTATATAGTCATTTTTTAAATGATCCAAGTACTAAGATGATTTTTAGAGAATGGCTCAGATTAGATGAATTAGAAGAGACTGGATATGATGGCAATCGAGCAGTATTCGACCAGAACCAGCATTTAAAATGAAAAGCCATTTGTCAAGAGAGAAATATGTCATTAATATCACTTGACTATTTAAGTACGCATGTATGAATATATATATATATATATATATATATATATATATATATATATATATATATATACCCAATAAAACAATAAACAAACGAACTAAAAATACTTTTTGAAAATATCTGGAACGTAGATCTACATAAAAATCTAAACCGGTCAACAATTTTACATACAAACAAAAACTGGCCTTAGAGACCATCCGAAAATACCCCCTATAACTTCTTCATCTTTCTCATCACTTTCCTTCTAAGTAAGCCCCTTCACCCAATCGGCAGTAAAAGTGCCTTGCTTGGGGTAAAATGATTAAAAAAATCTCTAGCATATGTCTCAACATGCAATCTAGAATTATCTACAGAAATTATAAAAACATTTAACCTACCTAACAAAAATGATTAAATAAAAAACATATTAAAAACGACCAAAATAAAAATGAGCAAACGCCAACCAAAAATTCTTGAACGCATATTAACCTTATCCAAATTTGAGAAACACACGATAAAGGGTGTTACAAAATGTAACAAAAATCCGTGGGGTTTGTGATACCATTATAGAAGGAAAAAAATAGACATTTGAAAAGCCCAGAAGAGTATTCACAATAAACAGAAATTTGAACTGCAGCTTTAAAAAATTTGGCATTCAAGTGCACAAAATATAATAAATCTTATATAAGAACCAGCAAAGCACTAAGCAACGTTGTTTTCCTCCATAAAAGCAACATCAAATTATTAGACAACAGAAAACTCTTTGTATCACAGAACACCTTCCGATGCAATGAATGTTAATTTAAAATTATGACATTATATCATTCAGAAATTAAATCTTACCTACACATAAAAGAAAAGAAAATTATAAACAAATTTAAACCAGCACTTAATAGATCATAATACCCCCCACACACGGATACACAATACACGCAAAGATACAATAGACGGATGCGTGCGCCTGCACATACGTGCACACACAGGTCTATACACATTGTAGCAAGATCGAACGCAATGACACACACACGAAATTTTATATGATATTGAATGCGTATATGTGTGTGTGTGTGTGTGTATGTGTGTGTTTATGTATATATAAATTTCAAAACAAAAAATTACAAACAAAACCTTCCTCCGCTCCATATTTCACCCATCCTAAATTATTTGATTATATCTGAAATCGGAAAAAGATTTCATTTAATACATCACTCAATAAGTCTCGCAACTAACTAATTAAACAGTTATTTTAGTCAAAATTCGATGTTACTCATCAACGTACTCTACTTCGAAGGCGATACACTGATTCTAACGCTCTCTAATAATTTGATGCCTTTTTTGAAAAAAGATTTGTCTTTGTTTTCAAAATACGCCTTAGTTTCTGATATTACTTCTTTGTTGGAGCCAAATCTCATTCCCTAGAACATTCTTTGATCGGCAAACAGCCTGTAGTCGCTGAAGGACAAATGTGGAGAATGGAGTGGATGCGGAGGCAATTCGAAGTGAAATTCATATAGTTTTGTCATCGTTGCGATCGACTTGTGACACGGTGCGTCTTGGTGAAGGATCTTTTTCTTTTTTTATTCATTTGTAGCTGTGTTTTGGCAATTTCTTCCTTGAAATGCACCAAAAATGCCATGTAATATTTGGTATTGATGGTTCTTCCTTTCTCAAGATAGACGATGAAGAAATACCATAAGCATTCCATAATACGGAGGCCAAAACCTTGTCTGCTGACTTTTGCTCCTTTGGTTACTTTGGACGTCTTTCCAATGCTGCAGTCCATTCAGCTGTCTGCTGATTTGACTCCGGGGGGAAGTGGTGTATCCACATTGGTACATTGTCACATATTTACGCAAATCTCTATTTTATTGCCTTGAAAAGGCTTGCATACCATACACTGGATCGACTTGTTGTTTATGATAGACTGTGAACAAACACGGCAGGTACTTACAACACATTGACAAATTTTCATGCAAAATAATAAATACCCTGCCTTTCCGATATGTTCATCTTCTTTGCAATGTCACGCCAATTCAATTTGCGATTGCTATCTTTCGCAACTTCAGTTTGCGATCTGTCAAAACGAGTTTGTAGATTTGTTTGGTGTTTTTCGGGACAACTGCCGATTTTAGGCGAGCTTAGCTTTCAGCATCATTTGTGTTTGTACGACCACTTTTAAGGTCAGCATATCACCTCTAAACCGTTTTTCCGACGGAGCAAAGTCCGAATGTAAAATCAATGTTTGCTTGAACAGTACTTTTTCCATCAGAACGAAATGTTTTATCAAAATACGAAATTCAGATTTTCACATTGTTTTGTAAATTTGAAACAAAAACTTCACTTTAATACTGTAATTTGTAAATTGATAATCCGATTGAGCCCAAATTTTGTCCTGTGCCATTGGAAGGTTAGTACCTCATAAAAATCATATGCATTTTTATTAGTAGAGCCGGGTATATATTAGGCCTAGGTCATGTTTCAAGTATAAGAAGATTGAAACTACAAACACACAAACAAAGACCATGACCGACAAACAATCTCTACCTGGTAAAAGTCACGAGACCAGAAACATGTATAACAGAGTAAAAAATTATTGTATATAAATATAATACTGTCTCTCTCTCTCTCTCTCTCTCTCTCTCTCTCTCTCTCTCTCTCTATATATATATATATATATATATATATATATATATATATATATGTAATTAAGATTAACACACATGGAATTTATCCAATTTTATATTCAATGTATCAACCACTAATAATAAAATCAATTTCGGAGATGTATTGACTTACATAAAAACATTCAAGTCTCAGTTTTTTAAATAAATTGAATTCTCTCATAGATGAAATATATTCCTATTAAAAAATTTAATAAATCATATAAGATTAATTTCCTGTAAACACAATATTACGTTGTGAAATAAAAAAGAAAACATGAAAGAAACTAATTAACAATAATTTATGAGCATATCATGTCCATCTAGTAAATATACATTTCTACACACAAGAAATGTACAATATATACATTAAAATTAGAATAAAAATGAAGATTAGAATCTGACCTAATCATAGGTTACGAAACTAATACGAAAGGTTTATAATCTTTAAAATTTAATCTGTTTCAGCTTCATGAAACATTTTCTAAAGTTCCGGAGCATTTAATTGTGTATCGTAGTTTATTGCACAGGTAAACAACCCTTGTCTTTATTTTTCGGTGTCAATGCAAGCATATACACACCCGCATAACTTTATGACAATACAAAGAAGTGTGACTTCTATCTAACCAATCAAATGTAAACAACGCAGAAGTAAAATGGCGGAACTATTTCAGAAATCATTTACCAGAACATTTTGATGCAGTTAAATAAAAATGAACTATAATAAATTAATAAACTTTTCTTTTTTTATCTATCTCATCTATCTGTATTTTTATTTATCATATATAAATATATATAAAGTTAATTAAAATTATCAATATCAGATATTCAGCGTATATAAAGTGGTCATTGGTGTCAACACCAAGCAGCGAATGTCGGGTTCATGATTAAACACAATCGTCATCACCTGGTTTAAACATGTGTTTATTTATGCTTTCAACACGTCTAATAATTTTCTTTTATTACTTTTATCCTCTATTAATACATTTGATGTAACATAGACCCATTTGCTAATTAGGACAGTATGTACTTGGCCTCAGAGGAAATGAAGTGATTATTAAATGAGCAGTACTAAAATTAAGAATAATACATCACTCGAAATCTCCGGAGTCAGACTTATAGATAGCGCTTTCAATAAAAAATGCATATGATTCTTATGAAGTAATAACATTAAAATAACACGTGACAAAATTTAAATACAATCAAATTATTAGTCTACAAATTACAGTTAGTTATGTGAGGCTACTGTTGAAAATTTTCAATACAATGGAAAAATTGTATTTCGTGTGTTGATAAAACATTGCTTTCTGATAGGAAAATACTATTCAAACAAAGCAATGAATTAATGTTATTCAAACCCTGCATTGTGCGAAACAACGGTTAAAAGGTATTATGCTAACTTTAAACACGTTCGTACAAGCACAAATGATGCTGAAAGCTGAGGTCACCCAGAATCAAGAGTTGTCTCAGAAAACACCAGAAAATTCTTTTGGCTGATCGTAAGTTGAATTTCCATGAGATAGTACAGGAGTTGAACATATCAGAATGCAGTGTAGGCACTACTTTGTATGAACATCTGTCAGTGAGAAAGCCTGCTTCCCCGATAGTTACAATCTGCAGGAGTTTAAATGTAAGGTCAATAGACACCTCCTAACACACTAACTCGTATTCATTCTCTCAAACACTCTTCGCATCTACCCAACTCTCATCCTCTGTATCCTTACCCGTCTATCATCCTCCTTCTGACATTTCCTATATCTAACCACTAATTCTCATCACTTTCCTTTATGTAACCCCCTGCGCAATAGTGGCAGTGGAATGCCTTGCTTGGGGTGAAATGATTTAAAAAAAAGAATTACTAAACAACAGCCAGAAATGAACCGGCAAAGTATTGTTTTGAACGGCCAAAAATGAAGACGCTGGGTGACAGGCGAAATTGTTTTAAGACAGCTATATTCAGAAGTCGGGAAATATTAACACATGAGTTTATTTACATTTAGACTGATACTTTTTTGAAAATAAAAAATACAGGACAAGCTTTGCATTATAGGACTGTAGAGTGTTTTGAAAAAAGCGTAGTCAAAATCAAGAAATATAAACCATTCGATAATAATACAAAATACGCGTGACCATAGATGACGTAATCAAGCGAAACACAACGTTCCAGAGCCGAATGATAGAGAGAAGCTAGAAGAGATAGCCCAGAAGCAAAATAGAACGGCAAGAAGACCATCCAGTCAGTCAACTGCTCTAGTATGTGTGTGTGATACCTATCGGACTAAACCCTCTAGTCCACACCACTGTCAACGAGAAAGAAAAAGATATAAGTAATATTTTTATATATCCGTGTACGTTGTTTATCGTTTATCGCCAAGACGATAGTCATCCTTTGGTGACCAGGTGCAGTATACAAAACAACAACATTTTCACACAGTTTAAAATGCAAAATGTAACAATAACACAAAGCATCAAACAACAAAATTGGAAAAACACAGCCTGAAATTAAGTTTTTAGCAACAACACATTGGCTCACTATCAGATAAACTACAATACCAATGCCAGCGGGAAATCAGACAAATTTAGAAAGGATAAAGAAAAAAACAAAGTGGAAAATTGCAAAAATTGAAATTCTACTATCCAAAAATGTACATAACTGAATATGAATTGTCCGATGTTTGATTAGTCATTATAACATGTTTTTATATGATAACGTTAAGACTTTATACATATACCTCTTTTTAAAACTTAATATTTTCTTTTGTAATTCCAAACAGTATGTTTTCACAGACTAGTTTCCGTTTGTGATCGTTATTTTTCTGTTTAGTTATTAAACACATTTTGTCTCTTAATCGTTATACAAGTTTAGATGAGAAAATTCTCGTCTAAATTACGCAATAATTTAATTGACAACGGTATATCACTGAAACAGATATATTTTCCAAAATTACACAAAGATGGTTAGAAATACCAAAGAGTAAATTTATTAAACATAGTCACTATTGTATTTAACTACGGCATCCTGGGGATTCAGGTGGATATATGTAAGGGGTGATGTGATGCCAGAAATATCTGACAGGTATGGCTGGGTTTTCTTGATTGTGTGGCATGGTACAAAGACTTGTTTCTAAACGAAGGTTCTTTTAGTAGCCATCTCTTGACCAAGGGCAGCACCGCATCGCCAAGGTACCTAATATAGGCATCTTTGTGAAATCTGACACCCTGTGGGAAGATGAATTGAGGCATAAATTTTGTATCAAATGTGATCTCGTTGAACACGTTTGTAATCACTATAAGACTGGTCCATTTCTTTTCGAATGCTTTGCAATGTCCTCAGATTGGCACATTTAAACGATGAAATGCTCGTTTGGGAATGCTAAGCAGTACAGCTTGCCATTTTAAAATTTTTGGTGAAGTGACTTGAGTCATGTTGCTCTTTTTCTCAGAGACAGTGAGAGCCTCCTAAACTCTGCAGTCGACAAAGCAAAAAAAGTACCAGCATAAAATTTAAAATAAAAATAGCCTAATTTATCCATCGCACCCCGTATCTTATATAATTTGGTTGATGTTTTTTATTAGGCTGTTTATATATATATATATATTTAATTTAGAAGAGAATTTAGATATTCTACAATTTCATTAGTAATACATATTTTGCCCCTGACCTTGCTGCTCGTCAGACCCAAATGATACAACAGTTAATGTTCAAAATGTTCCAGAAAATAATTACACACAGACGCTCACGTGTCCATATTTTTAATAGACATTTGTAACGGTTATCTACAAAAAACAATTTCTCGCTCATTCGAAAAAACACCAAAGAGTGAAAGAAAAAGAAAAATATAGATATTGATAAATGGAAGGCAAAGAAAGAAACAGAGAAAGAGGAAGGGAACGAACAGTACTGTGAATTTAAGTTATAGATCGACTTCAGCGTCTATTGCAATCCATCTGCTTTCTTAGAAAAACATGTCATGAAAATTTAACATTAAAATTTAGTTTTAAATGTGTTGGGATATATTTACGGTAAAATAAATTGTAAATCATAATTTTTAATACAAATAAAAAAAACACTATTAGCAATATATTATAAATATATTTAATATAAATAAACCTTATAAAAGAAAAAATATAATTAAATATAGAAAAAATATAATAATGGGCGTACGTATTACCAATGAAACTGTAGAATGTCTAATTCTTTTTCTAAATTATATTACTCTGTTAAATTTAATAAATAAATTTAACATTAAGTTCTTTGGATTTCATCTCTATCGGAATTTACCTGACAGATATCCCAAGTATTCTACGTTATATTGTCATCCGCAGACAGATCTGATCCGCTGTATCACCTCTCATCAGTACGGTTAGACTCCAATTGCTTTTTAACTCAGGATTAAAACCCGACCGAATTGGTGTCAGTCGGCGATTTTACCTCTGGGCTATGTGTCTTCGGTAGAAGAAGGCAGATTTTTAGCGCATATATTATCATTATACGCGCCCAATAGCTAGAGTGCTCTAATTCATTTTACTGAATGAGCGATTCTTATATATATATATATATACATAAGCAAAATATTCAATAGAAATACAATAAAACGAAGGTGTACATAACAGTAAAATATTAAAAGCACACAACAAAAATAATTCCAATACTAATACCACTCTGCCACATAATAATAAGCTTTGTAACTGCAGAAACCCAAGAACTAACCTTGCAATCATGCTGAAAAATACTGCACAATCCAAAACTAGGACTCCCCCTCCTGGAGACGATGAACATTTATAGTACTAACAACCCTCTTAATTCAAATTTTACCGATTACACACCACGAATTATGATCAAATCTTATTTAAAGTTTTATAGAAAAAAGTAATTTCCTAAATTGAAATTTAAGGTTAAATATACAAAATTAGATTAATTATAAAACTGTGCTTGAATACAAAAATATTCTTTAGTTGTATAAATGAACATAAAGATAGTTTCAATCTCATCCTTTCCCACTCATTAGCTCTCCTTATTCTCCCCCTCTAATAAAACCAAAGAATAAAGGCTAGACAGGCGGTCATAAAACACTTTCATGAATCAACTATATTTCCTACCTACCCCACTTTATTCAAAATTCTAACAGACAATTCACAAGGCTTATTCCGTTATCGCTAACCCACGCAAACATCCTACACATAACTCCCAAATATAAGAAAAGAGTTCTTCCATTATTTCCACATCACCTGATGATACATTGGAAGTCCAATATCAAAACAAAATGTATAATTTTTAGTGGATATATATTTTTTTTAAAAATTGTATATGTTCTAAAATATGATTTATAATATATATATATATATATATATATATATATATATATATATGGCCAACATTATATTTCTTAACCTATTTCGTTAAAAATGACCAACGAAGATGTTTTTTTTTACTTTTGCTTTAATATCTCCCGTATTTATACATGTTTTCCTTTTTGCTGGAAATAAGAAATGGAAAATTAGTCAACAATAATTTTCTCAAATATATCATTGATAAACAAAAAAATATTCTTACAAAATACATCGAACCAGTTTAAAAAGAAAACGCGAAAAACATACACATTTATTGACATCGAATGCACAATAATTATAAACAGATCGAATTTTCTATACGAAAAAATAATAAAGAGAATATTTTTGCCGTAATTTCTCAAAAACATGTGAGAATTATATATTTTTGAAAATAAAAATCAACAAATTCTAGTTATTTCTAATCACAATAACCCAATCAAATCTATAAAAAAAGATGACTAATATAATGAATAAATTTCGATGCTCTGTGTAACAATTACTCCTATCATCAACCTTAAATTATTTAATAGTGAAAATAGAATTTTGCTGAATCGTTAACCAGTCAGGCGCGTCACGTGATATCTTTCATTAACGCTCTTTTTTCTGAACATAAAATTTACTTTACAATCAAAACAATAGAATAAAATAAGAACATCGGAAAAATAACATCATGAAAATGGCCAGTAAAGTGGCTGAAAGCGCTTTAAAAATTGAAAAGTTTTATTCTTCTTATCTCTAGCAAAAAGGAACATGCTAGAATTCTCGAAAAATTAAATAAAGACTAATAAAATCTTCTTTCTTCATCGTTTTAAACGAAACATATATATATATATATTAAAAAAGGATTAATTCAAAGATGTTGAATGTCCATTTCGATATGAAGATCCCCACGGGGGACAACACATCACCTCAGCAACAGAAAAATCCTTTCAGAAACTGGAGAAAAATTAGTCTACTTTTTCTTTTTAAATAGATTGCAAAGAATCACAAATACTCGTTTTTGAACCCTAAACAGAGATTCCAGACGGCACTATCACGTAGGTTCTGGGAAATGAAGGAGGAAGGGCAGGACCCTATAATCAGCTGGAAATTAATAGGCTCAGCTTGTACTCTTAAAAGTTTTCGTGATAGGTGTCGTCTGTGTTTATTGGAGAAGATTCTGATTTTGAAGTATCCTCATCAGGACTTACTTTTGAACCTTAGGAGGGAATTTATAAACAAGTGTCTCCATAGGGCGGATTTTAAAATTTAACTTCTAATTTTTAATTTTTAATTTTTAAATTCTAAATTTTTCTATGAATTTTTCAATTTTTTTATTTTTTTATAATTTTTTAAATTTTTTTATTATTTAGTTTTTAATTATTTTTAATTTTTAAAATATTATTTTTTAATTTTTAATTTTTTAATTTTTTAATTTTTTAATTTTTAGTTTTTAATTTTTCTTTTTATTATTTTTCTTTTTTTCTTTTTTTTCTTTTTTAATTTTTTATGTATATGTGTATGTTTGTGTGTGGATGTGCATATTTGTATATATATATGTATATATATGTATATATGTATTTATGTATGTGGGCTATATGTAATTTTGGAAAATTTTTTTTTTTTTTAGCTATTCAAATGCTCCTTTTCATAATATTCATTAATTTTTTATATTTTTATATGTATGTGTGAGTGCATATGGAATATATATATATATATATATATATATATATATATATATATATATATATATATATGTGTGTGTGTGTGTGTATATGTGTGCATGTATGTGTACAAATGTATATTGTGTGTATATGAATTTTTTGTATATAGGTGTGTACACACATATATATGTGTGTATGCGCATGTATATGTATATAAGTGTGTAATAAATTGAATGTATGTGTGTGTATGTGTATGTATATATGTATTCTTAATCGTAGAATTGTGTGTGTATATATATGTATGTATGTGTTTACTTCTATAGTTATGTATAGTTGTAATTAATTTTTTTTTTTTACCTAGTGTTGTCTTTATTTAGTTTAATTTCAAATGACCTAATTTTTTAAAAAATAATTTTATTTTAAATCCTATATCTTTTTATTCCCTTTTATTAATAATTATGCCTTTTTAAGTAAAGGCCTTTTTCTAATACTTCAACGTTTTGGGGAAATTAGGTTTTTGAATTTGTCCAGCGTCTCTAATTTAAAAAAAATTTTTTTTCTTTCGTTTCTTTCTTTTTCCCTCCCTTCCTTCTTTTATCTCTCTTACCACCTTTTTTCCGTGTTGCTTAAACTTACGTCGATTTAACACGGCTGTCTGTTAATTTTTAGTTACATTCTCTTTTTTTTGCGAACCCAGACGATGTCAATGTTTTCTTTTCTTATTTATTTGATTTTATTGTATCTTTTTCTTTTTCTTTTTCTTTTTCTTTCCCTTTATTTTTATTTTTATTTTATTTTATTTTTTAATTTCTTTGCAATCTATTTAAAAAGGAAAAGTAGACTAATTTTTCTCCAGTTTCTGAAAGGATTTTTCTGTTGCTGAGGTGATGTGTTGTCCCCCGTGGGGATCTTCATATCGAAATGGCCATTCAACATCTTTGAATTAATCCTTTTTTAATATATATTAGCTCTGTAATATTTTATTACATGGAGCTCTCTTCCTGTATCATTTTTTAATATTAAAATAAAATTTTTAATATTAATTAGGATCGGGTTTTTTGGAATTTACCTTCCTGCTTTTTTCCCTTGGATTGAAGTATCTGAATTAAAATATATATATATATATATATATATATATATATATATATATATATATATATATGATACAGCAAAACAGGATTGTATGTGGATGAATAATATATATATAGCCATCTTCATACAAACTGTCTGGTTGTATCACAGCTCATGTTTTATATATTTATATACAAATTCAGGTAAATAGGACCCAAGGTTTTATTATTTTGAGTTCTCTGGCATTTAATTTTTTATAAAAAGTACTCGATACAATAAATAATGTAGCGCATAATATAATCATATAGCTATGAATTAAAAATACATTGCAACAGCGAAATTTTCTATGTTTCGAAATTTATATTTTGTTATCAGGCAATGTTAGCTGTTAGTTGTGAAAAGATCTACAAGTAAATCATTTTCACAGTTAACATATAACATTATCTGATGACGAGTATAAATTTCGAAACATAGAGATTTCCGTGTTGCAATTTATTTTTAATTCATAATTGTAATATATATATATATATATATATATATATATATATATATATATATAATTCTGACAGTGATATATATATATATATATATATATATCACTGTCAGAATTATGAAAACAGGGTATTTACCCAAGAATCTTTTTATGTTAATATGTTGATTGCTGAAGTTATGTTTAATTGTTTAATATTTGAGGCTTTGAACACGATACTAAATCAGATTATCAAAAGAATCATCTGTATTGTTCTCATAATCAATAGTGGTGACTACTAATCGGCAGTGGATCGAGAAGGAAGAAAACTACAAAAATATAACTCTTAATGGGCAGTTAAAACTTATTTATATGAATATTGTTTGCAGACACCTACAAGCCTAGGATTTTACACCAGCTCAGATATGTCGCAGAGATTGTTATTCTTATCGACATTAAAGTTACATTTAATCCGCATAATGAAAGGAACCTTGAACAATGTATTCATAGGCTAGTAAGAATACATTTTTACTAAATGTATCCATCCACTTAAGCATGTATATATTTATCAAAGAAAGAAAAGCTTCAATGTTGAACAGAATCAATGACAGTTTCCTTCAGCGATGTTATCTAGTAAAACACATAACATATTCTACGGGAATAGTTTCATCAACATTAATGGCCAAGAAATTCCCAAAATCCCGCTCTTATTGAGCATTTATGATATTTGTACAAGAACTCACTGTCGATCTGAAGAGTATCCATAATCTAATGCATTTAAAGATGTGCATTGTGGTGCAGTGGATATTGGCTCGAAACGAGAACTCGGGGAGCCGAGTTCGAATTCCAGTTGAATTCCTTGCATTTACTTACGCACAGATACCCTTGGGAATCCGTCTCCTTCCTCAATTATGGGTTAAACAACAGAACAGATTGGGTTCTATAGCCTTGGCTGGCAACCAGTCTACCACAGAAAGCAAATGGCAACCTACTGGGGAATAATATTCGGCCGAGTCAATCATGTCTCTTTCAAGACATGATCGCCTAAGGGTGCATCACGTATGCCACTTAACTGACATACTGAATTAATAAAGAATATATTATAAAAAGTAAATTATCGAAGTCGTTTTACGCTTTAAGTATAAATGTTTTGACTGATATATTCGCATATATGACTAAAGATTAAACAAGGTACGGGAAACATGTTTCACGGAAATATGCAAATTTATGAAGAATCTATTAAATTTATCTTTATAGATTTTTTTTAATTATAAATATCACTGATTTGTGTAATTTTTGAAAAACCACAGATTGAAAGAACTGATATATTTCTTTAAGAGAGCTGGGGAAATGCAATAGGTTGCTATTCACTACAGGGAAAAAATTGAGCAAGGAAAATAATTTTCAAATGAGAATAAAAAAAGATACTAAAATCATAGAACAGTTTATATTGGCTTTTAAATTTTTAGCGGGTGATATTTTTATACATTTATTTGTCTAAAAATGATAACGTTTATCACAATCTTATTGATATTTTATTTCTAATACAGTAAGATTTTATCTTGCCTTCATTCTCTCGTTTATCTTCTCTCTCTCTCTCTCTCTCTCTCTCTTTTCTTTCTTATTATTCTATGAGGTGATTGATCATAGTCCAACAACCGTCTCTGTCTTTTATTCCTATTTTACGAATTCATTTTTACCAATTTTGACTTACATTTCTCTTTATCCATTTTCTCTAGTATGTTACGCTTTGCTTTCTTTTAGCTTCTTTTGCAACCGATGTTCTCTCTAAAGGTTAAATATTTCAGTCATTCGTCCCTATTTTGTTTATAGGGTGTAGGCGATTGCGTCTCTATTCCTTAATATGAAAGACTTTCGAAGAAGATTTCGTTCGCTAGAAACAAAGAGGAGAGTACTGGATTGCTATGTAATGTCGGTTCTTCAGTATGGCAGTGAATGTTGGACAATATATTCGAAGGTGAAGGAAAAACTTGTAGATGCTGAAATATGGTTCTACAGTAGCATGCTGCGGATATCATGGACAGAGCATGTGAGCAATGACGAGGTTTTGGAAATGATAGAAACGAAAAGAAAATAAATACTGAGAATTAGGAAGTGAGAAATCAAGTTTCTGGGACATGCAATGAGGAAGGTTGGCTTCGAGAATCTGATACTAACAGGCCAGATAGAGGGAAAAAGAGAAAGAGGAAAGCAGCGGATAACAAATTTGAATGACCTGGTCAAGTGGATGACGGAACCAGGGTTGCATGTTGTAACACGAGAAGGCGTGCTAAGAGCCATCAGGGATAGGGAGATGTGGAAAGCAATGATCGCCTACGTCCTGAAAGAACATGGCACATAAAAGAAGACGAAGAAGAATTCGAATACAATTATTTTTATAACGCCATCCTCTTTCAGAATGTTAGCGAGGTTAACTTTTTTTACAGACTTGGTTATTCGAGTATCGAAAGGACAATTTTTCATTGACATCGTTTATGTTTTAACTACCTTCCATCCTCTGTTTAAAAAGTTTATTGTTTTTCTGGAATGAATCTTTCGTCATACCAATTCGCCTTCGGATCTCTGTGTCACGCTTTCCGTTTTCTGTTATAACACTTCTCATGTATTTAAAATTTTGTATCTGCTTGATTCTAGTATCTCTGCCCTGTATTTAGCATATTGGGCTGCCGTTTTTACTGATGACCATGCATTCGTTTTTCTTGCAGTTTATTTGTAGTCCTTTCTTCTCACTCTTTTCACCTACCTTCTATAGGAGGTCTTGTAGTTTCCTTTGTGTGTCTGCTATCAACACTGTATCATCTATCAATATACTACCGTAATAATTCGTCGCCAGTTTTATATCGTTTCCAGTATTTTTTTTTCTTTTCTGGTTGATTCCTTTATGAAGATGGCCTCGACGGCTACATTCATTGGCAACGTACGGGTTCTGCCTATCTTCTTTCGAACTCAACGACTTGTTAAGAAGAACGAGATAAAACTAATATACTGTTATCCACTAGAAATAAAGTTTGAATAATTAAAATATACGTATACATGAACGGGCTTACGGTTATATCGTGTTGACTACACCGGTTCTCGTCCGATCACTGAAGTTAAGCATCATTGAGCCTGGTCAGTACTTAGATGGGTGACTGTTTGGGAATACCAGTTGCTGTAAACGTTAGGACCAAGAGTGGTCTACCGGTCCTCCAGGTTTGGGGGTTGGGTGCAGGGCTTCCACCCTGCCCCATAAAATAAAACAGTTTGTTACAGTAACAAAAACTTGCTGCCCTACACACCAGTGGGGGTAACGGAAAAGAGGATGATACATGAACGTAAGTTGGGATTTTAGTATGCATATGGTTTTGTGTGCATGTATGTGCGCATATGCATATATATGACAGTGTGTGTGTGTAAACGTATGTGAGTGCGTTGACGTGATATATCATTGTGCTAAATTTCTGTATGTAGAATTGTCAACGCTATGTCACCTGGCCAGGAATTGTCACGTAACGTTAATTTAACTTTGTATTTTTTTCCTTTGGCTATGATTGTTTCAAGCAGCAACCTCCAGGTTTACGTGACTGCTAATGACGCTATATACCACAGTGGAAGGCATCATAGAAACAAAGTAATTGTTCACATTGTTATTTTGATGTCTTTGTTGAAATTCACTGCAGAAATTAAACCGAGATTTCAAACTCTTTGTTTTTTCTTCTTTGCTCAATTTCCCTTTCAGTTAATTTATGTCGCACAACACCAGCACCGTGTTCTTTTTTTTTCTGTTTTACTTTTGGAGTTTTTTGTCTTAACGTTTAAGCCTACAATTAATAGAGCAGACATAACAATTTCACAAATGACGACTCAAACTGCAAGTCACAAAAAAGTTTAATATTTTAATCTTATTTTTTAAGAATCCATTTATCTGTATTACATTTTATACTTTGACTTTTCTATAAGATACTTACGAATAAGTAACTACTTTGAACTACAAGCCTCAAAGTAATATTTCAATTTCAATCCTCTTTAAATTGCCATATATATGAATATATAAGTCTTTTATACAACGTTCAGGAATCAAAATAACTATTATAACTGACTTTGAGGTTAATAAAAAAATAGGCAATAAAAGCTATCTTCAAACTTCTGAGACGAGAATTTACCGAAATTGTTAATTAATTTATGTTAAATTATCTCATTAGAACATTCCATCAGCTTTTCCCCAGCTGTGTCTTCTTATATTTTAAAAATGCCTATCGGCAGATTCTAACAAATTGTTCATTTTTTTCTGCACTGAATAGTTATTTAGTTTTCAAACAAGCTGAGAAATAGAAAAGTACATAAGAATATGAGTGGAAATATTATTAAATGTCTAAATATTTAAAAAATATATGAGACGAATTATTCAAATCCATTACTGTATAATTTTTGGCGAAAGTTTTTTTATAACGTAACTATCAATCAGGCCTAGTTTATCCGGTTAAATAAAAATAACGTCTATCATAACTTAAGAACTGCGTAAGAGAATATATATTTTTAAATGATACAACAAATGAAGAAGATTATTCATTCTTAAAATTACCTGTTCATTTCACCCTAAGCAAGCTAATAAAACTACTAATGTACAAGAGACTGCAGCGTTTGAATGAATAAGAAAAGGAAAATATTATCAAAGCGCTAGAATAATTGAAGAACAGGAATATACTACCCTATCGGCCATAATTATTAGGCAACCCCAATATATTTTAAATGATGTATTTCACATGTTTTTAGTATTTGTTGCTAAATAGATAAATTTAAATGAAAATAGAATGGTACTTTTTTAATGCAGTGCAATAACATGAGCATCAAACGAATTGTTATGGTGTCCAATTTTTGAGATATCTTCTCCATGCTAGTTTATTCTTCTTATTGGCTGGCCGAAGCAAAGGCTTCCTTGCTGCCTTGAAATAATTTGCAAAGCAATACTAACAAATGAACCATTATATTACCATTTAGAATTATCTACTTGGCAATGAATACTAAAAATAATATGAAATATATTATTTTTTTTAAACTGGGGTGGCCTAATAATTAAGGCTGGTAGTGTTTTTTCTGATGTTTCAAATTGTCTTGAAAGGGAGAAGGAAGAAGAGATTTTCAGAGGTGACGAGGGCGAGAAAAGAAACTTTTAGTAAAAAACATACGATTACATCTAGCTAATTGAACTGAAACATAATGAGAACTTATCAACTATCTAGGACTGCACTTAAATACATAACCTCTAGTTACCATAGAGTAATTACATCTGAACACCTAGCATAAAAATATTTATAGAAAAATGCACAGAAAAAGTGGTGTGAAAGTAAATGAAATCGACATACCAGGTCAGTATCAATAACATTGCAGATTCTACTATGTACTTTATCAATAACCTCTAAATATATAATAAATAAATAAATATAATCTATATAGTATAGTCACCAGAAGATATGATAGTAATATTTACACGTAAGAATGGTAGTGTTAATTGAGAAAGAATTGATGCACCCAAACTCGCCTCTTAATATATGAGTTTTTTTGAGTTTGTAATATTTCTACTCACAAGCCAGATAAAAGAAGAAGAGACACATGAAGGCAGCGGATAACATATTTGAAGGGCCTTAACAGGTGAATGACGGAACGGGGGTTATGTGGTGTAACAGGAGAAAACGTACTAAAAACTACCAGGGATAGGGAGACATGGAAAGCCATGATTGCCTACGTCCTGAAAGGACAGGGCACAAAGAAGAAGAAGAAGAAGAAGAAGAAGAAGAAGAAGAAGAAGAAGAATATTTTTATGAGGCGGTCTTACAAAATATATGTAAATCCTACTGGCGGATAAAATTGTAAAGAAATCATTTAGTTTTCAGAGTGTGTCTTTTTGGTTTATTAATGGTCATAATAAAGTCTCACTAATTAATTTCTAAAGTCAGTTTATACCTATCACCGCAGTTAATAGCTGGTCTTTTTTTGCTTAATCTAGTTAGTCTAGTTGCATGTGCATTGTTTGATGTGCAATAAGCAACTTGACAATTCATGGTCATGTTACATATTTAGAGGCTCGAATGAAGTAAGAAACATGATGAGTATACCAATATTTCCTTGCACATGTATAGCAAACCAGGAAATTTAATAGGAAAAAGTAGTTATATTGGATTCTGCGTAGCACAAAAGAGTAATCGTTTAGGTAACTTTTACGCTTGAAATTTTCCATAAATTTGCATCACAATATTTTTACCTGAAGTCTATTTCAAGTTTCTGAGTTTATGTTAACTCAAACACCCTTTGGATTAATAACGCCTTAAATACAGAATAATGGGTAAATTAGGTAGACTGGTGATATTTTTATCTTTCAAATAAGAGATAAATTAGCAAAAATCAGTAGAATGTTTGAATTATTTAATCGGAATTTTTTTTTCAGTGAGGTAGAATGCTTTAAATTTGAAGAATAGCTGAACATTTTTAGAATATAAAATATTTTCGTTTCGCTTTAATTTTCTATTGTTATCCAATGGGGACCTGTAGTTGCCTTGAACCTTAAAGCCGCCTAAATTATCCAATTTTTAGCAGATTACCTGAAGGTGAAAATTCTTCCTAAGTGTATAATGTTTTACCAAATACAGACTATAAACATCATAAAGAAACCTTACATGCAAAGATCTTACGTGACTTCGAAATTTTAATTTGAACCTACAGGTCATTCTATTTGTGCAGCTAAAATTCATAATAATTATTCCATCTCTTTTTACCTAGCTAGAGATTAATACTTTTATGACAACAAAATAGATTTTAAGTTTTACTGCTGAAAATTAAGTGACACGGAGTTTTGCTTGAATATTATCCTGACACATAAACAAAACAGGAATCAATAGAATAATATAAGCCTTATTATAGTTAACATCTTAAATTTAATGTCAATTTAAAGACTAAAAATCAACCAATTATCCCATCTCTTTTTACCTAACTAGAGATTTAATACTTTTATGACAACGAAATAGATTTTAAATTTTACTGCTGAAAATTAAGTTACGCAGTTTTTTGCTTGAATATTATCGTGGCACATAGACAAAAGAAGAATCAAATGAAAAGTATAAGTCTTATTATAGTTAAAATCTGAATTTCAATGTCTGCTTAAAGACTAAAAATAAAACAAATAATGAAGTTATTGTGAAGTTTTTGTGAATGCAAGGAGAAACGGGGAATGGGATCAATCTGGAAAAGACGAAATGTTACTAAGAATTACAAGAAATAGAAAGTTGGGGAGAGCCCTAATCTCACATAGACTGGAAGGACGTGACACATTGAAGAAGTGGTAACAAATAATTCATCTTCAGAGATAAAATGGAAAATGTATAGAAATGATTAACAAACAAAAACTTACATGTCTGTAAATAAAATTAAATCCTAATTCCTAAAATCCTTATTTAAACGCATTGAGAATTCTTGTCTTCACTTAGAAATATTGGGTGCTGCTTGAAACATTGCCTAGCTGTTTCATTTAAATCTCAAAATAGAATGGAAAATCTAAAAACAATTAAAATTTAATTTAAGTCACCGAACGATTAAGAGCCATTTAAATGAATTACGTAATACGCTCACAAATCGAGCAGTTGTTTGAGGCTGAATGATTTCACTTCGCATTCGTTCAATCGTAGTGTTCTCAGATGGAAAGCTATCATTAAGTACATTTTATAAAATCTCCTCTAAAGCGATAATTCAATTAAGTAATTAGTTTTAAACTTATCACCACAATTTGCAAAAATGTATTTCCAATAATAATCATTTGTCAGTCGTTTTTATTGACAACGATAAAGAAACTGATCAATCGACCATGCACGTCGACAATCAATCCTAATGCCTCCCTCATTTCTGACAAAATGTTTGTGTAATAGAAAGTATTTAGCATCACATTAATGCCCACCGTAAAATAATCTGGAATTAGTTATACAACAGAAAAAACATAAATCCGGTAGATCCATCTTTATAAATCATTAATTATGGGTTTATAAATATGCGGTAGTAATTATAGGTTTCTATAGAATAACAGCCAAAGTCCAATATTGGGGATGATGGGAAATAAGGGATTAATATGATACATCGTAAATTTCATTCATTTCAATGTTTATAATTTTAATTACTGACAAATTTATGGCAAAAGAGCAACAAATAAAAACAGGTTGCATCTGAGCTTTGCCTGCATTTGAAACTCATTTACAGTATGATGTTTTGCCTTTTCTCGTCAGTTCCCAAGAACCGTATTGAAGCTTATTAGAAAGGTATTTCGATTACTGGCTCTGTACTAACAAATTAAAATTGTATAGTTTTGTGAGAGGGAATATGTGCATATTAGAAGATTACGTTTTACTAATGTAAGGTCAACTTTGAAATAGATTCAGTATTAATTCACTAAATTCTAACGATTTTAAACTCTTACAACAAAAAAATCATAGCTCATGTAACTCACACATAAGTAATAACTTATTCAAGATATTGCCGTGCTATTTGATTTTAAACAAAAAATTAAGAAGTAAAACCCAATCAATAACAAGAAGAATGATAACAAGTGCTTACGCCGAAATGTTTTAAGAGATCGATTTTATAGATCTAATATGTGCTACTGTAACTATTTACATTACTATTATCGTTTAAGCTGTTGTCCTCATTTTTTATTGTTATATAAACAATGATTCGCTCGTGGTACGTTCTGGGTTTCTTCTGGTAATATACTTTGAAACAATCTGCCCTGGGAACTAAATAAATTTTCGGTTTAAAATTATGATGTATATTATTTGAAGAAGGCCGTGTGTACAACGACCGAAACCTCAGGAATCCGGAAATAATGCTGATAACAACAGTTTGAACGATATAAATAGGGCACATATATTTTAGAGATATCAACTAGCAACAGCAGTATCAAAGAATGCTGAATTTTTCCTCATAAAGAAAACGGCTAATATAAACATTGTTATGAGATATTTGAATATGAGCAAAACATTTCTATATATAACTTGTATAATCAATGAATAGAAAAGCTTTATTAAATAATAAAAAGCCTTTTGATATATCCAAAACAATATCCAGGAAAAAATAGGAATTAAATTAAAATAAGTAAAACGTAAGAGATATGCTCCTGGCAACTTTCTAAATTCATATACAGTCCATTTGCACTTTTAAAAATGTATAACTTTATTTGTATTTGCGATAGAAATAGTTTTTAATGATTAGAAAGAAATACATCTATAATTTTAATGTTTTATTGGAATTTTAATTAAGCTTTCACATGTCCTCCATCATTAACAATACAAAGAGTAATACGATTTTTCAGTTCATATTTTTTTACTTATCTAAAAATTGTTGCAAATCTTGTGGTAAATAATTATTAAATAAATATTCTTAAAACAAGTACATTAAACTTCATAACATTTTTTTACAGATTATTTCTATCACAAATACAAATAAAGTTATATACTTTTTAAAGTGCATATGGACTTTATGGACACCTTGTATTTTGAAAATATTAGTAAAGACTCAGTGACAGATCAGACGATAAGTGCAGCATTGCTGACATATTTGTGCTCGAATTGCCCAATCTTCACTTCCCAGTCTTGACAGTTTAAAAGAAATGTATGTAGTCTTTTAAAGAAATAACTAATATTTAATCGTCAGCTAATTTCTCATAAATGAAACGTTCCAAGTTTATTTCCGTGGCAATAATCTGATGAACACTTTTCTTTATTTTAACTAAGTCAAACCGATGCAGCTAGGGCACGTCATGATGTTTTAAGGAGTCTTTTTATCTTCATTCCCTCCGTCTTACAAATGTAGACAGGAATCTTCAATCAAAGAGCATTTCTTCAAGATTTCTCACGTGGTTGCTTTTAAGAACACTTTCATTTTAGTTTCTTTAACTTAAGAACTAATAAGGAATATCAAACATCGCATTTATCAAAATAATTTAAACAGTTACTCTCTTTCTCTCTCTTGAGTGAATCTCGAGTCTTAGATATGTGATATTTACTTTAAAATGTAAAAAAGAATCGGAATTTAATTTTGACAATGTGATGTTTTAAAGAAAATAAAAACGCTTTACTGGCAGATGAAAATATTAAATGATGAAGTGATATAAATCATATGTTTTTGCTTAAATGTCCTTAGTATGAAATAAAATGAAAATATTTTGAATTTTAGCTGATAATAATTGGCAAAAGGGAAATTGTAACTACATAAAAATATCTTGAAACATTTTATCTTTTTAGGAGTTTTAAAGTAAGGGAATATAAATAATAATCTATTATTATGTTTTCTGATCAAATGTGCTGATCTATTTAACAAAAAAAACTGACGCATGAAAATGAAAAAAGGAAGCAGTGTATATTTGTCACATTATTGATTAAATATTAAGGAAACGTTTTATCGACAACACTGATTTATAGAAATTCGGTTTTCCTTTCAAATTCACTAAGGCTTTTTGATTTCAATTTTCCGTTACTTAACCAAATTTGAAATTCGAATGATTTACAACAGTGAATGTTTAAGCAATCGATGGATGATGGATGCATGTTTCTAATGGGTAAGCTTAGAATATCCAACAAAACTCTTTCTCTAATCGAATGCAGACAAATTCACTTTAAGACTACTGCAAGGGCCTAATATCTTCATAGAAACGTTTATCACATATAAACTACACTTACATGTAAACAATTATTCTTTGCTTTGAATTAACGGATGTTAACACAAAGACGGAGGGATTAAAACTTTTCAAATATCAGTTAAACGAAAATTGTGTAGAATAAAAGTTTAGCTTTTTTTTTTGCTTTTTCTTTTCGAGGATAGACTTAAGTAAAATGTATTCGGAATGCTGGACGGTTTATATTCAAGTTTCCCAGATTAAATAATTTCAGAAAATATGGATTTAACAATTATTATGCAAATCAGATGTAAAATGTGAACGCTAGATATTAACAAATTACATTAAAGGCCAATAGAATGTTATGAACACTATTCATATTGTTCGAATTGCTGTCCTCATCTTTATTGCTATATTTTAGCCATGGTACATTCCGGCTTTCTTCAGAAGGACATATTTTTCCCACTTTAGGACATTTCTTAGAGACATATTTCAATCATGTTCGCTTCTGTTTCGCTAGTTCTAATAAAAATAGTCGGACGGTATGTTTTCTTTAATCCACCAATGAAATCCTTTATAGTTAATACACACTTCCCTACGTCAACAAATTTAAACTACTATCACTTTCTGTTTATTCAATTTGTAAGGAGGAAATAATTCAGCATTTATATCCAAAGAACCGCTGAATTATTGAACTTACTACCACGAACGATACAGTCATAATCTCAAGTTTCAATCATTATTTATCCAATATATCGATATATTATGGATGTGCTTTGGCTATTCTCTTGGAATGAGAAATCGAAGAGCCGAGTTAGAATTCCAGTCAAATTCGTTTCAATCACTTACGGACAAATGCCTTGGGAAATGTATTAATCCATCTCTTCTTCCTCCAGTTATTGGTTGAATATCATGATAGATTGGGTTCTATAGACTTGGTTGGGAAACATGCTACCACAAAAATAAATGGCAACCTATAACGAGAAAACCTTCTGCTTCATCACTCACGCCCAAGCGTGTATCATGTATGGGAATTAACTTACTGACGGATATCTATATAATTATCACATCATACCTCCTATATCAGTCAGTAACCATCTATATTAATTGACTCCCGAGATGTTTATTGAGTGAACATTATTGAAAATAAAAATAAATATATTTGCAAAAAAGGGTTATTATTTCTGATATGATTTTAAACCAAGTTTCTAACTCAAGAATGGACTACAAAAATTGCAGTAATGTACCAAATGTGGATTCATTCTTCAGATGCAGCCAAATGATACAGATTTAATATTAGAATCTATTTAAAGCTTCGTGGAGTCAAGTAATTTTCAAATTTTTTATTATAATATAGACGAGAAATTATATTATTAACATTATACGCAATATATACAACAAGATTTGTATTTATTATAGGCTCAGTTGCTTTCCACCTGAGGTATCAGACTACGATGTTCATACCAACGTGTATAAAATAGCTTATTTAATATCACCAAGCCAGAATATACCTCTTACTTTTTCAACGTAATAAGATCTATATGTTTGGATTCAGAGATTATATTTGCGGAATCTATTGATAATTCAGGGTCACATTTTGTTTCCTTTCTATAACCTTGTTACGTTGATTATGACTATCCAATAATAAACTTAATTCTGTAACTCTATTGATTTATTTCAGTTAATACTGGGTTACTTTTGAATGTGTAAATGTCAGCCATGTTTTAAGGTTTGTAAAATGTAGTCATAAAAAGATGGTATTTAAGACAAACTGTTTTTTATTGTACTAGTAACTGTGTCTATAATTAAGATAAAGTTTAATTTATTCTTCAATATATGAGCTCTTATTATACATAGGTATATTTTGAGAGTAGTGCAATCTCGACAGCCTCTTCGAGTGAGCAGCTCAGGCTGAAATAATAATTCGGTCGGACAAGCGTATATTGAACCGCAACATTAAAAAAGTAAATACTTTTAGCCAGAGATAAATGTTACTATCAAAACTAAAAATAGACGAATACATGCATATATATAATTCATGGCTACTCGTAATCGAGTAGAGCCGTCTGCCGAGGTGGCTAGCTAATCCCAAATGCAGATGCCTGCTATGGCAGATTGTGTTTGTTCAACACCCAAAGATCCGACCTGTGGTTTATACTGCAGCTATGTTGATCGGATCTTAGTTCGAGATTCTGGGAGAGAGCGCCTTATCTAGCGTAAACAACAATCTGAACAAAGAGAGAAAGTTCATACCATTAGTCATGATGACTTCTGAAGTCAAGCTAGCACAACCATCAACGTCTCCTCAACGAGAGTTGTGTTCCCAACTTCACTAGTAATGTATTCGTCAACCTGTGGTTTGGTTTTCGGGCAAAGGTCCCGCACGCTGTGATTGTCTTCTACAGGCCGATGACATTCCGAACAAATCGACCTGGGTGAGATTCAAACCCAGGCTTCTTTGTCAGAAAGCGAACGTTCCAACAACTTGGCCATGTGTCCATACATACACACACACATACATGCATACATACACACACACACACACACACACACATACATACATACATACATACATACATACATACATACATAATGCCTGACTTCTCGTTTTTGTGTATCACCATCAACTAGGACAGCTAGCTAATTCACGTACGGTATGCTAGAAAAGATACGTTTGTTTTTTTTTCAAATATCCATGAAAATAAACTACTGTTTATGCTGCTACAATGGTTAGCTGAACTTAGCAGTGATTTTCGACTTTGTGCTAGATTAATTATCTACCGACTTTCGACAGTTTCATCCACAACATATAGCCTGTTAACGTTTTTAAATTTTCTAAAAACTTCTAAATGTTGCAAGAATCGTCAGTCCTGGCCAATATTAGTAAAGAAATCACATATTTTACACTTCTGTTGAGTTTCAAACACGAGTCTTGTTGGTTGAAAATAATCGGCTACCCGATCACGCACGCAGACACAAACACAGGTAACAGTGCGCACAGCCACATACACATAAAAGTCTTCACACACCCATGCATACAGATACACACACACAGATATATATATATATAAATTAATGAATTTTTATTTATTGATCGGATATAGTTTTTTATTACTTTAAGTGCTATTTTTAATAGAAACACATATATGATAGCATTTCTTGTATGTTCAGGCTAATTGGCGAATTAAAATATTGTTTTAAAAATAACGGAGCGTCTTTACCAAAATGATTATCTACTAAAAATAAAGTTTAAAGAAATATATATATATCTTTCCTCTCTAACTGCACATTGAAGGTGGTATTAAACGGACATGCCTCCTACCATACAAACGGGGGTGACCCTCAAGGTTCTATCCTATGTCCTACGCTCTATCTGACCTACATTAATGAACTCCTTGATACCATAAGATCCCAAGTAGGTATGTACGCCGATGACACCACAGTTTACTCTCGCTTGATGAAAAATCTGGTGTGGGCGACAAAGGTAAACTTGCAGCCGAGCTTGAAAAGGACCTCCAATCGAAGCTGCTATCAATTAACAATTATAGACATTTGCACCTACTTCCCATTAGAATGGACCAGGCTTGACTCCCAGAGAGTAAAACACTACACCTCCTTGATCTCACTTTCAGCGCACCTCAAGTGGAATGACTATATCGAATCCTTTGCTAAATCCGCTTCTATGAAAGTCGGTTCTCTGTGCAGGGCCCGGGAGTTTTTTCTGTCTGAATCTATCCTGCACATATATAAATCTACCATCCGCCCGTGCATTGAATACTGCTGCCACATCTAGTCGCGTGCCCCTGTCATTTTCCTCGGGGTTCTTGACAAAATACAACAAAGAGTCTGTAATGTGATCGATACCGATTTGGCAGACCGGCTACAGTCTCTCTCTCTCTCTCTCTCTCTCTCTCTCTCTCTCTCTCTCTCTCTCTCTCGCTCGCTCTCTCACCGGCGCGACGTGGCTTCTCTGTGTCTCTTCTATAAATACTTTCACGGCTTCTGTTCCCATGAACTTAGATCACTGGTGCCCCCTATGTACGAATTTGCATGGGATACTATATTAGCAACTAGATCCCACCCTTTTACAGTGAAACCGATAAAATGTAACCGCAATTTCTACTCCAACAGTTTCTTTTCCCGCACTTCCCGACTGTGGAATTCCCTTCCACATGATTGCTTGCCCGACGGCTACAATCGCCAGGAGTTTAAATGTAAGGTCAATAGACACCTCCTAACACACTAACTCTCATCTATTCTTTCAAACACACTTCCCATCTACCCAAACCTCAGCCTCGGTATCCTTACCCATCTATCACCCTCCTTCTGACATTTCCTATATCTAAACACTCTTTCTCTTTACCCTCCCCTGTATAACCCCATGCGCAATATTGGCAGTGGAATGCCTTGCTTGGGGTGAAATCATTAAAATATATATATATATTACAGGAATTAGTAAAAATTAATTAAACTTGGTTATAAACAACCGACAATATGATATAATCTCTTTGAAAATTATTTTTTTTATCGATACTCGTATTTAAGTAGATATTCTTTTTTTAAGTATTATATATTTTTATCTACTGGCCTGATTATTTACGATAAATTTTTATTACGAAAATGTGTGTCATTCGTAATACAAATTTATCCTAAATAATCAGGCCAGTAGATATAAATATATAATACTGTTCAATTAAAAACAGAATATCTACTTAAATACGAGTATCGATAAAAAAAAATAATGTTCAAACAAATCATTTCAAATTGTCGGTTGTTTATATAATCATGTTTCGTTACTCTTCGTTAATTTCCGTAATATGCTTACATTTATTGACATTATGAAGCATTTTAAAGCCGATATGGTTATTGCGATGAGTCGAAAGTTGTGTTATATAGGCTTGATTAAAACCTCGTGTAGACTAATGGTCATTCGTAGTCGAGAGGTTTAAGACGTGCCAGATCACATGGTAGCATCTCAGATGTGGTTAGGGGTCACAGGTTCGAATCCTGCCGAATGACACACAAATTCGTAATAAAGATTTATTGAAAATAATCAGGCCAGTAGAAAAATATATAATACTGATTAATTAAAAACAGAATATCAACTTAAACACGAGTATCGATAAAAAAATAATGTTCAAACAAATCATTTCATATATATATAATAATCATTTATATATTATATATATATAACACAGCAGAGTTATGCTAACTTCGTAGTTTCGTTTGATGACTTCCCACTTCAAGACTTTTGTATTGACTGCTTTATTTACTCTCTATTTTTCACTTAATACCGATCATTTTATTACATAAAGCCTCTTTGCCAAAATTCCATTCTACCAACCCCTGAAAAAAAACAACAATCTAAACATCATCACAATTAGCACTATATATATATATATATATATATATATATATATATATATATATATATATATTCTATTTTAGATATACCTGAATAAATAAATTACAAGTATTGTTTCTGGTTATTTTTAATAAATTGCGTTTATTCCGAGATCATCTTGAGGAGTGCCAATTATTAGTAACAAGTCGTAATAACAAAATAACCACAACGCTATTTGGCCTTATATTTATGCTAATTTTCTCTTTCTGCTTTAAATGTTACGGTTGACAGTTATTCTTAATGTTCGTTATGAAAATGAAAATTATCCGCTATGGCATTTTTCGTGTTGTATTATCATGGTCATGAAAACATTGTTCTCTTTATAAATATTTTAGAACATTACGACAGTATTCCTAGCAAATTCTCTTGAGTGAGTACTTAATTTTTTAATGTCTATTGCTTTGAGAATTTGTCGTTCGAATTGGTTGTTTTTGATGCAAGATACTTGTGTTGTCGATCAGTATTTTTGATAGTCTAAATGTCGATAGGGACGTTGTAAAAGTTTCGAAATAGAAGTATTTTCAGGTATGTGTAATGTAAGACGACTTCTTTATGCAGTTGTCTTAAATCTAACATATATCATTCTTTTTTGTCGAAGGTACATTTTCCCTAGTGATATATGAATTGATATATAATGCTGGTTTTATTTAATACATCAGTTGGAGGGAGAAGTTATTACGAATAATCAAATTGGTAGTATTGTATTTTTTTAAATATATCATTAATTTTAATTTCTTATTTTTAAATTTATTAAAAGAAATGAATAACAAGAATTCATAGAAATCAGTGTTCAATGAGAAAGTTAAAGGTATAAAGATTTTTAGAAAAATGTTTATAGTAGTGATTTAGTTGGTAACAGTTCATGCGTACGTACGTATGTATGTATTAGTGTTTGTTTGATAGGAATGTTTTTGAATTGAGATGAAGTATAATAAATCAGCACACGAGAAGGAAAGATAAAGAGGACCACGTCCGGGTCACTTGAAGTTTTGCTCATTACATCTTAGATTGTCGTCTATGCTTCTTCCATGAGTGCCTGTCTTGACTGACGCTGATCTGAGCCTTATTTTGTCCTTTTGAATTTCGAGACGTATCGCTAATTTCTCAAGTCTTGAAAGTCACTGGCATTGGTCAAAATCAATTTTACATCTACTTGCGAAATCTGGTTTCGACTTTTTCTTTAAGCACATGGTCAATCCATTTTCTATTTGGGAAGAAAACAGGATTTCAAACGTCATTGAGAATTTTTGTAAAAGTGAAGAAGGTTGATTTTAATTCGTAATTTCTTATTCCTAAAATCTGTTTAATTGTCAGATTCAACGTGTCTTCACGTCGATTATCTGACGAGAAAACGTTGAGAGATTAAGGTGAAAAGTTACATCAGTTAATGCCTTTAACCATATTTCATTGATCCAAAGTAAAAAAAATATTTTACATACGATTTGTGAAATTTCACTAAAAATGGCATAAAACGATTGCAATAAAATAACGCTTTTCCGATCATTTCAGTGAAATAACCATTTGAGTATGTATATTTACCATGAAAGTGCGAGATTTGACATTTTGTGTTTAATACTATTATTTTGAATATTTATTGCGGAATAATGTAATGGCTCGTTTACTTTGAAAGACAACATGATAATCAGAAAAGGGATTTGCGGCCATATGTTAAGATATAATTGACATATTCTAACTCTGAATTTTCAGTTCCCACTTCTATTCCTCTCCTCTCTGTCACGCAAAAACATCCAAACATGGAGCAAGAGAGAGAGGGAGAAATAGAGAGAGTGAGAGAGAGAATGCGAGTTTCTTTCTCCGATTCCTTCAGTTCTCACTATTTATAATACTCGTCTTTCTCTATTCTCTCTCCTTCTCTATCCTTCTCTTTCTACCTTTCTTTCGCTCTCACTTTCTCTCTTCCTCTCTCTCTCTCTCTCTCTCTCTCTCTCTCTCTCTCTCTTTCACACGTACACACCATTGTTTTTTTTATTTTCTCTCCTCAATAGTTATCTCTATTGCACTATATCGCGCTATACAGGGTGCGATGAATGAATTGTCGTCATAATTGCGCAAAATCGAAGATAACACTGACATCATATTTTAACAGATATATATATTTACCAAAACTGCACAAAATATTTTTAAATGCTAAGGAGTAAATTTATTTAATGAAATTACCGTTGGATTCAACCAGGGATTCCAGATAGCTTAAAATATCCTGTACTCTTCTGGACAGTCTCCTTGTTTAAGTTGGTGAATGTTTTCATAGTCCTTACCTTCAGTTCATCTTTCGTGTTATAATGAGTTTTGTTAGGCTCTGCATATAATAAGCAATGGGGTTTTTGTCTGTGGAGTTAGTTTGATAGATATTAGGTGTGATATGATCAAAGAAATTGTCTAACAGCCATGGCTGGGTAATCCTGCCTGTGTGTCATTGTGCAGAGTTCTGTTTCCAGTCATAGCTTCCTTCCAGCAGCCAAACGTTTGATCCAGAGCAACACTACCTTTTCAAAGTACTTGATATAGGCTTCCATATTGAACCTGACGCCATCTTGGAAGATGACCGGAGATATAACGTGTCATCAATAGTGATTGCTCCAAACATCTTGATAACCAACACAAAACTCATACCGAATCCTCTGCACTGTCCACAAATAGACAGCCAAACACTCTGAAATGTTCGTATTGGAGGTTCCAGCACATATGCTAAGCAGTACAGTCTGCCGTGTCTCAATTTCTGGAAAATTAATTGTGTCATCGTGCGCTCATTTTCACAGACGGTGCACAACTGACCCTACTATACTGTGCAGTCGACAAAACCAAAAACAGAGAATACGCATACTCGAAATTAAAATATTAAATACCGACAATTTACCCCTTGCACTCAGCATATCCTCTACCTTTTTCTTCTGCATTTCTATGACATCCATCATTATCTCATCGCTTTCTTGAAAAAACAAATTTGCCATGATTTTTTCTATTCTCTATCCACCTCATCTCTCTCAATGTGTCTCACATATTGCTCACTAATCTACAACACACTTTCTTTCACCCTGTCTTTCCCATTCACACACTCAAAAATACACATTGTCATAGTCTCTGATTCTAACATCGCGCACTCAACATTGTCAAAAGCTGTCTATCTCTCGCATCATTTTATGTCACGCTAACATTTTCTGTTCTTGCATTCCCAAATCAATCAATATCACGTTTCTCTCTCACTCTCTCTCTCACTCTCTCTCTCTCTCTCTCTTTCTCTTTATCTCGCTATCTATCTAAATTTACTAACGTTCATCCAATGCAAGACCCAAGAGCTATCTCAATGTATGGGATTACTGTGTTGACATGTTAGCGTAGGAAGAAATACGTAACAGTAATATAAAGTTGAAGCAAACTTTAAAAAAAAAACAGATACCGAATCGTTAATAGGAAACAAGGGATAAAGCTCTCGTCCTGTACAAAAGACAGATGTGTAGAGAAAATCGGGTGATAAGGGAACGTATCTATTCCTATTAATGAAAACAGGAGGATACGTTAGTTGTTCTGGAGGGGAACAATTCCGCTACGAATTCTGTGGATGTAACTTTTCCAAAAATTCATCTCTCAAAAGACACAGGTAAACAGACACGGGAGAGAACATTTTAACTGAGAAAACTGTGATATACGAGCTCTCAAAATCCATCTCTCAAAAGACGCAGGTTAAAACACGCAGAAGAGAAACGTTTTCTGTAACGTGCCACATATTAAGAAGAACCCAGTCATGGCTGTCAGAAAACTTCTAAGACCACATTACTTACACATGGCCAGCTGACTCCCAAAACTGCAACTTCTTTGATTATTATGTGTGCGATGCAATTATGTGAGTGACCAAAAAAACTTGTTACACCAATGATGTACTGAAGGAAAGGATTATGACAGACTTCGACAATTTACACACTAGAGACCACCCAGAAGAGTTGTCTGGAGACCGTGGTTGAAGACAATGGCGATAAATTTACTCGTCACTAATATCAGATAGGTTAAAATAAGATATTCCTTTATTTTTTAGTAGTTTATACAACAATTTATACATTGTACTCCGCAGACGTATTTCCACCGTTTAAACACGTGTTAATGCTAGGCGTGGTTCTCATATTTTACTTTTACGTCAAGGATATCTCACATGCATTCTTTTTTCATCGGTCATCAGTTGTTGAATCTTTTTATAACGTAATTGTGACGCTGAAGAAGTTTTTGTTTCGTTTCATTTTTTGTCGTTATTTCAACGTTTGCTCGGAATATTAGAAACCCCATACTTTGAATTATACAATCAGAGATGAAATAAAACCTTTTTCTTTAAATTACATTTGCAAAAGCGATGAAGTCATATTTTGCTTAACAAGAAGAATACCGCGAGTTTCCTTTAAAACAAATAAATCAAAATATTACCTTTATTTATACAAATTAAAATTACTGTCGATGATGTATAAAGTAGAATAAAAAAAGCAAACTTTTAGAATAGGAAATAAATTATTCTAATTTAATTAATTAAATCACCTTATAATTCTGTCAAGATGTTGAATTTTTGTAAAAACGCGTTATTAATCATGTCTAAATTTAAAGATTACAACAGACCAGAATGTAGTTTGTGCCAGTCCAACCCTATTAGTTTAATATAAGAACATAATTCTTCAGGTGGGTGGTTACGCCAGAAATAAAACCATGGGTAAGATTGTAGGCCTCGGTAAATTATATTCTGTTGTATTCATCTGTTGTTGAAGACTGAGGCGGGGTAAGGCGAAGAACGGTCTAATGTGTGTTCCATCCTTTTTGCGTTGCGAGCAAGTGGTACTCATTCCTCTAGTCTGCTAGTAGTCACAGTTTTATAAAGAAAACGACGTTTTCTGTCCTGTCAGCTTTAGTCTAAATTCATCAAGCCTGCTCAACTCTGCCAAAGTTTTTGTCAGGCTCGTTTGACATGGTTCCTTTGAGCCCCGTCAACTAATCGTACAAACAAATTCAGGAATATCTTCCTATCTTCTGCTCAGCAATCTATATCAGATAACCTTAAGTTAGTATCAATAATTTAATAACGGCGAAAAGAATTCACAAATCTAATAACGCTGCAGCATGTTTATCAGAATAAAACAGACATATTAAATAGCTATGCGAACATTTATTAAATTATCGTAGTTTATCTCTAATACCATTAATATAGAAAATATTACCAAAATATTTGTGAAATTTATAACTATACGTCTATTTCTATAGCGTTAATTTTTTTATTAATTTATTTACCATGAACTTTGCTAAGGATTCTTGACTATTAGTCAAATACTGAGCATCTATTATCATAATTGAGAGTGAATTTGTCATTTTTAATCCGACAATCCTACTTATTCTTATTTATTTGTGGGATGCCCTAAGATTAATGTATTGATAGGCAATGTTTTGATATTGAGAAATTAAATCTCCCTTGAACGTCTTCTAGGCTTTATATTAAATAAGCATCAGTAAAACATACAAAAAACAGTTATATATTCACCGTCACACATGAGAAATATTAATGATGTAATTGAATTTATTCATAATTACAAATTTTATTTTAGTCTGTAAATGAATCAAAACAATGGCGTCTGTAGTGATAAAATCATATAATATATTGATGAATTTGCCAATCCAACAAACAGTTTTCTGTGTACATGTATTACACATTTTGCAAAATTGTAATAAATGTATACATTTTCTATTGCATTGATAATTTACAATGAATCTGTTTCATCATAATGATCAGTGAGTAAGAAGCTATAAATAAAAACACAGTAATAAATACCTTTACCGAAAGATATTTAAAGCCTCGAGTTCGTATGTTAAAATAAATGTATGTGATTTGAAAAGAAGCTTTTCAGTAAAATAAATAGAAAAGAAAAAACGGTCACTTTGCAACAAGGAGTCGTAAAAATCTAAAGTGACAACATTTTCATAATTCTTTTTGATAAGCGTTTCACTGAGATGACACAAACCATAAGTTTTGCGCAGACGTCCATTTGTTTAGTTCTGCAGTTACATAAACTCATTAATGCACATAAAGGAAAAATATCATCAGTAAATCAGTTGCTTTCATCGCTAAAGATGAAAAATAATGTACTGGGCGAATATTTTGACATCCAGAAACACTTGCCTCTGATAAAGTTATTATTTAGGAATTTAAAAGGAACGTTAAGTGAGAAGATAAAATGAAAAAGTGTGTATGAATTCCACTGATCATTTTTACGATTCCTAGGGAATATCTGGAAGATATTTTTAGCAATGCAAGAATTACCATTCACTCCATAAGTGTTCTACTATATGGTGGATAAAAGATAAACAGTTCTTTTACAGCCGGAATTAAAATCATGTATAAAACCTCAGACACATGTCAGCAACATGGTATTTGATGAATTATTATTATTATGTTATTTTTCATTATAGATTGTTTTCTGCTATGGTCACACTACCTACCAAGTCTGCAGGAAGGCCTAAGACAGGTAGTGATGTGATGTTATGACTCTATTTCATGCTTTTCCTATCTTTCTAACATCCCTAGTGTTACATAGACAATCTTCTCCTTAGTGTATGGCCTGTACTTAAGAAAACGATTTTCTATATATCTCCTAAGCTGGGGTTTCCAGCGATTCTTGCAATGTGTTTTTGTTCCATTTTATATCGTTCTAAGTGTACCCACTATCACTGCTGCGATACTTGTTTTCAATTTCTACATTTTTTCTATTTCCATTTCCAGGTCTTTATATTTTGACAGTTTTTCGAATTCCTTGGTTGCTATGTTACAATCCGCTGGACAAGCTATATCAATTAAGAGGCAAGTTCTTTCTTTTTGGTTTTTAATAATAAGGTCCGGCCTATTTGCTTCACTTTTTCTGTCTGTAATGATGGTGTAATCCCATAGAATGGTGACATCTATTTCTGTAACCGGTGCTGGGTGATGTTCATATCAGTGTTTGTTTACATATTTTCCATAGTGTTTGCATGTTGTTCAGTGTAAATATTACCCTATCGTAACGGTTTTTTTATTCATTTGGGATAAGTACAGAACATCCTGAGATTAGATAGTCAATTACAGAACATGTATTTTGGATTCATATTATTATGTATAATATTTACCTTAAAGTTCATAGTGATAAGACTTTGGTCTTGCGAAGCAACAATAAACCCGTCAGTTTCAGGCTTTAAACCAGATGCACGTAACCAGCGATGTGTATTAACGTTATCAACATTGGGTTTATTAGCATATTCTGGATATTGGCCAGGAAGAGATGTATCTTGCCAGCGCTGTTTCATCTGTTCAAGAGCTTTATCCTTGGCTATTTGTTTTATATGTTTTGCCGCAGTAGAGAGTTCTTGGTTTCCGTTTTGCTTTTCTATAGAATATACTAAATATAAAGCTTGTTTGTATGTATTGCCTTCTTTCCTTACTGAATATTTTTCTATTTTCATGTTGTTTGACTAACTGTATCATCCAGTCCTGTGTTTTTCTTTGTATGTTAGTTTGTTGTCTTGTATGACAATTCTAGATGAGTAATACCTCTTCCTCCTTCTTCACGGTGTATGTATAGGCAGTTTACAAAAGCCTTTGGATGATGCATCTTATGTTTAGAAAGGAGCTTTCTTGTCTTAGAATTCATTTGTCTGATGTCGTTTAGAGTCCAGTTCAAGATGTTGAAACTATATTGGACCACTGTGATGGCATGGTTATTAATGGCCACAATTCTGTTCTGAGAATACAATTCAGTTTTTAATATCAGTCATAGTCTTCTATAGTACACTTTACGCACTATTTCTCTCATTTTTATGGTGAATTCTTTCACTCTAATTTACATTTTTTATTGTTACAGCAGGGTCTAAGTTAATTGAGGATGTTTGCTGAAGCGATACTCGTAAAACTGTAGTTTTAGCATATTTATTCAAATTGGATATCATTCCAAATTCTTCACTGAAGCATTTTACAGTTTGCAGAAGACCTTTCAGATCATTGTCATTCTTAGCATACAACTTTAAATCATCCATATAAAATAGATGGTTTATTTTACTCTGAGCTATTTTATAACCACATTCTGTCTTGTTAAGTGGACTGACTAATGCTATTAATGATATGCAAAATTATTATTATTATTATTATTATTATTATTATTATTATTATTGTATCATAATTCACATTCTTCTATGATCGCACTACCTAGCAAATCTAAGAAATGCCGTAAGGTAGGTAGTGATATTTTGTTATAGCTACATTTCTTTGTGTTTTTATGTCTCCCATAACACCACTAGTGTTACATGGATAACCTTCTCTTCAGGCCTTGAATTGTACTTATTAAGATAATATTTTGAATATCCATTAAGCTTGTATTTCTATGGGTTTTTTTTCAATGTATTGCTTTGTTCCTTTTTTTATCATTTAAAAATTACCTATTGACACTGGTACTATTCTTCACACGTACTATCACTGGTATTTTTTGTTTATCTATTATTATTATTACTATTATTATTTCCTTGACTTTAGCTGTCAAACTATCAATTTATTTCTTAGAATTATTTATGCTGAGGATTCCGGGTGAGAAACCATACAAAATAATAAATAAGAAAAACAGATATGAAGATAGACAATGTAAGTTATATTGAACAAAATATACAAACTGGAATACGGGTTAGTCAATTCAGGAATAGTATTAGTAGAAATCAATGTATACAGACTTGCTGTGAAATAGTATGTCTGGGTAATGAGTCTATATTCAAACACCTCCAACTAACTCTGCACCAACTTACTGACCAACTAAGCAACTGCTTTACAACTACTCTTTACAACGTTATTTACCAACCATCCCACGCAAGTTTAGATGTGACACAAGGTCTATTTATTGTGGGTCTTCCCGGCCATATAACCAGGCTAAAAATATGTCTATTTTTGCCGAGTCGTGATTCTACCTTTTGGCGGAACGATGACTGGGTTAGTGCTCTCCGCTCGGAAGCAGAGAGCGCTCTCCACCCGAAGGCAGAGAGCTGAGAGTGTCATAATCGTAGTAGCAGCGGCAAATGACAACTGCTCTTTACAACTGCCAATCTCTGTATAGGCAGGATTGTATGTACACATCAGGCGAGTCCATTCTTATGTACAAATGAGCAAAACCCTAACAATTTATTATTTATTGCGTTAAAAAATTAGATTTTAAAAAGTTGTCACTGTGTCTCTTCCTCACAATATAAACATGGAAAGCTTTTTTTATAGACATTAGTCGAATACAATAATACAATGTGTTATGTTATCCTTATTTAAGATTTAATCTAAAATAGGATAGAACAATATTAATTTGATAGATACGAATAGATTCATTAATAAATATATATGTATATATTTAAACGGATTTGACATCATAATGTACATAAGACCTTAGGAACCTTTCAGCTAGCACATTATCAAAGATGCTCGGTGGCAGAGTTTTTAATGATAAAAAGGACATATAACTATTACTTGTATAAGGGAAGCTGGAACTCGTTTAAAAACAAAATTTTAATAAAAAAATTAATTAAAATGTAAGCGGGTGTAAACGTAAAGTTCCACAAGAGCAATGAAATGGAAAGGACTCAAAAAACCTGCAACAACCTTAAGGAACGAAAAAATGCTCCTTTTGTCTTCAAAGACTAATTAATTAATTTTTAACATTTTAATCAATTTTTGATTTGAAATTTTGTTTTTAATTAATTTTAGATCTCAGCATTATTCTTTGTCGAATTGTGAATACAACAGATAGATTTAGAATTACCTCTTTTAGGCAAATAATTAATCAACTGAAAATCGGCTACGTATATCATTTAGAAGGGTTTTCATTCAGACAGGCAATATGGCATTCACTATTGTAATTGAACTGATGAGTTAATAACTACAGCTGAACAATTACTCAAAGCTCTCTATAAGATTATTGAAGATCGGGATTTGAATATCTCGAATGTATTTGACAGCGTTTGGCATGCTGGTTCTACCTTACCTTGGGTGAAATGCATATAAAAAAGGAATGTTCTTGACATGAAATGGAAAAATTATATTAAATAGATCAATTAAGTCACTTATATAGGATAATATCTATGTTCTTATAGACTTTTCTATTATCAGAATCAGTCTTACATGTTTATATGTCAAATATTCGTCCACGCATCGAATATTGTGCGACATCTGGATTGGCGCTCATTCTGTATATTGAATGATTCGTAATAAAATCCAAAACAATCTTCAAAATTATCCATCCTGAAAAATCATCTCGGTTTTAGTCACTTTCTGCCACCATGACGTGGTTGCCTGTGCATTTTCCATAAATAATTAACTACAGTTAATTATTTATGGAAAAGGCACAATCTTCGAAACTAAACGCAGTATTACATTGGCAGTTATCTATTTAAAGTTTAATTGCAACCGTCGGTTCTATATTAAAAATTTAATCTCTCACACCCGTTTTCGTGTTCTTCTGTCATATTTGATCTTGAACAATTGTAATTCTTTTGCATTGTTTTCTAATAAGTAACTCTATCCGTTTTATTGCCTACATAGTATTATTTTGCGTGAAGTGATAAAAAACAGATAGATACTTAATAAATAATATATTTTCAGTATATTGTATTTTCTTTAATACATCAAATGATGGCATCGATCTTGAAAAATACAAGGAGGAGGAGTTTATTTACTTTTGTTACGATAAAGGCTACACCAGTAGGCGAACTAGTACCAAGGTAAACATTTTAATTTATTATATTGTACAGAAAAACGTGAGCAGTAACCTCTACCATCAACGGTTTCTACTTCTGCAATAGACAAAATTTCATTACCTCTATATCTCTGTTCCTGAACTAGAGCGTTTAGATTTATGCTATCGAGAAATACATCTCTCTCTATATATAAATGTCTCTCACAACTCTCTTTTCTTAAACCCATCTTCACTTACTTCCTCCCACCCTCTATGCATTTTCTTACTTTTTTCTCTTTGTTAACCCCAAACGCCGGGTTATCAAATGCTGCATATGACCATACATTATTTCCTACTGTTAAACGAGGGGCCATTTTCTGATTCTTACACGATGTCTCTTTTACTCTCTCTTTCTCTCCCATTTTCTTCTTTTTGTTCATTGTTTCCTCAATGTCTCTTGTACAATCCTCAATTCGGTTTCTTATTTTCTCTAACCCCTTTACTTCCCACACAAAAATGTACCAATATAAGGAAGCGAATTTTCCATCTCCCTTCACAAAATAACGTTTACTACCTGATGAGATGTTGTCCTGTCAATGTCGAAACGAAATGTAAACTTTGTAGCAGTTTTAATTTGTACATGTTCTAAACTATAATTTATAATGTATATATATATATATATATATATGTGTGTGTGTGTGTGTGTGTGTGTGTGTGTGTGTGTGTGTGTGTGTGTGTGTGATGAAATCGTAGAGGCATCAAGTAAGAAAAAAAATCTTGTCTAAGTGGCCAGCAAAACAAAAAAGGAGAAAAAGAAAACCAAACATGAACAGAGATTTAAAAATCCCACCTGAAAGCTAAACACAATTAGACAAAAAGTGATCAATGATCATTAAATTCCCAGTAAGAAAAATCACCGAAAACAGAACTGGATTCCAATTCAAAACCGTCAAAAAAAACAAAAACAAATATTTCTATTGAATTCAAAATACGCGCCATTTATCGATATCTCACCGTTCACAGAATCTTAGGATTGGTTTCATTGTGCGAAAGTTGAAGTTTGCTTCTGAAATTTTTTTATTGAATTTATATATATATATATATATATATATTAGTCATCCACATACAAGCCTGTTTCGCTGTATCACAGCTCATCAGTGTGGATAGACACATCCACTTGCTTCTGGCCAGGATCGAACCTCGACCGATTTGGTGTCAGTCGGAGTCGCTACTCCCTAAGCCATAGGCGCATGGATTCAGAGAATGGAACTTTTAACGTGTTGTATATAAGCAGTGTATTCACACGCCTGTCACCGAAAGAACTCAATTCATTTCTGAAGAGTCACGCTTATAGCAGAGGTGGAAACTGTTTTTAAAATTTTCTTCTCCAGAAAGCTCTATCGTAATGAGAGCATAATATATTAGTCATCTACATACAAGCCTGTTTCACTGTATCACAGCTCATCAGTGATATATATATATATATATATATATATATATATATATATATATATATATATATATGGTCTACAAAATAGTAGTCACTCTTTTAATGAAACAGATGCATTGTATAGCAAGATTTACTGTTAAAATTAGGAAATATTAGTGCAAAGAATATTAACAATTTAAATTAAATAATAAATTAAATTAAGACCATGGATCAGAAAGTAAAAAAAAACATAACGATAATAAAAGTGTAAGTACAAAAATAACAGAAATCCTATCAAGAACAGCAACAACAAAATTAGATAACACATGAAACTCGAAGAGAGAATACTGGCATAACATTATGTTGACATTCTACACTACTTCAAATAAAAGTATAGGAAAGAAAAACCATGACAGAGAAATTATTGCTTTACTCGGGGTGAATTTATTAAATAAAATGCCCAGTCGCCAAATATATTATACATTGCACTTTCAGATTAACATTATTTCCAAAGGTTTCTGACAATATTTCCAATTCACTGATATAATTTAGCGAACAACTAAAACTTCTTACTTAGAACGGTAATTAATTTTGCAAATAATAAATTAAGAATGTCCGTGAAATGTTTCAGAATATATTAGAACAAATGGTATTGTATGGTCGAATGTTCCGTGAATTCGTAATGTCGTTAATATATCAAATGAACTGAAGCCGTAGCAGAAGAGGCTAGGTCCAGGTCAATATCGTCTAGAGCAAGATCGTATCACATCAGACTAGTTATAATGGTCAAAAACAAAACATTTAAATGATGTCGAGACACAAATTATTTTTGTAGCTAATTTGAAAGCACTGAACGTGAAAATGACCTTACTTTTTCTTCGTTAGCTACCGTTGTTACTGTACAAAAAAGGCATCATTTTTTAAAAGTAGTTTTCATTTGTTTTATATAAGATATTTGCCAATGCCTATATTTCTCAAAGTAAATTCGTAGACACCCCTCAATTCGTATTTAAATCAATAAATATTTACCTGCTTATTGAGAAATATTATTTTTATTAACAAACAAATCAATAACACGATTGAATGTACAAAACCCAACAAGTATTTTCATTGAATCATTTAATAAGCCAAAAGAAGAAATAAAAACCTTTGTGAACATAAGAACTATAGTAGAAAATCACTTTCTTCAGTTTTTGTCACATTCAATGTTATTTAAGTCACTTTTGAAACTTCAGTTGCAGTTAGCCATCATTCGTTTGTCCCATCGTTCCTAGTAGCGCTCTTCCAATTTCTTTTCATATCCTGGTGGAAACTTTCTCCTTATTCATCACTCATATCGCTCAATTATCCGGAAATTTATCAAGTTGGCTATGTAAAAAATGAATTTTAATACAAATATTTGCACCTATGACCGGTAGATTTTCTGTCAGCTTTTCCACCAAATGCGTCTAGTTGTCGATTGTCTAAGTTGTTCACCACGTCAACAAACGATGTTTAACCGTGTTATTCTAAGTCAATCATTGGATTAAAAATTCATAATCCTTAATGAGTTTCCTCATATCAGATCCACTAAACACTCCTGTTTCATGGTTATGAAGCCCAATTTTAAATGAAATAGCTGTGTGATTCCTGGTTAATGACACCAAAATTGCAAAACCTAATAAGGAAACCTTATACGCCATAATAATGTTGGAATATTCATCAATAGAAAATCATTTTGTGTTTTTTTTTGTTTTTTTTTTTGCCAGCATCGTTCGGCAGAGAAGCTAGGTCTTATCTCTGAGCAAAGCAGAATTTGTACACATTTTCTCATAAATATCTACTTCAGCAAAACTAAAACTGGAAACTTCACTAGAATTGAAAGCATTCGAAAATCAGCTCGAAAGCAGAGAGAGATTTCAAAAAAGCGGGAGATGTCAAATTAACAACACAAAAGGCGCTTCGGTTATTTCCGATCAGGGCGTGATTTGATGTTTTAATTACTTGTGGATGGTAGATATTTTGGTGAAATCAATTTTACGATGTTCATCATGTAAAATAGAATGCGTGCATTCAGTCAGGATGTCTTAAGTTAGTTTTCTTTGCAACTCTTAAAACAAAAGCTGTTCATTTGCTTCATTTATTTCCCTATTGAATGGATAAAAGTGATGAGATAGATTTACGCATATCAAACAGATTTTAGGTTTTCATTTTTATAACATCTTAATTATCAAGCTTACTATAGTGTATTACGTATAAAGTTTATTAGTTAATTTAAATTTTGCTGATAAATTAGAAAAAATTTGTTATGTCTCTTTTTAATTTTTTGACTCAAAAACACCTGATTAATTAAATGTTGTGATCAACCAAGATGATAAATTAGACTTCTTTTCCAAATTGAAAAATTTCAGTAAAACAAAAACAGTGGTTAACCATGAAAAGTCCTTTTTCGGAACCATTTCTGGAATCAGTACCATCAAATTAGCTAAAAATGGTGTTTTCTTTTTTGCCAGCAATACTCGTATTGACGTGTAAAATTAATAAAGATTTGTTTTTCTCCTACACTGGCACTTACCGAATACAGAGAATTCAATCAGTTCTGTGATTTAACAAATATGTAGGAGATGTATGTCTTTTCTAATTACATTATTGTGAAGTGCACATAACAGAAGGTGTCCTGGTTTCAAATTTAAAACATCTGTTATAAGGACGCTGATTATTTTTATGCACTAATAACTGTTATGTTATCTACATATTCACAAATGATATACATGTTGGGAAATCAAATTAAAAGCAAAAATAATATATGAGTAATAAAGTAAACGAATTGTTGCGGTAACCTAGATTATAAATTATTGTTATATTTGAAGCAGATGTGATCTTTTATTAATATTCAATGCCTTTTATACCTGAAAGCTGAGAATTTTTGGAATGTATTACTTAAATTTCCGGAATCAACAGAAGAACTGGGCGTGCATTTAAATCTATAGAATGGTTTTCAATACATTTCCGCTTAATTCGGCACCAGACAGTAAAGTGGGCGATTACACGCAAATGGATTTAATTCGGAATATTTCAAGTCTAACGCCGCGCACTGAGTACTCAGGAGGAAAAAATAAAGGAAAAAGACACAAACTGATAAGTCGATTCTGTTAATATGTGGCTTCGAAAAGTTCTTTGCGATTAGTCCTAGTTCTGCTTTTTGAAGCGACGGCGATCAGACCTTGCAACAATGACGACACTGAATGTTAACAAGGCATTACTATTGAAATATGTGCAGACCTCGGCTAATAACCGTCTTTTTAGTAGAAATCACTTGGAAAACGAAAGATTTCGGATACAAGAAGATAGGGAAGAGAAGAAAAATAAATACAAATTCTTAAAACGAGAAGCTGTTCCTCGAACTTCTACGACTCTTGTCGTTAATAATAGTTGCTTTTTCTTCTTGCATCGCGCTCCATTTGAATTTCCGTTGTATGAATGAAGATCTGACGTCACTGAAAGATGAAGTCCAATGGAAAAGATTAAAAAAATGATTGCCATGAAAAGAAAGAGTCTTCAGTATAAGAGAAAAAAAGAGAAGACAATGGGTGGCAATGGAAAAGAATAGAAATAAAAGAAAAGAAATAAAAGGTGATAAAACAGTTGAAAATAGTTAAAGCAAAGAAAAATATTAATAGATAATAGAGAATGTTAAAATAATAACAGAATAAAAAGAAAACTGATTTGAAGATGAAATAGATCAAATAAAAGGGACGATATTCTCAATCGTTATATTTAATGATTAAACTTGAAAATCTGCTTAGGACATTAAGCTAAATTAAAAAACTAAACAATTAAACATAGGCAGAAAAGAGAGCATATTAGGTACGGTGAGCAGCAAAATTGGAAAAGACAATATATAACCTGGTGTATTTGGACAAATATTGTGATATTGTCCAAAAAATGAGGCTAAGAAATAGAAAGAAAGTGTAAGTCGAAAACGCAGAAAATAAAGGAAAGTCTAATCCAAAATGAAATTAAATAAAGAAAAAAGAAATAAAGAATGAATGAATGAATGAATGAATGAATGACTGGATAAATGAACGAATGAAGCAAAGTATTTGAAGCGAACAAAGTATTTCAAAAAGTTTGTACTAAATTATAATAAAACAAAAGGAGAACTTTTCAATAAAAACCTGAAAAACTAATCTAATGATTGATTGAAGGAGGATTGGAGAAAGAAATAAAAATGTATAGAGAAGAAACTAGACACAGATTATTCAGAGAGAAACCAGTTAAAGAGCTTTAAAAATAGAAACTATCGTTACAGAGATAAACTCAACACAAACGGGAATAGAAGAAATGGCATAGGAAAATATCTGTTAGATACAAGTGAAAATATTTGTGCAGAAACAATAGAAAGAAGAAGGATTGGAGAAAGGAAACATCACAGAAGCAAAAGAACTGTAAGTGTATAAAAATGTGAATCTCTTTTCATTTCTCGACAAGAAGAGTTAAAGGACAGTAATATCTAGAAGATAATTAAAGAAACATATGTTCGATATAGCAGAGGAGTAGACCGAAAATTGTAGCCAAGAGACCTACTTTTAAATTTCACGTTTTCGAGCGCAATTTGAGATCACAATGATTACTCAATTTGATTCCTTTCTCATTCTGCATAATACTATTTCAGGTGTCAAGAAGTAGGTCGCCTTCGGCTTCTCTTCGTTCTATAATATCATAAATCTATTATTGGCCCGAATTCGATTCGTTCTTGGTGATCAATGATTGTGTTTCAAGACTAACAGATACTTATTAAATAACTATAGCTAATTCGATTTGTAATTCTACCTACTTTGTTGCATTATTACAGTTCAACACATATAAATTATTAGTTCTTGTTAACACAAATCTATGACAATAAAGTTGAAAAAAAACATTATTAAGAACTTTCGAACATAACATTGAATAATGAAATCAATATTTCCAGTTGGTATCAAACCGAAGTTAAATTTTATAGCAAAATGCTCGTAATAATCATAATAGAAATTGGAGCTGTTTTCTTATAAGCAAATATCCAGCATTGACAGAGAACTCAGTTTTGCTGACAGTTGAAAATTATAAAATATTTCTATTAAAAGGCTTTCTTTAAGGAAAGCAATTTATTTTGTGTTGTGAAGAATAAACTCCAGTAGCACAAATAAAGTAGGTAAGACGCCTTAAATAAAGAGATAAACAGAGTTCAGAATCAGAGATCAGAAAGAGTTCTGATGGCGTGTTCATTCGAGTATCGTTAGATTCATTCGAGACCGTTATTGGAATATATATATATATATATATATATATATATATATATATATATATATTATAACCGTTAGTAATATATATTATCTATTATAGCCTTTAATAGCGAGTTATAACAGTGGCGACAAAGAACAAAAAATGATACGAAGGAGCAAATATACCGTTAACGGCAAGAGAAATGTCGCAGAAATACATGTTAGATCACTAACAAATTAGAACGGAATAAAAAAAAAACACTAACACGAAAATATCACTCATTCAGTCTTCGAAAAAGAACCATTCAGTCGGGGCTTGGTTTATGACTGAAACTCGATTGAGAAAGACAGACAGGCTCTCTGCTTTCGGGTAGTGATAGACGTAGATGATACTGCATCAACTGACAGAGACTAAACGAAGAAGAAAATTCGGTTTAATGCCCAATCATGTGTATGCGGTGTCTGGGCATTTAACTAGATTGTCTGTTCGCAGGTTGCCGATGTAATTCCAGACATTAAAAATCGACTTTGTGCCATATCTGGACTTAGCGGGGAGGAATTTAGTAAATATCAAGAGTCCATACGAACTCGAAAGTGTGTGGTCAGCTCTCTGTCTAAGGACTTGGACAGCGGAGAAAAACAGACAAGCTCTTTGCTTTCGGTCAGTTTGACTCAGTCAAATTTCTGTCTGCAGACAGAAACTTGGATGGGAGAAACAGACAAGCTTAATACCCGATCTCGCATAAGCGGATACTGGGAAAATTTTTACCATTGTCACAATGTCCACACTTGATTTCAACACAGAAAGCACAAATTGTCACATCCCATCACAAAGCGGGAACTTAGGTTAAATACACAAGTTTCTACTTGAATTATACGTTGTCAGATTAGGTAATATTTTTTTGACAGAGATTAACTCTGTCGGAGCTTGCTCTCCAAAGTTAGAATCAGTTGTGAAGTGTAGCCTGGCCTAGTACCCAATCCCGTGTATGCGGATGCTGGGTAAATATTAACAGTTGCTACCAGTGTCCGTAATCTGGTTTCACATGTAAAACTCGATCTTGTATCCCATCGAATCTCAGTGGGTTTACTTGGCCTAAATACTCAGAGTTCTAAGCAATCTCGAAAGTGTCAGTCAATACACAAGCTCTCCGCTTTCGGTCAGCGTTCGACTCAGCCAAGGATTAGTCCGCAGGCAGAGACTTGGTTTAATATCATAGAATAGCTCGGCCAATTGCGAGTTTGCGGGAGCTAGGTAAATTTTGACCTTTGTTTAGGATGTCCACGATCTGATTCCCCAAGTGAGCACTGGATCTCTGTAACATCCCTCTCAGTGGATGAACTGAGGTTAAGTGCACAGAGTTTTGCGGACTCGAAAGGATCAGTCGAACTTTCTGTCTCTGGGTGAGGAAAGATTCAGTCGAGGTTCGGTCTGTTTATTGAGATTCGTCTGTGAAGAAAAGACAGTTTTAATAACAGATCCCGAATATGCTGGCCTGAAAACTGTTCATCCTCAGTCAGAGTTTCCTCACGTAAAGCATAACTTGTGTCATATTCCATCTATAGTTAATTACATTTTCTACTATAAATATGAGTACACTTGGAATTTAAATTACTCTCTTTGCATTAATACATAAAATGCAATCATCCTCTGTTAATTATTTTAATAATTGCCGTTAACTGCTATATGACTTTACTACGTGATTTATTTTGTCTTTATTGTAATAATTTCACACATTTAAGAAAATCTTATACATAAAAATATGAATAAATTTAAATATTTTCTACAATCTATGATAGGGCATATTACATGTAACCATATATTCTAACACAAAGATGACACCATGAACACATACATTCCGTGACCTCTTAATTTCTTCCACCCACTGTAATTTAATTCCCCTATTCATTGTTAACTTAACGTTCTACTGGTTCTACTAGTCTAGTCCACTACAATTCCATCTATCCCCAACTTAATTGAGTAGATAATGTAATATTTGTGTTTTTCTGTACACACACACACACACATATATATATATATATATATATATATAGATTGATTGATTGATTGATTGATTGATTGATTGATTGATTGATTGAGCACTACGTATGAATGGTAAACTTTGAAAAAACAGTAGCTAATCACGCATCGACGCATCTTTCATTCACTAATGAATTTGAACACTCGGTTACTGGCGTGTGTTTGCATTTTATATAATATACTAAAATCTGCCTTCCTCTACCGAGCATCCATAGCTCAAAGGTAGAATCGCCGTCTGATATCAATTAGGTCGGGTTTCAATCCTGGCTAGAAACAATAGGATATCTCAACGTACTGATGAGCTGTGATATATCGAAACAGTTCTGTCTGTGGATGACTATATATATATATATATATATATATATATATATATATATATATATATATATAAGAAAAATTAAGGCAGACACGTTATTTCATGGTGAATCGCAAGTAAGGGCCTATTTCAGGCAAACCATGATCAGCTTCCGTCTTTATTTTACAAAGTATTTTACACGATTCGTGTGAAATCCAATGTAATATAAAGACGGAAGCTGATGATGGTTCACCTGAAATAAGCCTAAACTTCCGATTCACCATGAAGTAATATGTTTGCCTTAATTGTTCTTATATTTGCTCTATATGTATTTATATGCAATTTTGTTTAGAGCTCTCTTAGAGAGTTATCCTACCACTATATATACAGGGTACTCGTTTGGATTCTTCTATACCCACACTGCATGCTGATATATATATATATATATATATATATATATATATATATATATAATTTGCGAACTCTTCCACCCGTAAATCGTCTGTTAATTGTGCTGAAATCTACAACACTTGTTTATCGTTGAAAAAATGTTTTATTATAAATACCAATAATAAAACTATTGTTATTAATATATACATATATGTATATATATATATATATATATATATATATATATATATATAGAGAGAGAGAGAGAGAGAGAGAGAGAGAGGGGGGAGCACAATGTTTACTAGCATTAATAAAGTAGTGTTCAATGCTTATTAGATTTTCATAATTGTAGTGAATTATAGAATTTATTTATTTAGAAAATTTTATGTGTGCGTATACTTTTATTTCTATAGGTGTAACTATAAAATATATTACCGTAAGCCGTGAATATCAATATTCAAAATATGTAACGGAAAGTGTAATATTTTAACTTATAATGTACTAATCCGTAATTTGCACACAATTAACTGCTGTTTTGTTTTGCAATGGCTGAATCGCTGCCTGCATTTAGCATCAAATATTACGCAACAACATCAGCAGCAGCGACTGCTACTTTCATTTAATGACGATGATTTAGGCAATGAACAAATTATTTTTTGTGAAGTTTGCATTTTATCAAGATATGTTTTGAATATTCATGTCTAATGACAAACAAAAACTAAAGCCACAAAGCCCAGCACTTAATAAACATGAAATTTTATCAGTTGTGATCGTTATATCATTGCATCCATGATTTAATGTTTAGCTCAAATATGAATCGTACTAGAATATTTCTTATAAGCTAACAAAAGAAGGTAATTATTGTGGTGTCTTTTATGCCAATATTCAAATTGTCCACTGTAACATTAACAATTCGCTATGAAAGTGTAAGAAGATTATATATTATAAATCAAAATAGATGACTTATACTTTTTAATGTTGACAATACCTATAACGGTTAAGTTCTTCATGTGAGAAATTGAATATGCAAACTTATATTTCTTTTCTAAATGGCATCAATGTAATATAAAAATCTGATTGTTATTTGAACTTGTTTTATAGTTCCTTGTTATTTTATTTACCAATAACATTTAGAACATCATGCAATTCTTTTAAAGTTTATGAAAAATATTATTTCAAAAAAATTTAGAAATATAGTAATGATACATTTTTATTCATTTCTAACTATTTTAAAAAATTCGTGCTAATATTGAAAGTTCACAACTGTTGAGGATTCTGTTATTTAAGAATTTTCTTTATGATTCTGTAGAGTGAGTTAACATGGTATATATATATATATATATATATATATATATATATATATATGAACTATTATATATATAAACTGATATATATATATATATATATATATACATATAAATCGAAAAACATATATATATATATATAAAGATTAAAAGCTATTTTTCAATCATTTACATTTAAAAGAGTGCTCAGGACAGAGTAGAGCTTAATATTGTGATTTAGTTATTACAATGGTTTCTGAAAGCATGAAAACCATACCGGGAAATTTTTATGCTTCAGAACCGAAAGTTGTTTTCTTTTAAAATATCACCTGAAAAAGGACAATATTGTTCGGAACGTGGAATTTTTTTGTGCATGTAGAGATAGAATGCTTTTAAAAACCATTGTAATAACAAAATTATTACTAAGTTAACCATAAAAAAGCTTGAAAACAAAATGTCGTGATGTCTTTGAACAATTAAGAGGGTGAGACTCACCTTCGCAAAGTTTTTTTTTTCCAACTAACGTCCAATTGGCAGGCAAAAGTAAACTGGATAATAAATCAATACATATCCCTCTTTTGTGTAATCGTTTCCATCTTTATATCATCAGCCAATCAGAATAGACTTGCCTGTATACCAGAATGGAATCTCCCAGGTTGTTATATAAACTACCTAGCAATTTTCTGGCAGATTGGGCTGTCAGTCTCAACTTCAACAACAGTCGAGTACTGTCTGTTGCAATTTAATAATTCTACAATCTTCTCATTAAGAGGCCATTAGTCTGAGTATAAGTATTAACAAGATGATCGTACAAAGAAAATATGTTAATATTGTGGGATTCATTTTCAGAGGTGGTAGTGTAAAATGTTGATTAATGTTATTTAGAATAATGTCAGTTATTTTATAGACTGAACTTAAGTATGAAGATAAACTGCATTTCGGCATCAAGGCCTCCGATTAGGAGGTTTTGAGGAGCGTACAACCACCTCTTAACTGCTGTTGTTTCAAGGTCCACCAGGGCCGGGTTGGTAGCAGCTGTTAATGTCCTAGCTATGGGCAAATATTATAAACTCCAACACTTACGGCAATACAATATGAAATCCTGAAAATAGTTTATTATAATAAACACACCGACACTAAATTTTGCAGTCAGTCAGTTAAGTGCCATATGTGATACACTCTTTGGGCGATCATGTTGCGAAAGAGACATGACTGACTGGGCAGAAGATTATTCTGCAGTAGGTTGTTATTGCTTTCTGCGATAGACTGGTTGCCAGCCAATGTTATAGAACCCAATCTGTTTTTTTATTTAACCCATGACTGGAGGGAAGAAATTGATTATTGCCTCTCCCAAGGGTATTTGTGCGTAAGTGAATGCAAAAAATTACATTGTAATCCAGTCTCTCGTTCCGAGTCGATATCTACTGCACCACAACGCACATCACGTTTTACTAGTAGTACATTCTTCAATTAAAAACGATATTGCAAGCAAGAAATTTGACTCAAAACAAAAACTTTTTTTATAAAAATACGTCAATGAAACCGGATCTACAACCAGATTTCTTCCAAAGACTATATATTGTATTCATACGAACCCATCTTAAAAATATTGTCGGAATTAAATAACACTTTGATATTTTGATGTCATAAAAAAATAAGATAATCTCAAATCAAATCATTTCGTAAACTGTATTGTTGTGACACTATCTCACGCGGTGATGCTTTCGCTTCTCCCGCGGGGATGCTTTCCTTTGGTTGGTGTAAAACAACGGAGAGAGAAATTGATATTTGGTGATATTATTAGTGTTTTATTGCGTCACGCGATGTGAGCGTAGGAAAAAAATTAGTTCCATCAAGTGCTTCTAAAAGCAAGGAAACTTAAAATAAAGTTATTTTGGATAAATATATATTTCTCGTCTTTCATGATTTACGCCTCTTTTCATGTTCAATATGGATTTCTCTTAGATTTGAAATGTATTCCGCTAATCTGAAAAGCGTAGACAAAACAAGTGCCAGAGTGATTTGATAAGGTCACCCAGATGTCAAGGCCGCTGTGTAGCCCAACAGTCCGAAGTGACCCGAGCTGGATTCGGTTCGGTGTGAGTTGGCATGATCTCATTGGTCGAACTAAGACATCCGCAAATGGAAGGGGCGGAGACCGATTTTCCTTGGCCGAAACCTGTGAACAGGCCGGATCCCCAGAGAGGATCGAAATTGGTTATAAAAATAGATGCTCGACACGAAAAGTTCAGTTGGAGAGCTAATTAGCTCAGATTTCGGCAGAGTGCCACTGCCCCTGTACCCACACACACTCCGCCAGCGGCCGCTCCGATTCGGCACATTCCGTCAGATTCCGTCAAGAACCCGAAAGAACTTTGCTGTTTTAGAAATGTGGTTCTACAGAAGGAAGACATGCAATGAGGAAGGAGGGCTTAAAGAAACGCAAGTGGTTTCTAATATTTTGTAAGGTGAACAGCTGGAAAGGTATTGTAAATTATTTATGTATCATGCGTAGATACAGCCAAGATAAATTTATATCAGGAAGTAAAATTTACTACGAAAATGATAATCAAGTATGCACTCGGTGATATTTCATATTCCATGTAAATGAAGTAAAATCAAACAGCCACACAATGCTGATAGTACTCTCCATATATTAAAATGTTACACAAAATAAATTTTAATGGGGATTCTCTTGTATAGATAAACTCCTACGTTTTCACGAGAGTTTAATAATACAAAAAAATTTCCAAAATATTTTTCTCATTGTTATTTTTTGTAAGTTAAGTATGCTGACAATGTCTTTAAAATAACCAGCAAATCAAGTGTAAGGATGATTTATTTTTTGTTTACATCTAAAATGTTGCCAGATAATAAGGAAATAGTTTCAGATCGAAGTCACCATTCAGATGATACCTCAAATTAGAACTTATAGAATAAAATTAACTAATAAATCATTGAGTATTTCAATGCAACACCCTGGTCTGATTTCATATCAATTGTTCTGGGGTAAATAAGACACTCCGGAAGCACAAATGAACAATGCAAGAAACCTAAAAAAAAACAAAAAAAAAACAAGGCAATTATTTCAGCTACAACTTGACACTGTCAGTAAAGCACTCTGTTTTAGGGTAGATAACGTTTTAGTCTGGGCTCGGTCTGTGCACTGAGACTCATCTTAAAAAAAAATAAAACAGACAGAATCTCTAATTTTAGGCATACATTGACTCAGTTGGAGCTCCGTCTATAGACAAAGACTTGGTTGAGAAGATAAGACCATTTTAAGCTCGATCACACGTATGCAATAGTTGGGCAAACTTTGATCTTTGGCCGAAACTTCGCAGTCGAACACCCCACACAAAGCAAAATCCCGTGCCATATCCCACCTCAGTGTTTATGGAAGCAGGTGTAGATACCAATTTTCTCAATTGTTCTTCTTTAATTGGTTATTTCTTCAGCTTTCTTTTCTCAATTGTGTAAGGTGAATCCAGGATTATATAAATGATTAAAATTTCTCAAACTGCTTATAAACGAGAGGGCTTTATCTATTGAAAAAGAAATCTAATTCCGAGCTTTTGTTATACAAACGACATATAGATTAAATATCTAAATAACCCCCACCATAGTATTGCGTACATATTTTAATTTCTTTACCTGTCGTAATTTCTATATGATTGGAAGATAATGCCACCACAGTCAGAAATTAAGTCTTACAATAACAGAAAAATGAAAATATGTATCAGAATTTAATTATAGAAGCAATAAGCGTTCCATTGGATAATTATTTAAAATTACTGAATGCATTTAAAGCTTTCAAAGGTTTAAGACTTCATAAGTTAAAAGTTAAGTAATGAAACAAGAATACTACTCCAAATAATTGAGTTACAAGATTAGAAGTTAATATATGAACTGAAAATGCTTTAGAGAGTTAGCTTCAGGTTAAGTTCTGGTTATTCTTTCTTTTCCTTTCACGGTAATTACAAAGGGAGTTGTTATATAATGTGACGATGGGATTCAGGTAATGTTTTATTTTCCTAACGGTTGAAATTACTTATCAGTCCGTTAAGTGCCATACCTGATACACGCTTGGGCGGTCATGTCTCGAAAAAGATATGACTGACTGGGCAGAAGATTATCCTGCAGTAGTTTTCCATTGCTTTCTGCGGTAGACTGGTTGCCTGCCAATGCTGTAGAACCCAATCTGTCCTATTATTAACCTATGCAAGGCATTCAACTGGAAAATGCGTAAAATCTTCTCATTTATTTCAAAGCTCAGTTCTTAAGTAAGCATTTGTTCCAATGACACCACCATTTACTTCCGTCTCCTTATCAAATCTTCATAGGTGGACAAAGTAAACCTGTTGCTCTTCAGAATGACCTCCAATGGCTGATAGAATATATTAAGAAATGATACATTAATGTTAATGTCTCCTAAAAGATACTGCTATATTTTAACCACCATACAGAAAATTTCCTAACTACCACCTATAGAAGTCAAGTGTCATGGATGACACTTGACTCCTACAGAGCAACATTCTGCCCCTATCCAACCTCAAATGGAACAAAAACACCGAATCTATAGTTGCATCAACTGCTCGAACGTTTGGGTCAGTGTGTCGCTGAAAGAAGTGATTTCTCGTCAGAATCAATTTTGCACAATTATAAATCTACTGTTTATCCGTCTATTGAATACTGTTGACATATCTGGTCGGGTGTCGCTGCTAATCGTCTTGAGGTTCTCAAAAAAATCTAAAGAAAGATTTACAATATAATCAATCCTAGCTTGGCAGCCTTCTTTCAGTCAACTTCTAACCGGAATGATGAGGCTACTCTCTGTCTTTTCTACTAATATTTTTATGGCTTCTGATTTGGCCACATCTATTTACGCGTGCTACTAAACTAGCATCAAAGTTACAAACTTTTAGCGTCGAAATAATTTGATATAATCATCTCTTCTACCCTGAAAGTTTGTTTTTCTCGCATTTCTGGTTTGTGGAACTCCCTTCCTTCTCTTTTTTTTACTTCTCTGACAGATACAATCTCCAAAAGATTAAATGTAATGTCAATTGCTATCTTCTATCTCCATGATTTCCATGCTTGTTCCTGCTCACCAGTGTCAGTCATGTCTAGCTCTGGGTGAAATCTTTATAAAAAAGAATATATATATATTTAACAATATGTTTGTTGGTTTCAATAATGGTTTTTAATCAAAAAGTCGATTTTTCTGTACATGTAAATTTTAAAATGATATACAGAGACGCACACACACACACACACACACAGACACACACAAACACAAACACACACACACACACACACACATATATATATATAACTTTGTATTTTGATTGATCCTAAGGTTGATATGTTTGAATAAATTTCGGGGCACACTGTATCGGGTCGGTCCAGCTCCGAATAATTTAGTTCAAATACATAATAAAAACCACATAAACTCTGCAATAAATGTAGATTATAATCAATAAAAGAATCAAGAATACTGTAAAACTTAATTTCAGACTGTGGTGGCAAAATTCCAATCATAACCAGGTTATTTTGACATTTTCTTCTATATGAGTCGTAGTGAAGACAAAATATCTTCGTGGAGTTAAAAAAAATTTATATGCGGACTTTTCGGTACAATAATTGTCACTACCTTATACAGACAACTATCAGCCCAACGCAATTCTTCTATCCAATATAGCACTTCCTCTAATTTCGTTGATCTGGCACAAGGCTTAAGTCAGAAGCTCTTCTCTAGCAAGCAACACGCCTTTAACTGTCACTTAACACTAATGCCAACTCAACTGGTTACAACTGCAACTTAACTCTAATTTTATACCGCTTGGGTTCTCCTAATTGTAGCCATTCTACTCACAAAGGATGTCTTTGCTGCTAACCACCGATAATCAATCATGCTCTCAAACGGGGAATTCTGCTTTCTTGTTTTCATAAGAATTGGGCGTTTATCTTAAAGAAAAAAAATTATTTTCATACGAAATCGACAAAGATTTTTGGCTTCATATAATTATTCAAATTTTACTATATTTTTAAATAAGCGTATATTATGAACTCAAATTTGCGATTGATTTTCAAAGTAAATTAATTATCAAAAAATCATTCAACACGGAAATCATTCAACACGGAAATCCTCAATACAGCGCAGTAAAAACGCTTAAGAAATAATGTAATCCAGGTAATATTTAGGATTAAAGTGTTTGTAAACAAATTGCATGCTATTAAACATAAAAAATCAATTTGTAAAAATAAACATGCTTGAATGAGAATATTATTTCAATTATGAATTGTGAAAAAAAAGTGGAAATGAAGTTTACATCTATGATTCGAAATCTGTGAATCCAAAAGGAAATATTTGATAAGGAAATTCTTTCTTTGACATTCCTTAATAAAACGCTAACAATGCCAGTGGAAACGAAAATTCCTATGGAACTCTTTGTGTTCGTTGAAAATGTTTCATATCTAGACTTCACTCAATGATTGTCAACTGAACCTAACTCTTTAGTGGTACATCTTTTTCCCCAGAGAATTTATGAAATATTTATATTTCAAATGTGTTATCTGTATAGAGCAGAATTTCCCAACCAGTGGGTCGAGACCCCCTTGAGTTGGCGAAGCCTTGGAAGGGAGGTCGCGCCACCCTGGCAGGAGAGAATGTAGCCTTTTTAGAAGTAGCTTGGGATAACATTAATTGTATTTCATCAATTACATTTTTCAAGCTCTTATATTTTTTTTGTTTAGGTGCAAAGTAATAGTTATGACAAACATTTTGAAGGTTATAATTTCCAAACCTTAAAAATAATGCATATATTATCCTTATATCTGTCTTGTGTGTCTTAATCTTCTATATACCTCTTCTTTTCAGCACTATCCAACTTCGGCAAGCGAGAATTGAAATGTTCTCTTGCCAAATCTCATTAAAAGACACCTTAAATTTCTCCAACCTCATAGAAATCCAAATAAATGCATTCCAAATAGTTATATCTTTGAATTTTTGATGGTGTTTATTTTTGTAATTATTTAATTGAATTAAAAGAAACCAAATAGAGTTTGTATAAAGAATATTTACAAAATTTTCTTTCGGCCTAAAAAATGAAAATGGCAAAAAAAAGTGTTTCATTTTCATTAAAATTTACATTAAATTATTTAATTTTGCAATTTTGTGTGAGGCAAGATTTTACACTCTTGTCATTATGAAACAAAGGATAGAAACGGATTGGATGTTGGCGATGACACAGACTGCTTCTAATAAAACACTCGGTCACAAAAATAAAGCTTGTTGCTGAAATGCAACATCAGGTATTCCACTAGCTGGATTGGATAACTTTTTAAACCTATGATAATATTATTTTAAGAAATATATTTTCTTTTAGTGAATTCAGGTTAGACCAATGTGCTTTAATTTGGTAATAAATAAGTAGAGAATTTTAAAATAATTTTTAGATGTTTCTTTCATTGTCCTTCACAGAAAATAAAAAGAAAATTAATCTGCTGATAATAAGTTTTAAGTAGAGGGTCGCATGGGTTTCAAACTTTTAGGTAAGTGGTCTCGAGTGCCAAAAAGTTGGGAACCACTGGTATAGAGTATAGACAACTGTAAAATTGGGGTTTTTAATTTCTGTGTGAAATATCTGTCTTTATGGAAGCCACTCTGTCTCTTTGTAACTTGTAGTGTGGTTTTTAGTCAGAAGTTTATGGTCGATGTGTCCGTAAGTGATACTTGAAGCCATCTTAACTTTTTAAAGCTTCTCTTACACAACTAAGTTTGTCTATGTTATCTATGTATGAAACTTGTCTGTGCTGTGTATAATTAGGGAATGCCTCCCAACAGACTTACAAACCTTGGCACAAAATTCGCACAAGCTGGCATTGTCGGATACTCAGAAGTTTGCAGCTTTTCACGTTACTCGCTAATCCAGTCGACGAAAACGAGATATCAAAAAATACTGCAACTTTGCTGATGTACTAATAGCTCTGGTACAGATTCTATTTCTTCATCGTAATGGAGCGCTTCATGTTGGAATGCTTAATTTAGTTTTTCTCAAAAAGGTTGCTGCTTTCTCAAATCTATATTATCTAGCTAAACCTATCTCCACCAACAGCAATCCTTCAAAATTAACGTTAGGAATCTTTAGGTTACATTTAATTACATGTTTGTAACGTTTTCTGAGATTATGAGCGGGTCGATCACCTTTTACTAGTTCACCATAAAAAGGATATTTTTAACAGGTATATATATTTATACCTTGTTTAATGTTTGGGATTGATTTTACTGTTCCTTTTAAAGTCTATTTCAACATTGTGCACCTAATGTTTCACCTAACCTCTGCTTTTAATCTGAGTACTAGATATGTTCGACTATCGTCTAGTTCCCATTATTTTAATGTCGTTTGAACAGAAGTAGCCCTTTGCGTCTTACTTACATTATCACTTTTATTAGGGTAAATATATTAGAAAAAACATTACTAAGAGATACATATGGACGGTTTGTAAGGCTATGACAGCTCAGCATTTGAAAGGAGCTACCTTATAGAAGATGAAAGAGAGGAGTTTAACAGTAGTTATACGTATATAAACCACGTTGTACCGAATTAAATGATTATAGCTATGATATGATTATCTATCTTTCTTTAAGTATAACTAATTCTAAATTATAAAATCATATATATATATATATATATATATATATATATACATGTATGTGTTTGTGTGTGTGTGTGTGTCTCTGTGTTATTTGATGCCATTATACTAAGAATTTTTAAGATTCATAAAAGTGAGACCTTATGTAAAATTTTATAAAGAAAATGAGTTATAAATTTTAGTTTACTAACACAATTTGTTATTTAATTTTAATGATCGATCCTTCCTTATTTAGATTAATAAATACTATATGCAAGGAGGGCTGACAAAATGATATTTAAAGAAGGACTGACAAAATGGTATTCATAAAATTAGTAGAATTTGGTTTTCTATCAATACAAAATTACAGTTTTACGCATTTTTGCATATTGCCTTTAGAAAGCCCGGTAATAGCTTAAATTGAAATAAACGTTTAAAAATGGAATATATTTTTCTGAAGGCTTGAAATTATTTGAATTCAAACGTCTTTTCCTTTGGCAGTATTCTTAGTTAATTCTATGAAGAGTTTTCTCTGTAAATGTTGCTTGCAGATATACATAGAGCAGCAAAAATCAATCTTACATACATTTACAGAGTGCGATAGATAAACTACGCAAAAATTTTAATCTGACATCTCATTTGAACATATATATTTACCGAAATTACACAAAAATATATTTAAATACTATATTTCAATAAATGATGAAATACTAATATTTCAATAAAATCGTCATTGGCTTCAAAAGTAATTACGTTGGACTGTCGATCATTGTCACTCTTCACATAATAACAGGTGGGTTGATAACTGGGGAGTGGGGTAACCAGATGTAAGGCGTGACAACTACGCATGACATGTCTGAGACCTGTGACTGGGTTTTTCTGCTTGTGGGACATGATGCAAAGACTTGTTGCTAGATATAGTGTCTTATATCATTCACTCTTGTTCTGGGCCTGACGGTAAACTGCAATCCGGCAGCAAGGCCTCTGATTAGGAGGGTGTGAGGAGCATGGAACCACCTCTTAATTGCTGTTGTTCCCAGGTCCACCCTGACCTGGAGTGGAAGCACCTGTTAGGGTCCTAACTATGGGCAAATTTTTAACCCCCAAACTGGGATCAAAACTCTATGAAAGTATGAAAATGCTCTTATAGAAATATATATACATGAAAATAATTTTTATAAAAAAATATACATTTTTGAATAAAAAATTATTACCACAACACATTTTTTTAAATACTAAATTAGAATACATTTTCAGTTTTCTAAAATAAAAACGAATAACATTTTTTTTTGTTAAAATCTGACTAAATTAACTTTCTCACAATAACCAAACATTAAATAAAAATACCTTAAAACCCCACCATTTTGGCATTGGTTGATATGCCGTTAAACAAAAATCACTCACTCACATATCATTCACTCGTTTGGCTCAGGTAATAATACCTCTTGATGTAGGCCTCAGTGTTGAATATGTGACCCTGTGAAAAGATGAATGGGCGATAATGTTGTCATTACTAGTGAACTATCCAAATAACAACGTGGACGTATCATTCAAATCATTCAGAACCCTCTGCACTCTTCACATTGACACCCGACTATTCTGAAATGTTCGTCTTTGAGCTTCAGAAGTGAATGCAAACTAGTACAGCATTCCGTTTCCGAATTTCTGACAAAATGAATGGCATCATACTTCTTTTTTCTCGAAGACTATGCTCAACCCACCCTATTAACGAATACAGTCGACAAAAGAAATTAAAACAAGACACATAGGTGGCATTAAAAATTCAACATTGTAACAATTTACTTTATTTAAATTGTTTCGATTATTCTTCAGATTTACGACGTTTCGGTCGTTGTACGCTCCAGACTTCTTCAAGTGCTAGTAATTTCGAACAAACCCTTTATTACGATAATTGTGTTATACAATTTTTCATAGAGGATGATATATCATCATGTATATCATTCTCTTTGAGAATTATACATATATATATATATATATATATATATATATATATATATATATATATATATATATATTCATAGCAGTTTCACGCAAAAACCTGTTATTTATATCAGTAAAAAATTTAACGAAATGTCGTTATTTTCATTTCGAGTTATATGTGCTATCCATATTAAGTGTTTAAATTATTTGGTACAGTTATGTTTGTGATTCATTAACGGCAGTTCAAAATGATAAAATCCGTTATTATTTCATTAATTAAAATATAGGAACTCATGAATAGTTAGCAATCTGATAAGAAAGCATCACCTTAGATAGCGTTCATAATTTTATATTTTATCAAATAAGCATATTTAACTGTTCTGTAAAATTATTACACCTTTCATTTATTTAAAGCTAACGAATTTTAATAGAAAATTATTTTGTAGTTACTAATATAAAAAGAAAAACTGCTATTTTCATTTTTAGGTGAATACATAATGTGTAAATTAAATAACTTTGGCGGAATCGTTTCATAATAACTTTATCTGTATGAATGAATTCATAGAATTCAAATAATAGTTGATTGTTTGAAACATGAGTTTTAAAAGAAGCTCCAATATTGATGAAATATATTTTGTGGGGATATATACTGAAAATCTTTAGTTTCGAAATTAATTTAAGTCTCGTACAAAAATTATTTTTTATAGGAAGGCAATGTTTCGGCAGGTCTCAAAATTGTCAGAGGCGCCTGGTTTTTAAAAAAATATTATTAAAATTATAGATTTACTAGAGCTCAAGCACTATATTAATTTTAAAAAAAATATTTTTACTATTAAATGCCTTCAAACGAAAATATATATATATATATATATATATATATATATATATATATATATCACAAATATATACATCACAAAAAATCCAGCATAGTATGAAGCAAAAGTTTCAAAACTTAATAAAACGAACTTTTCTATCAAAATGTTTGTAATATTATTAAGCGGAAAGATCAAATTATTTTTTTTTTATTTTATAAAAACTTTTAATCACTTTTAACATGTTCGAAATTTTGGCAGAAAATTTTGTTTTGATTTGAGTTAGCGTTGCAGAAAATCTTACGACTGTTTACAATAGATTACGTAATTTTTTACGTAACTCAATTTCTCGGTGACAAACACATTAATTTGGAAATTCCGCAAAAATCAAATAATTGTCGGATTTTAATAAAACTCATTACTCATTCACAAATAAATAATATTATTTTTGAAATTATTATTCTTTTAAAATATTGATGAAATTTTCTTTTAACTGTTACCCTTCCTTCACGTAAATTCATTAAATTTTAATAAATTTAAATTTCTGCAATTTAAATTAGTTAAATGCAGAACTCATCGCGGAATATAAATTACTCAATTTTTATTTAAAATTATTCGGCACTATCCTAAAATCTGCTCCAAAGTATAAAATAAAAAATTTAAATAATTTTTTTATTATTATAATAATTCATAAAGTTTTAAAAATATTTTAAAATCTCTTAAAAAATTGTCGTCCTTTATTTTTAGTTAAGAACAGATGATTATATTGCCTATCAAAAACTAAAAAATTTAATAATAATATTTCACCCCTTACAATTTAAAAATAATTTAAAACAATTTTGGTATTTAAATATATATGTTCATTTAAGTACGATGTTCCATAGTGGTTATAACAAGTTTCCACAGAGGTCGTATTTATTTTAGAAGTTTACAAGTGTTTGGGATTATTCCCCTTACATGGAAAACGATAGAAACTTCAAGACGTTCATTAAATTCAACAGCCTGTTTTACAAGTCATTCCTTAAACATTTAAAGTAACATTTTCATTTTAATTCCTTTTAATTCCTAATTTTTTAATTTAATTGTGAAATTCACAATTTGTATGGGTACCTAAAAATAATATTAAAAATAAAAATTAATAAATACTATAACATTTCCTAAAACACTGTGTTACCTCTGCCGTAATTTTCAGTCTGTTTTTATTCAGAAAGTTTTATATTATTTTATTTTTTATTTTTTATAAAACATCTTCAAACGTAAGCCTACAAAGCTAAACTAACCAAAATTCCATCAAATATTGGACAATTGCTAAAAACTGTGTTAATTTTTTTATTTTAACCTAATTAAAAATAAAAGAACGATTTGTATGAATAAGATTTATACCAAATTCGTCTTCCATATATTTGGCCGGATACTAAATCATCAGTTGTCAGCTGCTCTTCAGGTGCTGATAAGGTGTTGGCAGCTGTGATAACAAGGCTACCGTAATTGAGGAATGCTTTTTGAAATATTTATCAAGCATTAATCACTTAATGTTTGTTCCAAGTCAACTGAAAATAAGTTGAAATTCGGTAATTTTAAGAAAATAATGTGTCAACGAGGTGTATTTTATTTTTATAAGATTTTTTAAAACCGAGAATTGGCTTCTGTTTACAATCGGTGAAAAATGGCGGAAAATTTGAAATTTTAAAAATTTTCTTTGAAATTCAGAAAATGTTTTATTCCGATCAATATAATTTCTGTTTAAAAATTCACCAGGATATTTTGCTTACTGGAATTAGTAAGATTAATCCATTGGATTTCAATTAAAGGTAATTTTAAAGCTTGATGATCATTTATTAGTTATAAAAATTTAAATTTAAATTTAGGTATAGAAAATGAGTGGAGGTACCTATATATATATATATATATATATATATATCAAAATAGTCTTGTATGTGAATGTATGTGAATGTGTGAATGACATATATATATATATATATATATATAATTTCTTTACAAATCTGAAACGGGGCTACACGCACACACACACATACACACACACACACACACACACACATATATATATATATATATTATACTATATTATATTATATTATGTATACTATCATTATACACGCGTGTATAATGATAATACACACGTCAAAAAGTCTGCCTTGTTTTACCGAGCGCCCATATCCCAGAGGTAGAATCGCCGACCGAAGACAATTCGGTCGGGTTTTAATCCTGGGTTAAAAGCAATCGGAAAATAACCGTACTGATGAGCTGTGATACAGTGAAACAGATCAGTCTGCAGATGACTATTTCCGCTCTCACATCCTGATTGAGCTCTCTGGAAGAAAGGTAGACTTTGAAAAACAGTTGCTACTCTGGCATGTACGCATTGCTCATTCAATGATGAATTAGAGCACCCTGGCTTTTGGGCGTGTATTATGATAATATACACGCTAAAAAGTCTGCCTTCTTCTACCCAGCGCCCAGAGCCCAGAGGTAAAATCGCCGACTGAAGCCAATTCGGTGGGGTTTCAATCCTGGGTTAAAATCAATCGGAGTCTAACCGTACTGATGAGCTGTGATACAGCGAAACAGATCTGTCTGTGGATGACTAGATAGATAGATAGATAGATAGATAGATAGATAGATAGATAGATAGATTTGTATTTGTGTGTGAGAGAACGAGACATAGTTTTGATACCCGTTTCAGAACTCTAAAAGAAGGCTCATAGATTTAAGCAATCTCAATAAAAACTCAGTTTTGTACATTTCTGGCCCATAGAAAGTAAAGGAAATTTTAATTCTACACTGGCTCTAATTATTTGAATCCTTGCATTCACATATTTTAAACAAATAATGACGTCGTACGAGATGCCGTGTATTTCTGGAATTGGCAGACGTCAAGTATTTAACAAATTACACTTTTGAGGCTTGAGGTAGTAGGGATTTTTTCACTGCATGTTCCGTGCTGGGTTTGGACGTAGGTGTTTACCAGTGAAGAATTCATCCTTTTATTAGGTGTTCTTTTTCCGCGTCGGGGTTCGCCAGTGAAGAAGTAAGGTGTATTTTCCTTGAACGTCGGGGGTCACCAGTATAGCTATAGCGAGATGGTTAATGTTTATTTAATTCGGCATTTAGTTATGCATAACCAAACTCCCTACAGTTTACAAATTATTCAGAATTATCAGAAGGAGGTTTTCGTTATCATCATCATCATCATCATCATCATCAGAAGGTTGGTTGCAGGTTGGAATGTGTGAATTAAGGTAGAATAGTGGAAGAATAGAGATACATATCTTGCATTTTAAAATAGGAATTTATTAAAAGAATAAATTAACAAGAATAGGTAGTAGTTAAAAGTTTAATGAGAAAGTTAATTGTATCAAGAGTTGAAGAAACGTTCATAGAAGTAATATGCTGGAAATATTTTATGTGTACGTATGTATGTATGTGCGTTTGTTTGGTAGCAATGTCTTTAAATGGAGACGAAGAAGTAAAAGAAAATAACTCACGAAAATGAAGGTGAAAGAAAACGATGTGCGACGTGAATTTATGTCCGGGTAGACTTGAAATTTTTGCCTCTTTAGATTTTAGCTTGTCATCTCTCCTGCTTACATGTGACTGACTGACGCTGATCGAAGTCATTAATATATGTTCTAGATTTTTTGCACTGGATCGCGAAGTGATTTTTGGTCTGCAAATCGCACCCATTGTCCGAAATTTAACATCCACTCGTGAAATCCAGTTTCAACTTTTTGTGTAAGTCAATTTATTTTACAGGCAAAACAATACATTATGTTAAACCTATTATCCGTTGTCCGAGTTATTCTTTCGTGGCCCTACTATCAGATTCACATGTATTAGGTACTCTCTGACTCTGAGAAAACTACACATTTGCCCAAATAACCAATTAAATTTGAATTACATATTTATGAGTTTTATGAAAAGAAAATGTGCTATAGAAAAACAATTTTTGTATACCTTATTAAAATAGACAATTTTGTTTAAATGATTCTTTATAGTTAAAAATAACATAGAAATACAACAGAAATGCAGTTTGAATTTTAGATATACATGCCTTTGAAAATTTACGGATCTTCAAACAAATATCTAAATACACTTATATCGGTGATAACTGCATTTGGTTAATTTAGATTTTAGTTGTGCAAACTGGCTTTAATATTAAATCAATTATTGAAATCTCAGTATGATCCTGCTTATACATGAACACTATTAACGTTTTGAAGACATAATTTCTTTGAAGTGCATATAGAATTTCATGTAGTTTTTCAAAATATATCAGTACAAACGTAATTTGAACGTAAATAGTACATATGAAAAATAAAAATTACAGTATTATTTTATTTTGATTAGCATATGTTTTATTTATTTTTTCTGCTTTTCATGTTTTGGATTTTTATTCTTTTGTATAAATTATATTTTAGACGCATCTAATTTTAGGAAAATATCATTGAGTATAATATAATTCAAAAGGTGTTTCTTCATTATCAAATTCTTATGTTCTTTTTTCTACAACTGAAGTATCCTAATTCGAGTATATTATATAAAATAATGTTATTAATGTTAATATTGTGCAATTATATAATATCATTTATGAATGATATATGTATATATAAGATAAATATAAATATAATACAATATTATATAAATCTAATATTAGATATATACAAATAATATATTATAATAATAATGAAAATATTAAAATCTTATATTAATAACACAAATATAATATACTATTATCAAATATAATACTTTATTGACGAAATATAAGTATTAATTGGAGTAGATAGACTAAACTATCGCCCGGTTCAAAATCCACCCACGTCAATTGAACAGGTAAAGAGGCTCACCCCTTGTTCCTTGTTTAGGATGTGATTTCCGGCTTTCTCTTTTCCAATTTTTTTGACTGTTTTCTTTTTTTTTTAATTAGAGTAGATAGACTAAACTATCGCCCGATTCACACTCCACGCACGTCTATTGAACAGGTGAAGAGACTCGCCTCTTGTTCCTTGTTTAGGATGTGGTTTCCGGCTTTCTCTTCTCCAATCTTTTCACTGTTTTCTTTTTTTTTTTTTCAATTGGAGTAGATATACTAAACTATCGCCCGGTTCACACTCCACCCACGTCTATTGAACAGGTGAAGAGGCTCATCTTTTGTTCTTTGTTTAGGATGTGGTTTCCGGCTTTCACTTTTCCAATCTTTTCACTGTTTTGTTTTTTGTTTTTTTCAATTGGAGTAGATAGACTAAAATATCGCCCGGTTCACACTCCACCCACGTCTATTGAACAGCTGAAGAGGCTCACCCCTTGCTCCTTGTTTAGGATGTGGTTTCCGGCTTTCTCTTTTCCAAACTCTTTTTATTCCTACGTAGCCCCCTGCGCTTCAGTGGCGTTACCGCCTTGCTCGGGGTGATATGATTTAAAAAAAAAATACCCAACTTACCAAAATACGATAGCCAGGGAATGTAAAGCATCAACATTCTGAATCAGTAAGAAACTATTAAAATATATTGGATACATTAGGATGGAGAAAAGGTTTGAGAAATGTCAATACTCATCTATTAACCACTGAACTCTAGCTCTCTCCCCACCCCCGTATATCCTTCCCTTTCTCTCCACCTATGTATCTGTCATCGCACCTGCATTCTCAGCTTTCTATTGCTCCTTTTTAACTAGTTTGTACTCCTCACTCTTTTCTAATTAATCTTTTTACATTTATGTAGACCCCCGCTCATCAGTGGCATTTCTGCGTTGCTCTGGGTGAAATGATTAAAAAAAATGAAACTACCAGGGTATATCAAAATAAAACGTGCCATTGTAGTATATATATATATATATATATATATATATATATATATATATATATATACATACATACATATATATATATATATATATATATATACAATTATATCTATACACTACACTAATAAGAAGGGAAATTGGCCATCAAGACATAGACGAACAGCGGTGCCTTGTTGAACGAACGCACAAAAGTGATGTCTAAGTGTATGTAGCTTAAGAAGGAAATCTTGCGTACATACGAACGCAGATGAAATTTTGCTTTTCGTTACTCTCCTCCCACTCTTCCAGTGTTGATATATATTGTAAGTAAATTTTGTATTTCCTTCACCTCGTGCCTGACGATACCTAATTGTCGAAACCCTGGTTTCTTGGTAGTTGTTTCGTCATTTGGTGAGCATAATTTCTCTCTACTTTCTTCTGATCGTATTGAGAATTTATTATTGTTTAATACCTTCAGAATAGGTTGTTTATTCTATTCCACTGCATTATATATATATATATATATATATATATATATATATATATATATATGAACTTTTCAGGATATGTAAAATTTTGGGGATAGCAATTACTTACTACTTTGCTTGTGTTGGTATTTGATCACATGTCATATTTTTATGCCTAGCAGTTTCGTAGCAAATTTGTTTACCAAAGACAATTAAGTTTATCTACCTCTTATAAAAATAGGCAAAAATACACTGAATGCCTTGTGAGCGAGGTTAAATACCCCCAGATAACAGTTAGACATTGCGACAACAGTGGCCAGAGGCATTATTTAATGCCGACGTCTATAGCTGGCGGGTTGTGGGTGGCTGGAAAATTCCTCTGTGACTCAGCATGGGAATATGCGTAATTTCCGGTAACTGTAGTTGTGACGTGACAATCAGTCGGCATAAAAAATGCCAGATGCGTTGCTATCAGATGATTTATTGTTTTGCAGCGTGCTTTTTCGAGGAAATATTAATAGATTTAAAAAAATTTTTATGATTATTAATTAAATTAACGTGTTAATTTTGAATGATTTATTCAAATAGAGAAAGTATTTTCAACTTAATGAACTGTTGTTACCGTCAATTTAACATGAGTGAAATCAATTGTAATCTTAGAAAACAATTTTGATTTAAATGTCCTTCATATTTAATATTCTGTTAGATACAGTATTAAGATATTAAATACATGAGGTATTTGAAACTAGAAAATACAACAATTACATCGAATTGATAAAACATTTTACAGATTATGTATATAAAAACAATATGCAGTAATAAATAATTATTTACATAAATCATATAACTGAATAGCGCAATCATGTAAAATGACAAAATACAGCAGTAACATATAATTAATAATAGGGTTGCTAGTCAATCCGTGTTGCTCAGGCACATGTGTGCTTGTTCAACACTCACAAAGCCACTCTCCGGATTCTACTGTATGTTGATAGAAATATAATATCCCCCAGGAATAGTGTGTAATATGAGGCAACCAGAATTAGACCAGCGCGCTCAAACCATCGGTCACGATGACTTGTGATTTCGTGCTAACACAACAATCGACGTCTCCCGAAAGTAGTTATTTCACTCACAAGACTGAGTATGCTTTCCAAATTTACCAAAGATGCTGAGATCGCCTCTTTCAAGTGATAATATCATGAATTCACAGTTCTGTACAATACTACTATGATGATATTGGATCTTGAGTCTCACGGGCAGAAAGCAAACGTTCTCACTATTCCGCCACGTCCCTAAACATAAATTATATACAGTTGAATAAATCAATAATGTATATAAAACATAAATTGTTTATTACATATAAATGTTAATTGACGCTGTTAGTTTTATTGGTAGGAATATCCACATCTCGAAACATATAGAGAAAAGATGAAGATGAATGTTGGGAATTCTTCCCAGTAAATAACATAGGCTACTTCTCAAACTCCTTACTTAATATTCTTCTTTCTTTTCTTGAAGTCAGAATATACAATCAGTTGCTCTTACCTTTTTTGTGTGATAACACCATTTTTAGTTTATGAATTTATTTTTGCCTTTTTACTGTGGTGCAGTGGATACCAAATCAGAACGAGAAATCGGGGAGCCGAGTTCAAATTCCAGTTGAATTCATTGCATTCACATAATCAAAAATATCTTGGGAAAGGTAATAATCCGGCTCTTCCCTCCAGTTGTGGGTTAAATAACAGGACATACTGGTTTCTATAGCCTTAATCGGCAAACAGTCTACTGCAGAAAGTAATGGCAACCTACTACGGGAAAATGACCTGCCCAGTCAGTCATGTCTCTTTCGAAACATAATTACTAAAGCGTGTATCACGTATGGCACTTAACTGCCTGACTGAGTTTTGTCTAATGCTGTTTTCCATATATATATTTTGCTTAGTATTATTTTTTAACTTTCTTACATAATTGATTACTGGAAATGTTGTAACTTTTGTTTAAATGATAAAAATAAAAGGCTATTATATAGATATTACATTCATACTTCCATTTCAAAATATATTTCGTTTTTGAGTAAGTAAATATAACAGCTACATAATATATATTTTCTTAGCTTGCAGAATAAATATTTTAACACAATAATTCATACAAGAAGGAGATATGAAAGTATATTAAGTATATTGGATTATCAAGAATCTCAGAATTGCACAATTTATTTTTTTTATATCCATCTTTCATATTTATAAATCTAGCAGTCTTCCGTGCATGAATATTACTTCCATAACTGGTCTTCCACCTTTATATCTCGAGACTCTTGAAAAACTCAAAGTAGTGTCTGTATTGTAATAAATTCTGGCCTGGTATTACGACTTCAATCACATTATCACCGAGCTGACGATGTTTTTCCTTGTTTTTCTACAAATAATTTCAAAGTGATCATTCTGATTAACTCTTCACTTAGAATTTCGACTGCATGAATTTAAGCGTGCTATCATATTGGTGACTAAGTCACATCATTCTATTGTTGAACGTGCTAGCTGTAACCATAAGTTCTATTCTAATATTTATTTCTCGTGCTTCTTGTATTTTAAACTACATTCCAATACCTTGGATTCAAGCTACAAACAATCTTCAAAATATAAAGTAACTTCAATCATTGTCTTTGTTGTACCCGAATCATACTCTTTTATTGTTCTTTTCCCACAGTAAAATGTTTCATTATCTTTCTCTCACAGTATCCCCTTGCGTCGTAGTGGAATTTTAGCCTTCCTTGGGGAGAAATGATTAATTGTGTTTGTTAATGCGTAAAAAAGATTCGATGAAAATTTGTAAATTGAATTACGTCAGCTTTGGAATTAAAGTTGTGTCCAAGCTGAGTCCCACCTAATTTAAACGCATATAGAGCTTGTCCTTTTTAACTGTGATTATATCTAATATTAGTTCTCAGTAAACGTTGTACAATTTTCAAATCTCAGTGGCTGTATGGCTGAAGTTAACGACGACAAACTACTTCTTGTGAACGCCCATGTCATATGATATTTTGTCAGAAGAAAGATACAACTCCTACTGCGATGTAATCCAACAAACATATATTCGTGGGAAAACATCTTGTACAATACATTTCATTTTGCAAAACATGTATGAGATTAAATCATATGCAATTTCTTCTAGCATTGACAGTATAATGAAAACAAATATCTCCATGGATAGAACAAAAACTTCGGTTTTAAATTACCATGAGGAAGCGACAGATGAAGAAGCCCTGTGAATGAAATGTTTTCCTTATAAATAATTCGATGAAGAAACACGTTCAATATTACGTTTATAATGAATATATTTTGAAAATTCCACTCTTCATACTACTACGGTTCAGCTTAATAACGTATGCGAGAAGTACACATGCATTTCCCCTAGGGGGATAAAAATGGAGAGTGGAGAGAAAGAGGGAGAGAAGAGAGAGAAAGAGGCAGATAGGAGAAAAATAGGGAGAGAGAGCGAGTGCGCATGAGCACGTGTATTCAAAAAGTGTATGATTCTAGGTGGAAGGTGCGAACAGTGAGAAGAGCGAAACATGAATGGGCCATAAAACCATTCAAGATGTAAACCTCGAAAAATAAAACTTGAACGGAACAATTTCCAGCGTAGAATCGATCCCTTTTATGATTTTCTGTATTGCCGGTCACAATGAAAACTTTCTGTTCCAGCTTAGTTGAAGATTTTGGATGAAAGACACTGACTAGGAAGCCATTTCTCTTGCATCAATCGGGCCGGAAAATGCAACGAGTGCTCTGAGGCTGTCGATAAAGTCGACTAACACCACCAATGTAATGAGAGACAATTTTGAAAAGCATGGTGAAAGTAATCGATTAAGTAATTCCTTTCAAACTTTCACTGACAGCCAAATACTTGAGGGTGGTGGGTAATTGTTCCTGAAAATTAAACCACAGCCAGAGAGCACTCGGTGCCAATTGACTTATTTTACTCTTGGAAAGAAATACTCAAGACAGACTGATGTCATCAATATTTAAGCAAATAAAAACATCTATAAACATTAAATGATTGACAGAACACACACACACACACACACACACACACACACACACATTCATACTTTTATGTGTAACCCCCTTTCCAGCACAATTGTTTCCAGCCAAATTTAATTTAAATTTAAATGCTTTGTCATTCGCTATCTACTGGCAGCTTCGTCACTACTTTCTCTTTCTGCTCATTATTAATATTTCTGTTCCCAATTCCTCCACTTCCAGTAACCTCTTACATATATATATATATATATATATATATATATATATATATCTCCGAACACGTTTGGTAGTTAAATTTGGAATTTATTGGTTTACTCTTAATTGATTTTTATAAAACTTCTCCAAATATTTGGCATAATATGCCAACATCAATGTTAGGCTTTCATTATTCTATGTAACGGCCTTTATTCTTTATTACAGAGTTGATAGTTTTTTGATGAATCGCTCCAATAGGTTTTGAATTAAAATAGACCATCTAGGCATTTCTTTGAGAAAATGAAGTTTACTGATAAATATTCGACCTGCATTGTGTATATATTTAACAGAAATCATGTTAATATCATACAATCTATTGACATAATTATTTAACTACATGAGCGTTATTCAGAAAGATTATTTAAAAACCCCATTAGTCTGGGGATTTGTCAATTTTTAATGTAGCAGATTGGACTGGAGCTTTGGCAGTCACCCACAAGATAGGTTTCATCGTAAATCTTCGTTTATCTGTATCCAACATCTTGCTTAATGGTAAACCAAAGATTCTCAATAGGGTTGCGATTAGAAGCTGGCGGTCACATCAAACTTTCACCTTCTATGATTGGGTTTCCTTTGAAGAGTCAGAAGGATCGTTGCCATGCATGAATAATACTCCCTATAAATCCCTATAAGTGACAGATATATGTCATCTATCCATGGAACCAAAACCACCTTTAGGAGAGTACCTTTGGCACTTTCAGCTTACCCGGAGTGGTCCAACATATCTTAAGCATAAAAGATGACAATATGACGCGTCTACCCAATTGTTGATACCGTAAATGCTGGTGACGGTAATCTCCGATATAACAGTTGCCAAACAGTCAATCGTTCAAGGGTCAACCTGGTCTCGTCAATGATGAAGAAACAACACATGTCCAACGTCATGTACTTCCGAGCAGATAGATGCCTCAGGTTTATGAGATGAAGGACTGAAGGAGGAAGATTCAACACAGCTCACCGGAATCCATGGTTTCAAGGATGCGATTTCTATGCTTTTCGGTAAACGGGGAAATCTAGAACAATGAAAATAGCTTTGCTTGTTTGCTTAATATTTAATATTTTTACATCTGTAGATGCCATAGTGTTGAAAGATGCACACTCGTTTCTTCCTTTAAAAAGGATCCTCATTAATCATCTAACCGTCTCCACATGACGAACTAAATTTTCTGCAAATGTATAAAGATAGGTACCTTGAAGGTGATAAACTTTTTTCATCGTTAAGGCCTTTTCTAAATCCCAGAATAATAAATACTTAACAAGTGTCCTGGCTTATTAATCAAAACCACTGGAAATAGTTGTATCTAATTCAATTCACAGAAAAACAAGAAACCCTAAATTCCACTCCGTAAATTAGTTAAGTGTTTACCTGATTCACGCTTGAGCGATAACTTCTCTTTCGTGACTGAAGAGGTAGATGATTATTTTTTAAAATTAGTTGCTAACCAAGTCTACGGAACCCACTTTGTCTTGCTATTCAACTCATAGCCGGAGGGAGAAGAAATTTATTCATACCCTTCCCCATGGTATATGCACGTAAGCGAATGAAACGGATACAACTGGAATTCGAACACAATGCATATCTACTCCGAAGCTATTAACGTGCTTCGGTTTCATATACAGCTTAAAGTTTGCCTTTCTGAGGAGACAAAGCATTCGACACAAAACAATCCTTGAAAAAACATTATAATATAAATATTATGATTTCTAATATGATGTGTTTGAAATATAGAACATTTGAAAGAGACTGTAGTAAATGTTGTATTAACATATATCATTGTAAAATATTTAATTGTAAGAGAATTTCCATTAATGCTTTACGTACGCATAGTTTTTCTTGCATGAATTTTCCTTTGTTATGTTATGAAGAATTTGGCTCATATTCTTTTTAAATATATACCAAAATAAATTAAAACTCAGCTCTAACTCCTGTACCATTCATAGTATTTCTTTTATATTTCATTAGGCGATCGAGATTACGAACCTAAACATCACCTGAACTTTTCAAATTTGCATTTGCAAAGCATTATCACACAAAATAACTTAATTATCTAATTTAAAACACACATCTAAAATTTATATCTATTATACATATTTGAATATTTGAATATATACATATATATATATATATATATATATATATATATATATATATATATATATATATATATATATATATATATATATATATATATACTTTGAGATAAAAAGAGAGAGTTAACTTTTATGAGTTACTGTAATCAAATATATGCCATTATATAAAACTCAAACTATATATCAATCTAAATGCCCGCCAAACTCATGGTTCGATTAACGCCATTTTCTTCGCATCTGCTTTTGTGTATACATCTACATACACACATACACACACACACACACATACACACATATGTGTATGTGTGCAGTTGTGGCAGAAAGCGTACATATATATTTATATATGTATAGATTAGCGAAGGCTTGGGTAACAGTAAATTGATCGGCATGTAATTCACTTGCCCGAGGCGATAGCGTTAAAGGCATTCGATGCTTGCTTCAACTGACATACGAGAAAAATGTTCAAGCGACTCGGAAAAAGAAAAGCGCATTTTGATTCATTGGAGATCGATAAAAGTAAAAAGAGTGAGGTAATAACAAGATCTTCGGTTAGATTTTGATTGAGGTGAACGCTAGGGTGAACATGAAGACACAGGAAGGAGTGAGAGATAATGTAGCCTTAGAATCGATTGAAAGGGCATATTGACGCGCAAAGGTCTCTGTCCAGGCGACGCAACACAAATGGTATAGTCAACCGAAAGAGGCTCATCTTAAGCTCTCTATTTTACGCTGAATATTAATTCCTTTCTCTCTTCTAAATGGAAATGCCTATCAGATATATCAAAGGTGTATGATGCTGTAGATCTCTGGCATGATTATTTAGCTATATGTAACGAGAGATAATGACGGTAGGTGATTTAGTTTAAGCGATTACATTAACATTTCCATCTGGAGACTGTCCAGGTCTCATGGTACATGCTAATTCTATAGAAACCTTATCTTCATGCACTCTTACTTTACATTTATTATTTACCATTCAATAGTATATTTATTCTCAAAGACTGTCCCTGGATGTCCTTGTGAGATGTTCTAAAGCGACCGGAAGTAATAACGTGAGGACAATTGTTTCTAATCCATTTTCTTAGAGGTGTCCATCATTGAAAATATTGAAATAGCTGCTTTTTTAAGGAAAGGCAGAAAAGTAGAAAGCACTCAGCGTTCTGAACCCTTTTCATTATAATTCAAATCCAAGGCTCAATCCTGAAATTTTGCATACGTACAAAAATAAGTTTCTTAAAATTATGGTAAACAAAGATTTTATAGTGATAACCCAAACCAAAGATAATTTATTCTGTACTATTTTGTTAATATGTTTTATACATTTTTAATCAATTCAAATTTTGGCAAAGCGATAATGACAGTAACACTCAAACGACTACTGCGATTTTAGACGAAACCAGCAACCCAATCCTAAACAAGAAATACATCTCGACTTCTGTTCTGAAAACTAATGAGGATTGTGATAGACAAACCTATTAACTCTTATTATTTTGCTAGTTGATATCATTAAATACTTAATAATTATATTTCTGGGGGAGATTATCATTGATTAGTTTGATTTTATTAATAAAAATAGTCATCAAAATGAACTAATTGATATGTGAATTTATTAGATTTTATTGTTGTAGGCTTCAAATGCTAACTTATCTGAAAGTGAATTACTGATAACAAATTAAGTATAGACATAAGGACAGTGAAAATGTGCAAATTTTCTCTTTTTTTACTGTTTTAATTTTGCGCTTGGGAAATGTTTGTTTTCGTGACTGCACAGCATGGTAAGGTCAGTTGAGCACCATCTGTGAGGAAAGGAGCACCATTCCTTCCTACAGAAATTGGAAACAAGATAATATAACTATTTCATTTGTTATGTTAATTAAAACGTTAGGAAACTGTTTTTAATAATTGATAATTATTCAAGAAATCATGTAATCAGGAAGTTGCTTATCTGTTTTTTTTTTTACAAAATTTAGGAAATAAGAAAAATAGAAAAGTAAATTTTACGTAGATTTAAAGATATCTATCAAAGTCTAAACAGTTCTGTTTCTTTTCTTGATAGACACTGAAAAACAGGCATCTATGGACATTATAGCCACTGCTAATAAAACATGGATCATTTACTAAAAAATACACAATAAAGAAAACTGTGGGTCGATTAATGCTCAATCTCTCTTTATTAAAAGAACCTATTAGAAAAATGTTACGCATTTGTTTGACAACATTTGAAATGAAGAATTATGAGAAAATTGATACCTCTTAACTCTCCAGTGATTAGTTTCAATGATATTGGATTAAAAGTATCTTGTTTTATAAGGTAATTTTCCTGCACATTACTAATTTGATGCTGGCATTGACCATGTACACAAAATAGTATTTTCTTTTTCACAAACGACTTTTCCATCCGATTCTGTCATTTGAAATCTACAAATTTTGACTTAAATAGAACATTACTAAAATTGTTTGCAACTCCAACATATTCATTGGGATCATTGAATTCTTTGAAAATTATTTTAGTCATTTCCCTTAATCGAAGCAATAAGAGCAACTAAGAAAAAAGTTTTACAATAAGAAGAAGCTGGGAGATGAGGCAACATATAGCGATTTCAGTTGTACTTAACATTTTAAAATGGCTAAAAGCAGAAAGTCGTAAGAGAGTTACTCTGGCGAAAATTGTGAAAAGAATTAACTGTTAACTTTGATGTCAGAGTTACATCTAGTAATTTCAACAATGAAATTATTAAATCTGGTAGCCCGTCTTGTACTGCATTTTCATTTGTAAACCGAGATACCAAAGAGGAATTCTTATCAAGCCAATTACTATAACAATATTTAATTTCACTGGGAAAGTAAGTTGTCAGAACCATTATCTCTGACAATTCTTCTTTGCATAATATAAAAATCTCTCGCTAAATATATTAAAAAGCAGTAAACCAAATATAGCATTAGTGGAGAAATGGTATGAGTTTAAATGCCAATGAGAGATTTATAGCTTTATAGCTCGTCAGAGTAATTCAATTTTGTATCAACAAACATAGAATTTGATTAAAAATGATGGTCTATAGGAATATATGATGTCGTTAAGAAAAGAAAATTTAAAATGAAACTGATAATTTAAATAACACGTCAGTTTAAGTTGAATTACGTATCATCGAGTTGCTTTCATTTGATTTGAAACCTTTATTGTAGAAACTGTGAGATTCCTCATATTTTAAAATCAATAATTCAAGATCAAATATGTTGATGCACTGTTTAAGTACGTAAATATTCTGATCTTTTAAATCAAATATACTGGACCTCTAATGCTAATTAATATAGACCTTGTATTTAGGTAGTAATATATTTAGCGTTGTACATTGATAATACAAGATCAAATATGTTTATGCACTGTTTAGGTACATATATATTCTGATGTCTTTAATCAAATATACTGGACCTCTAATTCTTATTAAAATAGACCTTGTATTTAGGCAGATCCTGATGACTTTAATTAAATATACTGGACCTCTAATTCTTATTAATATAGCCCTCTGTATTTAGGCAGTAATATATTTTGCGTTGTACATTGATAATTAAAAATCTAAAAATACTATAAAAGTTATTTAAACACGACGCTCGCCAAAAAGAGATTTGTAATTCTTTTATATTTATTATACTGTTAAACTCGATGGCCTAACGATTTCTTTTTGGAATTCGCGCTTTGCCTTCATTTTTGAACGTCTCATGGCGCTTAACTTATTAATCATGTGAATTTATTAATCATGGACATTTTGACAAAGATGTTTCTTAAAATTATGTAACAAATAAAATAAAACATTGCACTTAGATCTGGTCTTTTCCTTGAATGTGTAAAAAAAGATAATTAGTTTTGGACATGACACATAAATATTTGCATGTTTCACTTATGCTCTCACAGTTTAATAAGCAGCTTAAGATGCAGAACCTTTCATTCCTTAACAAAAACTGACATTGACGCATTATTTTAACAAAATATCTGCATAGATAAAACGATATTTTAATGCTGATATACATATTTATCTCCGGAGACTATATGATTGGCTTTAAAATGCTAGTGAGATTCAAATTCATTTTTTATAAATTTTCTGAGAAAGGATCGAGTTAAATATTTCCCAATGACGAACTACCCTCTTACATTAAAAAGAAAAGTAAAACACATGCAGAAATCTTATGCAAAGGGCGTTACCTAAATAATTGATTTTTAGCACTATTGTTAATTCAGCATAATATGATTTCAAATTGTCTACATTTGAATTGTGTTATGAGTCAAAGATATTTCAAATATTGGTTTTATTTTTTGCTAATACTATAAAAAGATTTATTTGGGGTTCTTAGAGTAGATTTATTGAAAAGAAACAATCCTATTTGTCCAGAGATTAACAAGACTCACAAATTTCTTTGATAGAAGTGGTTACTCAAAATGAACTCGAATTAATATTCTTATACTAATTTGATTGAGATTTTGAAATATGAAGCCAGTATTATTTATTAGATGAATTCAAATTCACAATTGAATAATCAGAAATCAAGAAAAAAGCGTACATTTAAATCGCAACGGAGGATAGAATATGTATCAGTAAAATTCTAAAACGCATAAGAATAACCAATATTTAATTTCTTAAAAAAATATTTGTAAAATTTTAAGGAATAGAGAAGTAACCTTAGAAATATAAAGGTGTTGATTTATTATATGATGCCTAATCTCTTATATGATAAAGAATGATAGTTTCCGCAAAGATAAACATTAATCTTACAAAGAACCTGTATTAGGTATCTGAGAGAATGGGAAATTTTACGAAGAGGAATTACAAAGAAATAGAATATATGGCATGAACAGTAAGTAAAAAAGAGACAGCTGTATATTTATATTTGGAGGCTAGATCTATAAGAAAGAAGAAGTCTTAATGTTGTGGATTCCGGGGGGGAAACCACACAAAATAATAAATAACAATAACAGATAAGAAGATTGAAAATGTAAGTTATATTGAACCAGAAATACAACCTGGAACACGGGTTAGTCAATTCAGGAATACTCTTAGTAGAAATCAATATATACCGTCTTGCAGTGAAATAGTATATCCGGGTAATGAGTTTATATCCAAATAACTCCAACTTACTCTGCACCAACTTACTGACCAACTAAGCAACAGTTTTACACCTCTACAACTCTCCCCTGTTCTCTGTATAGGCAAGATTATATGTACACATCAGGCGATTCCATTATTCCATAAATAAGTGCAATCCCACAACACTTAATATACACTAACTACACTGAAGGTAACAGAAACAAAAAAAGAAATTATAAATCGACGTCATATGTCAAGACTAATGCATGAACAAATAAGTATTACAAATTGATCATCTTCATCGTCATCGGTTATGGCCATACGTTGAAAGGGAGGTATCCTTGAAATTGGCATCTTGGACAAGTCGATCTGTCAGATCCCATTCCTCTGAAGATCAAAATCACAGCTGATATCTTCTGACATGAAAGCTCTATGTGGTCAGCGACATGAAGGTGTTTATTCCAGCGGTGAGAGAGTAGCTTACACCCTGTCCGTTGATTTTAGTCTAGGAATCCCTGTTACCGTGATGTTGTCCCAGGCAACTTAAATATCTCTTAAACCCAGTTTATTTGATTGTGTGTTCATACCTACAAACAGATTTTATGCCACTAATGAGTCTTATTCTTATTTATGCTGAGTGTGTCTATCCATCTACTTTGCAAATGATTCAGGTTCATAGACAGTACATGACTTGTATTATTTATGGTACAGGTATTACTGGATAACATGGTGCCACTCGTATCTTAAGCTGATACTGATTTACCTGGTAGCACTCTTAGATAGATAGGATGTAAATCAAAGTGGCTGTAAATGATCAAGTGCTTCTGAAGGCAGCTAAAAGACGAATCCATGGAAAGCGATCAATTCATACGGATTCTTATATTCAGAATGGGGAGTGGAATATAGAGGAATTACTTTAAGCTTTCAAGTTTCTTCATTGCAACAATTTATCATGCGTATGCAAAATATTCCAGAGTTCATTTTACTTCTAAGTAGAATTCTGTTGTAGATTCCAGATGAGGAACCGCCAAAATAATGAACAACAAAAACATTTATGAAGATAGAAAAGTAGGTTATATTGAACGCAATATACAAACTGGAACACGGGTTAGTCAATTGAGGAATACTATTAGTAGAAATAAATATATACAAATTTTGAAGTGAAATAATATGTTCGGGTAACTTATTCTAGCTGGGTGGAGCTCAGAGCTAGTCTGGTCTCTGGGTATCTTCGGTATTTGTGTCGGAACTCTTCGATAATTGTAACGGATCTCCACTGTAAATCTGCAACTACAACTGAGATTCCAGATCGAGATCACTGTTCTCTCTATGGCGGGATTTTATGTACACTCAGTCGAGTCCATTATCATATACAAAAAGGACGAGAAGAAATTCATAGTGGAATATTTGATTTAATTAGAAATAACGGAATAAAATTATAGTTTGTGAATGACCAAACTTAGGAAAAGATTAAAGTTAGTAAGACTTGAAATAGCGCAATAACTTCACTCTTAAGACACACTCTTGTGCAAATTAATTGAAACAACTGCTTTAGTTTCCTTTATTTCACCATATCGTCAATTTTATCCCACAGGAGTAACATTTTTCTATTTTTCTTAGATTAGATCATTTTCAGTGGTGTGCAGTAATTAAAATCTATTTTCAGGGTGTATGATACAATTTATATTTGCTTTAAAATTATTGCGTCATCCGTTACTGAATTGAATTTTTATCACGCCCAAAATCTATTGTCTAGACAGTTCATTTGTTGTCTTACGGCCAATATCTGCAATGGACCTTACTCCAAGGAAAGGTACGAAAATTGTAACGCAGCACGAACACACTGGCAATCCTTACAAACAGATCGCAGATGTTGTTGATGTCAGCTTTTCAACCGACAGTCGTATCATCAAGGCAAAGAAAATGGAACCATCAGTCTAAATCGTAAAAACAAAGACGGTCGGAATAGAAAAACAACGCAAAGTGACGACGTATACCTGTTCAGCGAAACTGTGAAAGATTCTAGGAAGGAAATCTTCGTTGTGTTTCAATTAATTTGCACAATGGTATATCTTTGCAGACATGACAATCTGATTGCTTGTAACTCAAACACAATTCCGTCTTTAGTGTTAATTATCATATCACCTGTTAAATGATGTCAAGATTTTAAACGTCCACACATGAAGTCGATGTTGGCAAACAGACATGTGAATTTAAATCTTCATAAATATTAACTGTTATACTAAGTAGGGAAATAATTTTCCAAACTTGATGCAAAGTTTGGTATCAGAAAAAGAAATTAGCGGAAATAATTTACTGAAGTTCAGTTACAATAAATGTTCAGCCTGAAGACATAAAGATTCTCTAGATTTTTATCTAGTCTTTTGCTTCGTTCTTGCCATCTGCGAAGTGCATGCAATCTCTCAAGATTTACGATGCTTATATGATTTATGTAGGTTGTGGTGCAGTAGATATCGGTTCGAAACGAGAAATCAGAAAACGGAGTTCGAATTTCAGTTGAATTCGTTGACTTCACTTACTCGCTAATGCTCTTGAGAAAGGAAGGAATCCGTAACGTTTTTCTCTAGTTATGGGTTAAACTGCTGAACAGATTAGGTTCTATAGCCTTGGTTGGCAATCTTTATACTGCAGAAAGTAATGACAACTTACTACGGCGAGACATGTTTGCCCAAGCGTATATCACGTGTGTCAGTTAACTGACTGATATGATTCATAAAGCATAATCTCTTAATGAAATCATTTAGGTAGTCTTAAACGATCAAAAGAATTTAATATGTGGAAGGGAGAGTACATGAATCTATTTCATCTCCTATTCTTAACCAGTTTAAAAAAGTTTCTCAATTGAATGTTAATTAAAAAGATTAATGCTAATAAGTCAAAGATTAACGTGTGGGATATCTTACGCAGCGTCAATATTCCATAGGACTATAACTTTACCATAAGATATATTTGTAGACATGACAATCTGATTACTCGTAACTCAAACACATGTATATATTTAGTGCTAATAATTATCTTAATTTTAAAAGACGAGAGATTTTCAACGTCAACACAAAAAATTCTATGCCGACAACACAGCGACAATGATATGTTCAACTTGCTAATTCCCTGTTTTTTTTCTATAATTGGGCTGTATTTGTAGAAAGTATTTCTACCGCACTTTGTCTAATATGTATAATCTTTCCTGGGTTTATTCAATTTGTCCATGTATACTATTTAGCTAATTAAACCGTGAAAAATTTTAACACCTCAAAAACAACTTCTATTTACTAATTATCTGAGAGACACCCGTCTGCCTTGCATCAGAATGGTCAATGCTAATCTCCAGGTAAGTGACGCGTTGCGCCCTTTCAGGGTAACATTCTCAGCTGAAATAAAGTGAAAAGACTATACTGAATCTATTGTTAAGTCATCTGTTGTAAATTCTGTTCCCTGTGTCTTTTTCCTCCAGAATAATTCTTACTTACAGTGACACGCATAAGTATTGGATACGTGTTATTTTCTGTTATAACTCTCGTTTCTGTTTGCCATTTTGCCTGTTATTTGGCAAGTAATATCTCGTAAATTTGTTTTAGATTTATGTGGAAGGAAAATTAAAAACTCACTTATAATACTTATACTTAAAATACTTATGCGTGTCACTGTATATATGAGGCTACCATTCGTCTATCATTATAATATTGCTGCCACATATGGTCCGGTGCTTCTTCTATATATCTTGAGTGTCTTGATAAAATCCATAGAAGAATCAGTAATATTATTCCTCCTGATCCGGTGGCGCGGCTTCAGTCAATTTCCTGATGCCATAAGGTTGCAATTTGAGTTTTTCTATAAATACTTTCATAGTAATTGTTCGGAAGACCTCATCGCAATGGTACCATGACTTTTTACTTTAAGCACAGTATTAGACACGTGTCGAGATTTGATCAATTTAAAGTTAAGCTGGTTAGATATAGCCTGTCAATTCCATGCTAACATTTTCTTTTCTCACAATTTTCGCTTATAGAAATCCCCTTCGACTCCATGGATTTCAGCCAACTTTAATATACAAAAATAAAATGCAATGTCATTCACAAACTACTGTTCCCCTAGTTACCGTTTCCCATTTCAGCTGATTATTAATGTTTATGTTTTTAATTCTTCCACACCCCGTGACCCATTACTTCTTAATGGGCTTTATTGCATTGCATTAGGTGATACGGATTCTTCTTCTATGTGCCTTGTTCTTTTAGGACTAAGTGATCATGGTTTTCCACATCTCTCTATCTCTGGTGGCTCTTAACACGCTTTCTCCTCATACACCACGCAACCACCGTTCTGTCATCCACCTGCTCATGCCCTTCAAATATGTTATCCGCTGCTTTTCTCTGTCTCTTTTTTCTTTTATCTGTCGTGTTAGTATCAGCTTCTCAAAACCCTCTTTCCTCATTTCATGTCCCAGGAACTTCCTGATGCTCAATATCAATTATCTTTTCGTTTCCATTCTTTCCAAATTATCATCATTGCTAACAAGCTCGTTAAAAACTTTGAATAAAAATTTCTACCATTTTTTTTCAAAACCGATGACAAACATTAGTGTAAAATATATGCCCAGTATTTTTAAATGGATTTTAGAAATCGTTCATCTACTGTCCTTAAAAATTACTCGATTTTTTAGATAGAAGCGGGAAAGTAACATCAAGAAAAACATTCTTTTTCTTTTGTGCAGTGTACCTTCAGAACGTAGGCGATCATAGCCATCCACACCTCCCTATCCATTATAGCCCCAAACATCCTTTTTTTGTTAAATTTTCACCACAAACCCCGCTTTTATATCGAGGTTTTAAGACTATCAAGTATGTCATGCGTTGATTTCCCTGGTCAGTCTTTCTCTATCTTTCTAGCGAGTTTCAGTTTATCCAAGCCCCACTTCCTCATTAAATTTCACAGAAACTCCAGCTGTCTTTTACTGGTATTAAGTATCAGTTTCTTTCTCGCTTCCTACGTTTTTAAAACCTCGTCATTGCTAACATATTCGGTTCATGTTATTCTCAGTATCATTTTTAACCATATTTTGGTTGTTTCCAGTCTTTTATTTATTTTTGCTGAGACTGTTTAGCATTCGCTGCCATATTCATCACATAACAATTCAGTATTATCGTCTTTACTTTTAACGAAATAAGCTGTAAGAAGTTCTTATTTGCAAGTAAATTAAGTGTTCTAATATCAAACTTTCTCTTCAGAATCTTAATTTTTAATACTATTACGGCCGAGTGAATAATCAGTAAATGAGGGTTTTTAAAATTAATTTTATTCAAATATTAGTTTTCCTCACTAGATGCAATGGAGAGTTCATATACAGAGAAACCAACGTTTTCCCACTGTATGGGGTTTATTTTTCTTGAACCATGGTTTGTCAATCCGCCTGAAATTCAGTTGTCAATAAAATCCGCATTGAAAGAGAATTTCATAAAGTGAATTAAATTAATGAGAACTCTATATGACGGTGATTCTTAAAAAGAATTTTATGGACGACACAGAAAATTGAAGAAAATCAAATATAATGTGATTTATAGAGTAGTATTTTGAAAACTAAGAGGACACTCCTTGATATAAGATACGGTTTCGTTAAAATCACATGGATATATCATTAAAGAAAAACCTCGTATCACTGTCGCACTTATTCTAAATCAATATAGACATTTACTTAGCTGGTTAAAGATAAGAATGGTAGATTGAATGATTTGGGCGGGGCATTTTCGCGTATTTAGAACTGGCTTGCAAATCATTAAAATCAGCTCACCAAAGTCTTAAATACTGGCATCAAGAGGAAATAATTCAGTTCTTCGGTTTAATTACTAAGCCCATTTAAGCATGGCTACTCACGCAAACGCACACATATAGACACACGCACATGCACCTCTCTCTTTCGTTCTCTCTCTCTCTCTCTCTGTCTATCTCTGTCTGTCTGTCTGTCTGTCTAACTCTCTCTCTCTCTCTCTCCATAGAAACACATAAATTTCCAATTTTTCTTATATTCATATGAGTATCCATTAAAATAATTTTTAAACAAATAAAAATATGCCGGATATAATCAATTTCGTAACATTTCGTAAAATGAAATAGTCTATGTTTACGTTTATTTATATTAAGATACAAAGCAGAGCAGCTACGAATATTTAGAAAAATCAAGATATTATGAGATAATAAGTTTTAATTCGAGCTTTGCCTAACTACAAATCCCTTTGTGGTTGAGCGGTGTAAAATACGGCAACTCAATTCATGGTTTTTTCCTATGCCTAGAGGATACATGTTCAAAACCTAGCGGAGGATGCATATTTTCTTAAAAAGATTTCTCGAATAATCAGGCTCAAATATATATATATATAACTATAAAAATAAATGTCGGAATTAATCTCTCTCCTAACATTTCGCATTATATATATATATATATCCGCAGACAGATCTCTTTCTCTGTATCACAGCTCATCACTACGGTTAAAAATCCGATTGCTTTTTACCCAGGATTGAAAAATGAACTCATTGGCGTCAGTCGGCGATTCTACCTCTGAGCTATGGGCGGTCGGTAAAACCTGTCAGAGTTTTAGCGTGTCGTATACCATGTATACATTCGCCAGTAGTTAGTGTTCTAATACATTACTGAATAAACGATATATATATATATATATATATATATATATATATATATAGATAGATAGATAGATAGATAGATAGAGAGATAGAGAGAGAGAGAGAGAGAGAGCTGATACTGTCTGAAGTTTCGCTTTCTGGACATGAGGATTAAGCTTGGTTCGAATCTCACAATGGTTGATTTGTTAGGAAGGTGACTTCTTGATGTTATCAGTCTAGAGGAGGCGATCACAGTCTGCAATGAAAGTGTTTGAAAACTATACTACTGGTTGACCCAAGTCTTTTAAGTCAAGTTGGGTAAACAACTTTCTTTGAGAAGTTGTCGATAATTGTGTTAGCCCGAAATCGCTAGTCGTCGTGACTGAGGGTTTGAGCGTCCTGGCCTTGTTCAGACTCTTGCTCATGCTAGAACACGTACTCTCGCCCAGAAACTCCATAACCGATTCTCACACGAAGCTGCATACAGGAAAGATAATAGTGTATATATTGTCAGACTGTCGGGTAGTATTCATTAAGATATCTTGAAGCACAATGAATGCATTTACACTTGCAGCAGTTGCAACGTGTATGCAGAAATTTATTCGGAAAGTGCTATACACTCGTAAATAGGAAAAATGTTGTTCTAAAAACGCGAGCTCGCATACCGCAAGGATAACACAGGAAATAATTTTGGGACCCATTCGATCTGTATTACCCGTCCGGCAATCTCCACTTTATCTTGCACGAAGCGATTGTTATCGTTTTTGTTTAATAGCAGCATAATGCATTCAACGGGGAACGGTTTCTCTAATGAATACAAGACTCAACAAATTAATCTAAACAGGTTTTTACATGAAAATCTACAAAAATTTAGTCGAAAGGTAACAACTAGGAACTACCTGCTCAGTACCATGAAGAATTTAATATATTTGTGAATATACTACAATTGAATAAAATGTAATTTCTCTACATGCTTTGAAGAATTATATAATCAAAAACGTTGTGTGTATGTGTGTGAGTGTGTTTGTGTGTTTCTGAGAGAGAGAGAGAGAATCTGGTGTATGAATTATAAAGAATTATTGTTGGTTTCATTGGGCATGATGTTTTTTTTAATTGTTTGTTATATATTTGTAAATTTCAATTAAGATTTTATCCTCCAAACATCATGCTGATCCATTCATGTTTGTCATACTGGTCAATTGATTAAGTGGTCAATTTATGTTGGTCATATCGGCCAGTACTTTCCACCTTCTCAGTTATTATAAATAACATGCCGTTTTCAGTGTTCTAAGAGATATAAAAGAGTAAACAATTTCTTGAAAAGTATGTATATTATTTAATATGCGTAAGAAATATGAACCATTATTATGTTTGGCAGATACTTTATTCGGTGCAATCAAGGTCTGTATAGCCATAATACACACGAGGGTAATTCATTCATTTCAGCTGCAAAACATCCTCACCTTTAGTTAACAAAATATTGAGTGCAACGCAGTGAAAGTTCAGGTCTTGATAACGAATGTGATAGACGATTATTTCGTATGTCTCCCACAACTGGGTAATAAGGAATCGCTACAACGTCTACCTTTTTTTTTTTTTGATCTAAGCATCGTTAATATACCATAAATTCTACCTGACGATATAAAATTCAACCGACCGTTATACGGGGTGCACGGCAGTAAATGCGAAATGTTTCCCTTTAAGGAAACGGTTATTATTATCATCATAATAATATTCGGTTATTTTCATGTAATAACAATTTTTTTATGTTGCCGACACCTGAAGATGAGTAGGTATTAAGCATGATGTAAATAATTGCACTGAAAATGGTAAATTCTTATTAAATCCTGGACAAGAGCAAGAAAATTGATGAATAATTAAGAAAATAATAGATAAAGACTGATGTTGCATTTAAGTTTTTAAAAATCTAATTTACGTAGGAAGCATGAATCCGGGAGAGATTTCCACATGTGAAAATTGCGGAAATGAAAATCACCGTAAAGAACTTATCGTTATTTCAAGCCATGTTAACTGTGAACTGATTAGAAACTGCTGCAAATCTAGTACTACACTTAAGTTAGTAAACTCTAGTTATAATAGCGAAGAGTTCATCCGAGCAATTATTATGAAAGTATGTATAGATAAAAACAAATGGAGAAATCTTTAAACTGAGAAAATGTGACTGAAGTCTAAACGCCAGGTCAGAATCAATAATATTGCGGTTTTATTAAGAATCTCTAAATATATAGCAAGAGCACAAGTAAGTGACAGTAATATTCAAAACATAGATGAATGGTACACTTACAAATAGCTAAGATAGATTTTTGAGAGAATAATGTTATGTACGGCAAAGTTAATCAGCTTTCTTAACTGTTGGCCTAGCAATTTATTGAACATAGTCTTTTTACTTATTAGCAGAAAACTTCAGCTCGTAAAGATGCAACGAATAAATCTCCTGGAGGTTACAAGCAACCATGGTGATGGAAGTGTGAAAAGAGTCCCTCAGTTGATAAATAAGAAGAAATTTCGTTTTGAAGACTTTCAAATTAACATGCTATTCATATCTCAGTTGACAATAGATTGCAGGTTAGATTGGACATCATCTGTCAATCATATTTTATCTACCGAACAATTTACAATGGATAAGGGAGTAAATACTTTCAAATTAACATGTCATTCATATCTCAGTTGACAATAGATTGCAGGTCAGATTTGAGATCATCTGTCAACCATATTTTATCTACCGAACAATTTACAATGGATAAGGGAGTAAATACTTTCAAATTAACATGCCATTTATATTTCAGTTGACAATAGATTGCAGGTCAGATTTGAGATCATCTGTCAATCATATTTTATCAAACCGAACAACTTACAATTGATAAGGGAGTAAATACTTGTGTTATCAACATAGATATTGAGTTAAACTTATGCCATCATGAAGATCATTGCTGAAAATTCAAAACAAATAAACTTCAAGAATACAGCCCTGGGGACATCTGCATTAGTATAAAAAGTAAAAGAATTGTGAACGTTCAGAACAACTTTCATTTCCAGATTTGATAAGGATATTCATTAAGCTCGTCACTTCCAAACACTTTAGTATCAACTGTCTAATCAGAGAAAACGACAGTGCCTGGCATTATAACCTAATGTGCTATTTTTTTAGGTTTATTTGTAATGTTTTATTTTAGAGCATATCAACCACAATGGGTTATTTCATATCATCAAGATTTTTACAACAGATTCGTAACAATAGATTATATATACTTTCTAAGAAACCAGTTTTCAGATCAGTTTTATATTGACGTACTTTTTCAATATTAGTTTTTGTTTCTCTTTTCATCGATGTATTCTTTCAGAAATGCAGTTTGGAGAAAAATAGATCTTAATAATATTCTCATTTGGTCTATATTATTTGGTAGAGGCCTACTGATTTGAGAAATTATAATATGTCATCCACTTTTGCTTTCACGAAGAGCTCATACATATTGTTTACTAACAGTATAGCCCGGCGTTGCTCGGGTGTAATGAAAGCTTTAAAACTAATCCATGGTCCTCGAGCTCAGACTCTTTGGACGTTGGCACGAAAGACTAAAAAGCAATAGTTGTTTCCAGATAAAGCGAAACCGTAGACTGAAAGAAAAATGAATGGATGTAAGTCAAATTTTGATTTCCTGGTATCGATATCAAATTTTCTGCACTATTGTAAGAACTGCAACCTTGAAACTTCTGAATATCGTTTCTTATGTCTTTGTCTATGAGTGTATCAAATTTGATTAAAATCGGACCACTCCTACTATAACCCGATTTTTTCGATTATCGATTTTTGATATTTATCGGGGGTACCTCGACACAAAACCTAGCTAAGAACACTCGCAGACGCTTATAGTACAACTGTGTAAATTTTCAAAAAATTGGTTCAGCCATTCTGGAGTCTATAGGTAACGGGGACACACACACACACACACACACACACACACACACACACACACAGACAAAGTTCCATCGATAAATGAGTTTAGATATTATGAAATTTATGAATTGATCACTCAAGGACTGGACATTCAGTTAAATAATGTATGACGTTTTACATGCTTGGCATACTGGTTGATCTTTTTTTAGTAAATACCAATGAGGTGTTTCGTGTATGGTCAATTTGTAAGCGGGCCACTATTATTTACTCATTTAGAGATTTTATGGAAGGTTACATTCATTCTCCTAGATATGGCTGAATTGCGAGTGGTTCATTGTGTAGTTTAACCTTCCAGTAAATTTGCCATTTCTTTGAATTATATTTATTAATGACGTTACTATTTTGATCCTTTACTCTACATCAATGTCTCAAGCTGATTTGTCTGTCGCCTTTGTGGCTAGGCATAAAACATATTTCGATGTTTATATTTTTACAATAATTTTGTAATTGGTGGGTTGTTAGATTTTCTTTCTTTTTTTATTTATTAAACGACGGATAATATTTCCGAAAAAAATAAGATTTCTTTCTGTTTACTAATTATGATAATACTGGCAACATGCTCTGTCGCATGGGTATCTGCAGTGGGTTTTATCATTATTTTTTTGATTTTTGAAAGACCATCGAAAGTAACAACTACTGCATGTGTCAGTCAGTACATTTTAAGAGAAATTCATATAAATTGACAAATGACATAAGGTAAATCTATTGCATAGTAGCTGCCAATGAAGAGATTTCTGCATGTCAGGAATTGTCATTATACATGGATATATCATTGTTTTTTGTTTTATTTGTTTGTTTCTAAGTCCTTCCATTTTAGTTTATGTCTTTGCAACCCCATATGGTGATGTGAAAATTACAGTCCCCTAATATCTTAAAAGATGCATGGAGTTACCTAATGATTTCATGAATAATAGCTTATTTTATTCATGCATTGTGTGAATTAAACTGTTTTAATTAAATGTGTTACTTTTTTACATTGTCATACTTATTAAAATAATTTGGGAGAACATTGAAAATATTGCTGATGTATGAATTCAAAAGTCATTTGATTCATTGAACTGCACCTTTAATTGGCCGAATTGAGAATGGTTTAATGAGTGGGTTCAAGTACCTTTGCCATTTCTTTTCATTGTATTTCTTAATAAACTTGTAGAATTTACCTATCTGGATTATAGAACATCTGCAGATATTAAGGAAGAGAAAAAACAGTTAATTGGCAAAAATACATCTTTGGTAGAAGCAATAAAACATCTACAAAGCGTTCAAATGCTCAGTACCCTGTATTATACCGAAGATTTTGCCATCTGCAAGCGTTCCGTACATCAAATTTAATTATCGCTGTTTCCGTATTGTCTTTGCATTTTACTGAAAGGTATATTTTTCAAATGTCTAAATCCTCACTATTGATATTAAGGAATTGCTGAAAAAACAATATTTACTTGCAGGTGATTAATAAGCTGTGTAAGGTCACTTTAATAGCAGTCGTATGTAAAGCTGTAACATTTAAATTTTGTTGACATACACCCTTATTAATTAGGATGGATGTAGCGTCTAATACTCGTATCACGCGCGCACTTGTATTGCAGACATTCGTTTATATTCAGTTTGTCGTCTTTCAAGAACTGTTTTCTGAAGGCAAATAACTGCTAGTAACATGTCTGTTATAGACAGAAGCAATTCCTTTATATTTGCTTTTATTCGAAGTCAGTTTTATTGGTTTACCTGGCTGCTAAATGTTTTTGAGTTTAACATCATATGTGGTAGTGTTATAATTTTTTTTTTTTTTGATGTTTTGATTTTGAAGGTTTTCGATATTTTTGCCTTCTGGTTTTCCACCTCCATTTCATCTAGTTAGCTAAATCGATTTTATGTAAGGTTTTTGTTGATTTGAAGTTCCGGTTTTTGTTTGGCTGGTTCTCTTCTTTTGGAAGACAACTTTCTTAGTTTCTTATGGATTTTGGTGGAGAGATAGGAGATTGTTGTTCCCGTTTTTGTAGAAGATTTTGTATTTTTGGAGAAGTGGTGAGTGTTTGAGCCGTAGTTTTGGTACTTGTTTATTCAAATCTTTTATTGGCTTTATTTTGTGTTTAAGTTTGTATTATTTCCTTGGAGTATAGTTTTGAGGTAGTTTTGAAATTTCAGCCAGTCATATAGACCTGACCTATCTTCTCAATAACAGCTCTATATTTGTCAGGTAGGCTGGCATTTATTGTGGTCATTTTTCGTTATTTGTGTATAAGAAGGGTTTTTCATGTAACTTTCTACTACTTACCTTGCTTCGAGAAATTAGAATATTTTATTATACCGCGACAATCATGTTTTCCAACTGTCGCATGATTGTGTGAATTCTGAATGTTTTTAATGGTAGCTAGCACTTATTGATTTATGGTGGCATTCAGTATGGTATGAATTATTTGACCACATTTTTCACCTGTTTGGCAACTCCTGCAGGTATCCATATCATGTTTATTTTTGTTTTTGTTTTTGTTTTTCTTTGTTTTGCTTTATTTGTATTTTTGTTTTGTATTTGAGGCACTATTGTGTAGCAGGAATATATTGTTCCACTGGCTCAATATTGTATTTTGTTTTTTGTTTTTCTAAGGATTTCAGGTGTGACAAAAGTAAGGATTAAAGTGTCCTTTGTCATGGTTTTCTCTTTGTCTTCTAATTGTTTTTCTATTATAATCACTGACCCATTCGTGTCATAAGAAAGATGTGGTTTCTTCGGGTTTGATTAGAAACAACTCTTTGATTCTAATGACTTAGCAATTAAGACATGGTTCTACGCTCCTTACAACCGCCAATCAGAGGCCTTGCTGCTGGATGCAGTTACTCATCATACCCCAATTAGTTATTTCCAACCTTCATCACTCATTTTAGTTGCCCCAAATTTCTTTATTTGAGATACGAATAGTCAACGTTCATAAGGCGCGTTTCAATGTATCAAATGTATTAAAAAATGTGGATTCATCTATCAGCAATGTTTTCAATATTTTTCCAAATTATGTTAAAACGTATGGCAATTTAAAAAAGTAACACATTTGACTAAAAAGTTGAAATATGCTCACGTTTAACTAAACTTCAATAACTTTAAGAAACATCACTTATTCATTTTTCAGCATACACACAAATACGCATACACATATTTAATTTTTTTCTTCGTATTTCATGAACACTTGGATGCATTATCAAATCTATTTCATGAAACTTTTTCTTTGTTAAAATCTCTTATTTTGCAAACAACTTTCCAGGCGTCCGTCCATCTCTAAGACCTTCATCTTACGCTGTACAAAATTGTTTGATCTTAGTTGACATTTCATATTTCTTAAAATAAGTATGCAAGAAATATTTTATTTTCGCCAATAGCCAATGCTAGAAAAATTAATGAAAATACAGCATTTTAGATTACACACTTATGAATGTTTCTCCAATAAAATTAATATTTCTAAGGAATTTTAATATAACACCTCTAATGTCATCTGACGACAATCGTCTAACAAAGTTTTTGAATGTTTCAATAGTTACTTTTAAGTATATCAGTTCAACGCGATTTTTTCATTTCAGAAATAGAATTTCGAGCGTTCAAATTTCCAGAATATTCCATCAACATATAATTCGAACAACTCATAATAATTCGTCTAAAGAATCTATAAATTCCCTCTAAAAAGAGAAAAGCTGGAACAGATAGGCAGTATTATAAGTTGTAAAATAACATAGTCAACTTCGTATTTTTTTCCAGTGTCTAATCTTTTAACGTATTGTTTTATAAGATGAATAGTGAGCCAAGCCATCACACTTGTATAGAAAAATTTTGTTTATTGCGCTTGGGTAACAACTCAGACTAGCAACTTCAGTCAATGAAAATGGTGTTAGTAGTTTCTCAGCCATGTTTATTAGGTCATAAACACTAAGGATTCCATGCGGGAAATGCTCAATTTTTGTCTTCTAACAGAGAGACTGAAAAATCAAATCACTGGTGTGTTAACGTCGGCAGTGATTGAAAAATCAGACTTGAATTAATTACGCTTGGATTGGTCATAAATTTCAAAATAGTATTTTAGTGTTTCCTAATCTAACTCCCATTCCACTGAGTGAGTTGTTCAAAACTAAACAGCACACAAACATACATATAAAACAACATATAAACATACACACGACATATACATTTTTTGTGTGGGTATGTTTGTGTGTAAGGCGTGCCAGTGTTTTTTTTATATATATTTTGAGTTTAATAAATAGAAATTTACCTGTTGCAATCTTATGCGACGGGGTAGACTATCATTACATGCCTTTCTCTTTCAGAATTTTTCAGAGCATTAAGATAAAAGTGTACAGATTAATAGGACGAACGACAGGTGGCTCTGCACAGACCCGAATGAGATACTCCCTGTTTGGGTTATGAGCAAGGAAAACCGAGTCATGTCGCTCCAATTCCTACCGCTCGATGTCAAGATCAATATCAACGGCTATATATAGCTGCTAAACAGTGGCTGGGTTTAGTATCTATTTTGACAAATTAAACTTTGTGGAATCACAGATGGTACATGAGAACTGAAATTTCATGATCATATCCAGAATATGTGGCGTCTTTACTATTCTATGGGAAGTCGTCGGGAAAAGGAGAAATCAATAGACTGACATGGACAAGAATATCAGCATTGTAGAGAATATGGCCAATATGAATAATAACCAGCTGATTTAGACATTTGTTGGAGAAGCTGATAGGGAATTTACGAAATAATTATTATCTCTTTTTTTAAGTTGAACATAAATATTTTAAAAAATATATGCTGGCATTTTTCCTCTGAAACATTTTTTAATTAAAATATGTTATTAACTGTAATATGCTGTACATACGAGTACATACAGAAAAGTTCCTTTTAGTCTAGTGGGTATATCTGGAAATACCATCTAATTGAATACTTGGTTAGATATCCGGAAATAACTTAAAGCTAAGACACAATATCTACGTACTCACGTTTCAGAGCGCACTACTAGAGAAAGACTGTCCTCTTGTGGAGACTAGTTCGGACAATTTTGGGTTCGTTCAACCTCCACGAACATTTGAATATATTAATGTGTGTTGATGCAAACACACACACACACACACACACACACACACACACACACACACACACACACATATATATATATATATATATATATATATACACTCCCGATCAAAAATATAAGACCACTTAAAAAATTTTTAAAAGAATTTTTTTTTTACAGATAGATTTTAAACTTCCTACCATTTAAGGTTACCAATACTACAATCTAAATGATTATGAAAATAAAAAGCCACATTCCAAGCATTTTATTTAGAAATTTACATTTTTATAAAATGAGGCGATTTACGCATGATCAAAATTATAAGACCAGGGGTATAAATTGTTACATCTATAAAAATTCCAAAGTTTTTAGTTTAGTTAGAGATTAGCAATCACTGTGTAAAGGTGTTACCAAGCCTAAAGCAAGCAAACTTACCAAAATTGAGCGTTCTCGAATTCTAGAGTTCCATAAGCAAGGTTTGTCAAAGCGGGCGAACGCAGCTAAGGTAAATCGCAGTAAAACTGTGATTTGCAACTTTCTAAAGAACAGTGAGAATTATGGAAAAGCAAAATCCTCTGGTAGGCCCTAAACAATTATCCTGCATTGAGTAAGAGAATAAGACGGGTTGTTATGAAAGAGGGGGGACATTCTTCTAGTCAAATTAAGACAGTCGCAGATGCTGATTGCAGTCCAGTAACCATCAGACGACACTTACGACAAAAATGCATGGTAAATAAAAAGCGTAAACAAATTCCTCGGCTGCTTCCACGTCACATGGTGGACCGCTTAAAATTTGGTTGTGAATACCAAACATGGGACGTTGAGAAGTGAAAGAAAGTCCTGTTTTCTGATAAGAAAAAAATCAATCTAGATGGTCCTGATGGCTTCCAACGATATTGGCATAACAAAAACATGCCTCCTGAAATTTTCTCCACACGTCATCGTGGTGGAGGGTCCCTAATGGTATGGCGTGCCTTTTCTTACAGAGGGACGATTGGTGGTGCAGCGTTGTCAAACAGTGGCTGGTTATGTTAGCATGTTTGTGTGTGGATGGACGGTTATTCCAACAGAATAATGCAGCAATCCACGCTGCAAGATGGACCTTGACCTTTCTACAAGAAAATGGGGTTTATCTCTTGGGACATCCTGCATGCTCACGAGACTTGAACCCAATTGAAAATGGTTGAGGATGGATGACAAGAGATGTTTATCGAAATGGCAAACAATATTCAACAAAAATGAACTTCATGAAGCCATCTTCAGTAGCTGGAGCAACATACCCCGCACCTTATTTCTAGCATACCCGACAGAATGTTTGAAGTCATCAAAAGCAGTGGAGGTAGAACTCATGATTAAATTTGGTTGTTGAATGTTTTCATACACTTTTCATACACTTTTTGTACAATTTCGTAGAATTTTTGTCTCTGGTTTATTATTTTGATCATGTGTAAATCGCCTCATTTTATAAACATATAAATTTCTAAATAAAATGTTTGGAATATAGCTTTTTGTTTCCATAACCTTTTAGATTATAGTATTGGTATCCTTAAGTGGGAGGATTTTAAAATCTATCCGTAAAAAAAATATTTCTTTTTAAAGATTTTTAAGTGGTCTTAAAATTTTGATCTGGAGTGTATATATATATATATATATATATATATATATATATATATATATATATAGATACTCTCACACCCTAATTGAGCACTCTGGAAGAGTGGAAGACTTTGTAAACAGTAGCTAGTCCGGTATATACGCATCGCTCATTCAGTAATGTTTATACGCACTAAAAAGTCTGCCTTCTTCCACCGAACGCCCAGAGCCCATAGGTAGAATCACCGACTGACGCCGATTCGGTCGGGTTTTTTTTAATCCTGGGTTAGGAAGCGGTCGGAGTCTAACCGTACTGATGAGCTGTGATACAGCAAAACAGATCTGTCTGAGGATTACTATAGTATATATATATATATATATATATATATATATATATATATATATATATAAATATTTGCTAGACGATATTTTTGAGAACCATGACATTTTTTATATTGAAAATTCCCGCTTGATGACAGATATTTTGAGATTTCATTGAAAAGTATTTTGTTAAAAAAAGGTCATGTAAGTGCGCAAAAACGCAAAACATTTCGCATTTAGATTTTTATTTTGTTTAGCGAGGTCAGATATTCATGATTCCTATTTAATTTTGTACCGGGACATAGCTGTCTATGGCGAGGAAGTGACGTCAACGTGACAGAAAATCTTTAGCAGTAACTTTGGTTTTGATTTTAAAGAGTTGGGACAAAACCGTTAAATTGTTCGGATGAGTAAAATCGGGGTCTGCTCGATGAGGGGGTACTATCAAATCTGACTAAACCACCTCCTAAACCCTGGCATGTCACTGAATGTCTTTGCATGAAAAAAAATAAAATATAATTATATTTTATTTTACATGTCGATCTGGTCATATTGTTTTCGACAGAGGCGTTTGTGGCAGATTTTATATGTTGTTAATGACGGAGACAAAGAGGATGAAGAAAAAGATTACAAAAAGTTTACGAGAAACTGATTTTTTTAAAGAATTCGGGTGCATTGGCCCTCGATGTAACGCATTTAAGATTTCAACTGAATGTATTAAGCGTCACCTCAGGAGTTTTCAGAAGTATCATTGTCGAAGCGGTCAAGTGAAATCTAGACCCAGTTAAATTTGTGGAAAAAATTGTTTCCATTAAAAAAAGACACTATGTTATATATATATATATATATATATATATATATATATATATAAAGTAGAATACTTGAAATTTGGTATGGTAAGGTAAATTCTAATAGAGACAAACTCTAAGAAGAATGCAATGTTAAAATTTATTGCTAAATTCAAATATATATATATATATATATATATATATATATATATATATAATTCCCTGTGAAGGGGACTCAAAGTTTTTTTTATTTGGAGTACTCAATAATTTATTTTATTATAAACAGTGCTCAATATAATGAGGATTATAGAGCTTAATATAATATAATTCTATAGTTATGTATCAATTTTATATTGCGACATTGAAATTTCTATATTTGGAGATAGGTTCTCATCATCAGGCAATGTTGATGTGGTGGACCTACCAAATATAAAAAACTAAAAAGATTACGTCCACGTGATATCATATATATCCCACATCAACTTTGCCTGATGATGAGAACCTATTTCGAAACATAGAAATGTAAAATTGATACATATCTATATAATTATGCTATATATATATATATATATATATATATATATATATATATATATATTTCGTACACCTGCTAAACCAGATAAATGCATGTAATTATGTGCCTGATTAAAATGAATATGTTCCCTCGTTTATAGAAGATAGACAGAGAAATAGATCATTATCTGAATAGATTCTGCATAATATAGCAGACATAACTCCTCATAATGTTAACAAAATATTAAGTATCCTGCCACGTATATCTTGTAGGTACTTCTGTCGCCGCACCCTCTACTGTGAGAACAACTATTTGAAACTGTATGGTTTGTTAAGTATAATGTATAACTTATTTTCCAAATATTTTTCTTTGCTCAACGAATTCGTTTTGGGGGGCAAAAATTATGAAGTAATTGTTCTCTGTTAATGCCTGTTTAGTAAATATTTCAAAACTTTCAATGCACTGATAGTCAAATAGTCAAGTATTGTTTTGAATTTGTAACTCAGTCTGATATATGGCGCATTGTAAAATTTCAATTATTAGTTATATTTGATATCACGTGGACGTAATGTTTTTAGTTTTTATATTTGGTAGGATATATGAATGAAGTATTACTGCTATTGAAGTCATTGAAACGAACTTGTTTATTGATATAATCTTTTAATCTGACAAAAATCAGCCAGTATTGCTAATAAATATTACGATGGTTTCTATAGATTTCTTAATGTGATCATTTCTACACAGTATATGTGCATCTAATGGAAAAGGTACATCGTGTCTTTTTTCCATTTTGGTAATTCATGCATTTTCTAATTAATTACATGTTAAAAAGAATTACAGGCATTAATTTATGTTGTATTTTATAAAGTTGATATAAGATTTTTAGAGATTTGTGATATTATTTGGCGTATGAAACCAGATTTAAGAATTTTTAAGTCGTCATTTTCAAATTTGAGTGAGAGTGGCCAATTAATTTTTTAATGTGTACAAACTATTGCAGCAATGTAGTAATATTAGTTTTAGTTGACAGGATTCCTTAATTTGGGAACGAAATTGTTTCTATGACCGTTAAAAATATATTAAACATTTAAGTGGGAATCTAGTATATTTTGGAACAGTAAAGCGAATTAAAAACATTTTACTGTTAATGAATCTGTTTTCAGTGTTGCGAAAAATCTATCTAAACTTATGTAAAAATGGAACTTTGTCTGTGTGTGTGTGTGTCCGTTACCTATAGCATCCGAAACGGCTTAAACGATTTTCTTGAAAATTTACACAGTTGTATTATACGCGTCTGCGAGTGTTCTTAGCTAGGTTTTTTGTTGATATACCTCTAATAAGTATTGAAAATCGATAATCGAAAAAATCGGGTTATAGAAGGAGTTGTCCGATTTTCATCAAATTTCATACACTCATAGACAAAGACATAAGAAACGATATTCAGAAGTTTCAAGGTTGCAGTTTTTACAATAGTGCAGAAAATCGATAATTACATCCGAGCAACTCCGGGCTATACTGCTAGTATCATTTAAAACTAGTTTGAAGTCATAATTTATCTGAATGTTTTGTCGTTTAACATGTCGCATAATCCTGAGTGAGCTGTTATGCGTTTATTTTATTGTAAAATGAAATTTCTATAGTATGATAGCTTATTTACTTTGGGTGGATGTATAATGGATATTCGTTAAGTTTTAAAGTCAAATCGCCGCCCCCAAAGTATAATCCTCCTCCATAGAATATAGAATTAGTAAAATCTCTTCCAGTTAAGAAATATTTAACAAACATAAAAGTCTTTACAATAAGTCCTTAAAAAAAGTGGCTACAAAAACCAAGACATCAAGTATATAACAAACTATAACTATAACAGGAAAAATAGAAAGAGAAAAATCATTTCAACCGAATGGTAAACACCAAGTTAGGACAGAAGTTTCTCAATTTAATTAAAAAAACTTCCCCACTAACAACCTTCTAAGTAAACTTTTCAACAAAAATACACTTAAAGTAAGTTATAGCTGAACAAATAAACTTGAAAAAATCATAACTGATATAAATATATCTTAAATCAACACATGGCTCGAAATAAAAATAACTACCGAAATAATAAAGAGGTCAACAATAAAAATTTATGCAATTGTAGAAATCCCAATACTTGCCCACTACAAAATAGATGTAAAATAAATTCAATTGTCTATTAATGCAATATAACAACAACTGAAAACCCCACTGTAAATAAAGTCTATATCGGATAAACAAAGAACACTTTTAGCAGCGCTGGTGCATGCACATAACTTCATTAAAAAACAACATGTATCGAAACCAGACATCCCTTTCTGCATATTTTTGGAAATTAAAAGAAACAAAACAGAACCCCAAAGTGAAATGGAAAATCCTGGAAAAACTAGAACCTGCAACTCGCTTAACGACATCTGCCCTGCTGAAGTGAAAAGCTGCACAATCTATAGTACCCCAACAATGGCCAACTATTGAACCATAAGGATGAATTAGCAGTGTTATGTAAACACCGAAAATATATTTCGTTAAAATTTAATTAACCAAAAAATACCTCATTCACATAAAATAATCCTCTCCAAAAAGGTAATTAATACCCATGTTTAATCCTCAACAGAAAATAACAAATATCATTTTAATAAAAGAAAATAAACTCACACAACATTAAAAGTCACTCTATTCCATCCACTCATTGATAGTAGTAAAATAAAAAGTGTCTACCCTTTTTAAAAACCTTGTATCCCAATACAAGAATTGTCTAGACAAAACTAAAAAGTGACCTGTCCAAAACTAAGCTACCCCGCTCCTCTCTCCTAACCTGAGGCTGTATCTCTAGGGTTACAAACTGCTGTCTAAATCACACTAAATTCCCATTTCACACAACACTTGCATAACATATTACCAACTATAAATTCGTTTTCACCATCTATTTTTATTTTCCACTTATCACCAGATGAGGGGCACATGTTGCTCCGAAAGACGAAGATTTTTGTGTAGAATATTATGCTTTTATAAACCATTGTAACACGCATTACAATATATATATATATATATATATATATATATATATATATATATATATATATATATTCCCTCCTGTCAAGCTAATAGGGGAAAGTATATATAAGTAGATTAAAACATTTAAAGTCCCCTTATCGAAATATTACAACATGAATTAACCAGATTTTACTACCTAATGATGGCGTTTTGTTCCCGAAAATTTATAGCTATTAAGTCTCAGTATGCTAATATAATAATAATATATTTCGTTCATTCAATAATGCATTTAGACTACTCTCGACTACTGGCGTGTGTTTATATATTTGTATATATAATCACACACAACTGTCTTTATTATTATAGAGTGAATATATATATATATATATATTGTTGAACTAGTACAAGAAAATGGGCTAACAATACACTGTAGTAATTTACGTTTTGAAGAGTGCTCGATAGTTAGCATATCAATTTTTTTTATAGTAATATCTTTACTCTAAGTGTTTATAATCAAAACATAGTTTACTGAAACACAAGAGCTTGGGTTTTTTGCTAATACTTGTTAATATTTTATTAGGCAGTGAAATATTGTCTATAATTTCATATATAGAGAAATTTAAATACTTAGAAACAACAAAGTTGTTACAATATCCAGTCAAGTAAGCTGTTTGTGTAATTCAAAAGGTTAAACTAGGTTAACAAATAGAAAGTAAGTCAATGATGGGTAGGGGATTAAATTAAAAGGTTAGAGAATTAACGGACTATGAAAAGCTAGATTTTTGCGTCAGTTATTAGTGTATAGAATTGTATTACTGTATGTCGGCAATTGTATCGAATTTGCTTTTTGTATGGAATTTAAAAATTTGAAATTTTTTCTATCAAAACAGAAAATTTGGATCATGTAAAGTTTTATAGGTTCTAGTTTTGTTCGATTTTTATAGTTTTGATATTTTTCTCCAAATTAGGCTAATATAACATATATTATCACAATCAAAGTCCCATCCGTTGCATTAATATGTCGATTCTCTTATTCTCTGATAATGAGTTTCAATTAACTGAAATATGTCGTCTGCATATGTTTGATGTACATTATATCTCAATATATTTCCGTTCGTAATGAGAACATGCCTCTTTAAGTGACAAAAACACATGATAATAATAACTGATTCGTAAAACTTTTGCAGGCGGATTCTAGTGTTGACATGACATAATACATTGTATACATTGAAATGTTTTATAACTGACACCAACGAAATTATTTTTTCACGACACCTTTATTCCCTACACCGTTACATATATTCTTCACTGATCGACGTCATAATTATTGAGAAATAAATAAAAAGGCTTTGTTAAAGAGCAAACATACAGCAACAGGTTAATAAGTCGTAGTAAAGAGAATGGACAGAGCCGACGCTGCTTCGCTGTTGTCACTATATATATATATATATATATATATATATATATATATATATATATATATATTCTAAGCATATACTTGTTAAATATAGAGACAAGGAATATATATTATGTTTAATCATGAGCCGTTCTAAATGTCGTATTTTAGCTTGAATTTCAGTTGAAAATAAAGACAAAAATTCTCCAACACTTGGATATTTTTTAAGTTTGTTCGAAGCTTTCGGCTTACATGAGTCATCTTCAGAGAGATTATTAAGACGGTAACACAATAACATCCACCATCAGCGACAATTTTAAACTTAGAACAAACTTAATAAAAAATTATTCAAATGTTGGAAAAATTTTGTCTTTATTTTCAACTGAAATTAAAGCTATAACACGACGTTTAGAACGGCTTATGATTAAACATAATATATATTCCTTGTCTCTTATATTTAACAGTATATACTTAGAAAATTATTTGTTGCCTCAATACATTATATATATATATAACGTTCTTTGTCATAAAGGAGAGCATAGAAAAGTACACATTAGATTTGCAAGTGAAACTAGGCCTCACATTTATTTAGGTAGACACTAGTGGCGATCACAGTATTTTAACTTAATTTAAAAAAGTATTAGTCTGATTTTATAATCAAATTATAAAATCAAATACAAAGTATCATTCGACTAAAACAAATGATGTAAAACTTAAGGCCCCTTTCGTTCGACGCTTCATTGAAAGTAAATAAATCATCGGAATTAAATTACTTAAACAAAATTATATTTGCATAAGATCTTAAAAGATTATATGAGGAAAGTGTTAAAAAAGATTCAGAAATTTGTGTTAGATTTCTCTCTATCTGCAAAGAGCCGGAGGCTGGTGTTAATCACACCAGCTATAAGAATATTAATATGGAGTTTAGACTTGCGCAACATTTGCCTGGCTCTATCATGCCAATAACATCCATGCACTCTCAAATACATTGATCTGCTATTGCTAAACAGTTGTTAAATACGGGCACTTGTAGAACTAACCATTCAGTAGAGTTCCCACTTCTGTACAGAGCTCGTAGTAAACACTATCTTATGTGTATATATATAATAATTTTCCAAGAACAATTTTTCCTAGGAATTACATTTTATTTGAGGTCATATTTATGTTTAAGTTTTGGCAATGTTAATAAAGAAAAAAGAAAATGAAATACATAATGATGATCGCTACTATATGTTATAGCAATAGATACAGAATACATTGGTCTCACTTTATACAGAGTGCATTGATAATTAAATATATTTTACATTTTAGAACAAATAATATGATGATTACTATTTCGAGACAAGAGTTCTCAAACTTTTTTTATCAATGCAACCTTTTAACTATACGTCAAAATGCCATACCCTCAAATTCGACTCAAATGTTGGATTCAAAATATTATCCATATGTTATGGAAAATCTTCATTCTATTCCATATTAGTGCGTATAATATTACATAGGTTATTTTAATAGAGAAGTCTGTTTTTACACTCTAGACAAGAGAAATTGTTACTAACAGGCCAGATAGTGGGAAAAAGAGACAGAGGAAAGCAGCGGATAACTTGTTTGAAGAACCTGATCAGGTATGTGACGGAAGGAGGGTTACATGGTGCAAAAAAGAGAAGCGCGCTAAGAGCCATCATAGACAGGGAGATGTGGAAAGCTATGATCGCCTACGTTCTGAAATGACAGGGCACATAAAAGAAAAAGAATTGTCTAGTATCATTGATTGAAAACATAAAGAAAAGTAATTTCCAGTAATCATCACTTGGTCCAAGCATTACTACAATAACCGTATTATAATTAAACTCTGAAAATGTAAAACATATTTTAAATACGCTTAATAGCATAAAGAAATTCAGTGTCCATCAGATATTAAAAGAATGTTTTGAAACACTTTAGAAATCTTGAATTTTGGCTTCTACATACGTTTCCCTTAACATTCTAGATTTTGCAATGAGTGAAACATTTTTGATCCGTCTTTGTTTGCTGAAAGATAACAATCCTAAACTTAATATTGTGCTAAATTTTCTACAACAATTAAGAGATCATCGGAGTCTCTGATTGCATCTGTCTCGCTGACGACAAAAGCGAGCAGACGTATCCTTTGCGTTTTCGACGTGTGGATCAGTCTAATCTGATAGCCACCAGGCTTAACGAGTCACTTTGGAGCAGATCTAATTAATTTTGTGAGTGATATAAGAGTTTAAAGACAAGTTTGGCGGCCATGTCTCGGAAAATCCAACTACGTCTCGATACACGCAGGAGTTAAGAAAATTTGTTGCATATCAGAACCCTGCTGCGCAATCTCCTAGGCATCTCAGGACATTAAAGCGGTTGTCATGGGCTTTGATCATTAGTGAAGAATCTGTAGATATCTAATACGTTTTATTTATTATTTTGGGTTGATATCAAGTGAAACTAGTGTAGATTGGTTCGCTTCCAGCAGTATTCAAAGTGTCCAGTTTCTAATTGGTGTTCTAAGCTTGCATAGTATTTCCTCATTTTTATCTGATATTTTTACTGAACAATTTAAAACATAAGTGATTAATAGCCACTACTAAATTCATTTCGTTGGCAAAAATAATACCTACTGAAAAATAAAAATTGCATTTAAAATAAAAACGGTCATCATAATTATAATACAAATTTAATTATTGATTAATTGAACGATTTGTTTTACTAACGTTTGCTGTGTTTCAATGCAGGAACATTTGTAAGAATAACTATTTATCTTCGGGCGGGTATAAGGCATTAAAATCTTTTCGTGGTAACAATGATATTTTCCAGATACAAATCCTCCTATTGAAACCTATACATGGGAGGGGAATAGATAGATTCTTAGATTCAGTCAGTTAAATGCGATACGTGTGTTATGTCGCCAAGTATAAATGAATAACTCAACAACAGAATCAGAATATAAGTTGTATTCCGCGGAAAGACGGTTAGTATGTACAGAAGTGATTAGTAATATTTACAATAGAAAGATACAAGAGTCCAATCCGTCGTAAGGCGTGTGTATACGTGATTACTTCCGGTACGCCACCGTAAGTGTGACTAACTCTTCACTGACTCGCATTGACTCTTCAATAACTCATTAGAGACTCTCAAGTGACTCTCTACGACTCATTATTTAGTCGTCCCTCCCAGTAAGGGCAACATATGACCCATGGTCAGTTTATATCTGGGATTTCCGGGCTATATGGCCCGGCCAAAAAATGTCTGTCTATTTTTGCCCAGTTGTGCTTCTACCCTTCGGCGGAACCACGACTGGGTTATTGCTCTATGCTCGGAAGCAGAGAGCGCCCTCTACCCGAAGGAAGAGCTGACAGTGTCGTAGAGTCGTCAGTCTAGTGACTCAGTACGACTCTCCTTGTAGAGAACCCACCATTGCTATATATATAGCAATGGGAACAGTCCATTTGTAGTCAAATAGGAGCGGCACCCTAACAACGGGATACACGCTTGGAAGAGACATGACTGACTAGACAGAAGATTACTCCGCAGCAGGTTACCATTATTTTCGGCGGGAGATTGGTTGTCAACCATGAAGTAGAACCCAAACTGTACTGTTAATTAACCCATTACTAGAAGGAAGAGACGGATTAATACCTTTTCCAAGTGTATTTGCACCTAAGTGAATGCAGGAAATTCAACCGGAATTCGAAATCGGCTCTGCTATTTCTCGTTTCGAGCCGATATCCACTTCGCCACAACGCACATCTATTCATACATTACACTTATTTGCACGTATGTAAATAACGAACTCCACTGCAATTTGAACTTGGCTATTTCATTTCGAGCGGCTATCCATTACATAGGAATTTTTAGATGTATCTTCATATTACAGGGTTCATTATATTCAATTTCACTTTATTTAAAAAGATTTGAATAAAAAGAAAATGTTTAACAGACCAGTGTTTGCTTCTGTTTTAAAATATAACTCGAATTTAGGCAGTGTTATATTAATCATGGAAAATTTATAAAGCGGAGTATAAAACGTGTTAGCCTAATTCAACATATACTTCATCCTTTTCCTATGTAATGTTTTCTTCTTCTTCTTCTTCTTCTTCTTCTTCTTCTTCTTCTTCTTCTTCTATATGACGTTTGCGTTCAGAACATATTCAACCAGGGCTTTTCAAATTGTCATATACTTTGTAGTCATTAATAATTGTTGCATTTTGCCATTTCTTTCAAACTTTTCTGAACCATTTTTTCGCGCAGATTCGCCAGTTAGAATGTGTGTCGCTTTTTTCTGATCTTCAATGTTTTCTTGTGAAGATCAAACCTTTAAATCTCTCTTTCGTCTCCCAACCCACTTAAATTAAGTGTCTTTTTGTTGCCATTGCTTTTAGAATCTTTTGTTGATTACAATTTCGGTCCAATATATTATAAGCATCCCACTGCAGAATCATATATATGTTGCTTCAAGTCTCTTCTTTATCTGTAAGAAGGTTACCCTTCATCCACTGACATATAAGAGGACTGATACTCTTTTCTTTATTGATAATGATATCACTTTGCTTCTTAATACATGCATATTACTGTATCCACAGATGATAACCGGGAATATTGTGCTTAATGCGTATTTCCACAGACATTTCTTGTATGCATTCTGTAGTCTCCATTTTATTCTAATCCAATTCCCTTGTTTTCATATTAGTAGATTTATTGATTCCGGTCACTCAATAACTGATTACTGTGGAATACCAATAGACTGCAGCCATTATGTGATATTATATTTGTAAACAGTTGCTGGAATTTCTAGTAAAATTGATAATAACGCTTGTCAAACTTTGTCTCTCACATACTGCATATTCTAGATGGTGCTTCTTCTGTGACAAAAGATCGAAGTTATAAAGCATCCAGTGTGAATTGGGCTCAATAATTAGACTTAATTGATGTTGTAAGACAAGCTTGCTAATCCTTACACCACAACAATGCCTTCCAAGGTTATTCGAAATGAGTATAAACCATACGCACGTCTATTCTATGAGATGTTTAACTGGGTAGCTACACGTGTTTGGACAAATATAAATCGGTTTATAAAATTATTAATTAAACATTCTCATCATAAAAATGGAAATGGAAATCGGCTGTAATGGAAATCGGCTCCGAATGAGAAATAAGTGAATCGAGTTGAATTCAAATGTGTTTGATCGCCTTCAACTTCTCAAAAAATAGCCTTGTAAAAGGTATGTGTCCTTATCTTTCATTTACTCAGATATTAGATGAATAGCAAGAGGTAAGGTTTCTTCTAGCATTGGCTGAAAACGTGTATACCACAGAAAGAAACAGCAAACTATTGTCTAGTCAGTCATGAATCGAAAGACAGGATCACCCAAGCGGATATCACGCATGACATACAACTGACTGAATTTGGATTATGAAATAGAAAAGCGTTTCAGTAAGATTTAAAGAATACTTTTGTGATGGATTTTGTCAAAACTAAAATAATTTGCTCGGTACAAAAAGAAATACATAGAACTATGCATTTTACATATGTTATAGAAAATTTATAAAAAGGATTTAAGGTAAGCATATTAAAGCAAGTTTCTTAACATACTCCGGCACGAAACTTGTATCACACAAATATGGTAAGCTTAGACATAATCGTATATGGTTGTCAGGGTTTTACATAAGAGGAGAGTGGAGAAAAAGAGGAACATATTATAATAGGTGTTTTAGAATGGGTAAGAGAAGTATGGAACCAGTGATATGAAGAGAGCTGCTTAAAAGCAGAGCAAAAAAAGAGAAGAACAAGAAACAGGGGGTGTCGGGAAAAAGGGTTGGAATCAAGGTGATAGGAGATGACAATTGATGTTGCATTTATACTGTTAGCGATTGTAAATATCAGGGAAGCAAATATACGGAAGGAGGCTCCATGGCGAGAAGTGCGAGAAAAGAAGCTGTTGAATAGAAGTTGCGGTTAAATTTGATAATTTAATGTAAGAGTTGGGACCTAGTTACCAGTCTAGTAGCTCGAGTAAATTCCTGCAGAAAGATCACCAAGGATCTAAGCTCGTCGGAGTAGAAGACGAGAAAATATTTGTAGAAGAGACACAGGGAATCCACAACTCGTCGATGTCGATGAGAAAGGGACTTGGGTCGAGCTATCAGGTTAATATATTACATCGCAGATTACCGTTTGAATTTTGTCGAGAAGCTCGCGAAGAATAGCAGGAGTGCCTGTCCATATGTGACAGTAGTATTTAATGCACGGGCAAATAGTAGATTTGCGTATGTGCACGACGGATTCAGATGAGAAATATTTCCTGGACCGACACGGTGACCCAACCTTTCTAGCAGTAGATTTAGTTATTGATTAAGTATAGTCGTTCCACTTAAGATCGGCTGTGAAATTTAGGCCGAGGATTTGCAGTGTATTGCTTTCAAAGAGACTAGCCTGATTCACGCTGATAGGGTATAGGAGCGATTATCTATGGTGGCTAAACGATAGCACCTTCTTTTTGGAAGCATTAACATTTATGAGCAATTTCTTACCACATTCCAACAGCGAGATTTGCTTTGTCAGCCTTAGCAGATTTCTTATCGACGCAGAAGTAAATGGTGGTGTTGTCAGGGTAGATGCCTACTTAGGAAATGGTTACATCAGGGAGATCGTTAATGAAGATTCTAAAAAGTGTGCTACCTAGGATAGAGCCTTGAGGAAAACCGGCTTTCGTATGATAGAATTTGGAAGCATGACCCTCCAATATCACATTCATTACGCGATCGATAAAAACGATTGGATTGATTCAAATAAGCGAGACGTCAAATGCTTTAGAGATATCCAGGACAACAGCTAAAGCTTCAACGTTTTTATCGAGAGAATGGTATGCATTCTCTCTGATAGGCGTTAGTATATCACCGGTAGACCCAGCGAAGTGAAAGCTATACCTTTTGTCGGAGAACAGGTTGAAGGTTGTGAAATGTTGAACCACCTAAGCATTATGAATAGCCACGAACACTTTACCAAAAATCTGTAAGAGGTTTACAGAGCAATCAACAGAGGGTCTGAGGGTTCTCAAGAGTTCTTAAAAACTGGAACCACAAAAGAAAACTTCCAGCAGACAGGCAAGCAAGAAGCAAAGTTCGCTCGCCTTATAGAGGGTCAAACTTTAAAATTAATTTAGGGACCAACGAAGGAGTAATATAAACGTCACCCGGTTGAGCCTCAATTCTAGGTTGGAAATCGGATGCGGATACTCTAGACGAATCAAATGTAGAGTTGGTGGACAATCTGTGAGCAAAGCTCTCAGTCTTGTCTGTGGGGACGTCAAATTTATTATTTAAAAACGGGATTGAATGTTTGATGATGTTTAGAACACTTTGCAGAGGCGCCAGTAGTCTTTAGAGCTAAACATGCAGAACTGTATACGCTGTTTCATTCTATTAGCAAACAACAGCTTAGCATTATTTCGAACTCGCTTACATTCATTGCGTGCAGAGACAAAAATGGGGCTGATTAATATCAAGAGCATCACTCCGCTGGAAAACTGGAAGAAGGGACCCCTATATAAGAAATATCCAAGGTGAAGAATGAGGTTTGAGACAGAACTTTCTGAATGAGATGAATGCATCCATGTCAGCTTTCACCTCAGAGAAGATCTTAGATAATAGATCGTCAATAGGGAGACTATAAAATTTGTTCCAATGGCATCACAAAGAAAGACACAGAACGCCTCTGGGTTTGCTCTTTAACAGAAGTAGAATATTCTGCAGGTAGAAGGTTCCTAGAAGGAGGGTATGGAAGTAGATATTAACGGAAACCACGGTATGATCAAAGTTGCCAAGAGCTTAGAGCTGCATGAAATGACCAGAGTCAAAAATAAAATTGAAAGAAGGATCAAGCAGTGAGCCGAATACATTAGGGTTTTTGAGGAAACGCGTAGGGACATCCACCACTTGTGTGAGAGTTTGATCAAAAGGTTCATAATTAGACACCAACAAGATTGAGTTTTGCAGCCATTTGGCGTGGTGGGCATTAAAGTCACCGAACACAAATATATTAGCAAACGGATGAGAGAAAATGGTCATGTATTTATTGATCGAGAGGAGACGAGGGAGAGTGATAAAGAAATAAAAGAGAGAAACGAAGACACATGTGAGAATGGTCTGTAAATTCAAGGGAAATCATAGTTGCTAGAAGAAAATGTTCGCGGACATAAACTCCAAGTCCATTCATATCTATATTAGAGTCCTTCTTAAGAAGGGGAAGGTGACCAGGGGTATATAAATGAGAAGAAGGGTTGGAATGGTTAACGTTAGTTTCTCAAAGAGCTAAGATGTAAGGAAAGTTTTCGTGCAGAAAACATTGAACGTTACAAATGTTGGTACGGATATTAACGGACGTTCAAGAAAATTAAAAAGACAATATTAATAAACATGATTAACGGTAGAAATTACATATTACATTACATTAAATGATTGCTTATAAATATTCAAACAACAAAGCGGGTACATTTGTTAGGTACACATTTTTGGATGTATTTCAACTTCTCCTCTTGCTCAAAACAGCTCAAATTAATGTGAAAAATACATGTTTTTTGTCAAAAATCTAACATAACGTTAGATGAAGACTAGTTACTAAGAGTTCCCGGATGTATTCTCTGAAGGTTTGGGCAGATGTACCAAAACGTCGGCGATAATCAAATTAAAAGAAAACGTGACTCCGGTGTTCAAAAAGACGAGAAACGCGCCTTATGCGGCTATTGATAAAATTGACGCTGAGCTTGAAAGACTAGAAAAAATAGGCGTACTAACAAAATTCGACTATAGCGATTGGGCCGCACCTGCTGTTTACGTAAAAAAGAAGACGTGAGAGATTAGAATATGCGCTGATTTTTCGACCGGACTAAACAACGCCATTGAGGATTATCACTACCCTCTACCAATCCCGGAGGAGGTATTTTCTAAGCTGAATGTCGGGAAGGTTTTTTAAAAAATAGACCTTAGCAACGCATATCTCCAAATTCCAGTGGAGAATGAAAGTTCAAAGCTATTGTGCATAAATACTCACAAGGGGCTTTACAAATACGAACGGTTCGGAATAAAAACAGCACTGGCTGTGTTCCAGCAGACAATGGACACTATGCTGGCAGGATTAGATTTCGCGATCGCATATCTTGATGGCATACTAATAAAAAGCGAAACTGTCGAAGAACATACGGGTCACCTACGGGAAGTTTTCAAAAGAATACGGAATTATGGCTTGAAGATAAAGGAAAGCAAATGTGATTTGTTGCTGGAAGAAATGAAATATCTGGGTCATATTATCAATAAAGATGGGAAAAAGCCAGACCCAAATCGCTCCCATGTGATTCGAAATATGCCAGATTCAAAAAACGTAAAGACATTGCAAAGTTTTCTAGGTTTGGTGAGTTACTATCAGGAGTTCATTCCACATCTGCACAAGTTGCGTGCGCCTTTAAATGAGCTACTAAAAAAAGATAAAGTATGGTGCTGGTCTGAGGATTGCAAGAAAGCATTTACGGAGATAAAAGATAGACTTACATCAGATTTATTTTTAGATCACTACGATCCCAAATTAGACATCGTAATCGCTTGCGATGCTAGCACATATGGGATTGGTGCATGTATATTACACAAGTGGAAGGATGGACAAATAAAGCCGATTGCACATGCAAGCAGAACACTGCTCCAGGTTGAACAAAAGTACTCACAAATCGAAAAGGAGGCACTGGCAATAGTGTTTGCAGTAACGAAGTTTCACAGATATATTCATGGAAGGAAATTCACATTGCAGACGGATCATAAACCGTTGTTGACCATTTACGGATCCAAAAAGGGACTCCCCGCAAATAGACTACTGAGATGGGGTACTTTGATTCTAAATTACAATTTTGACTTACAACACTTAGCATCAACAAAAATTGGACACGCGGATGGGTTGTCGAGACTCATTCCGAAGTCAAACGAACCTTTAGAGGACACCGTTATAGCAGCATTAAAATCTGAATTGGAAGTGAAGAATACTCTCACTGGAAGTGTCACAGATTTACCTGTGTCATAAGCAGATATAAAAAAGGAAGCGTCAAAAGACGATTACATCAAAGATCTAAAAAATAAATTACTGGAAAAAGACCAACGAATGGCAGAAACTTTTTCTACGTGCGACAACGTATTACTCTACAGCGAAAGAGTTTTAATTCCTAAAGTGTTACACAGGAAAATACTGAAAGATTTTCATACGGGTCATCCCGGTGTGAATCGAATGAAAAGTTTAAGTACGTGTTCTGGCCAGGCATGGACGCGGACATTGCGGCCATGGTTGGAAAATGTGAGGGTTGTGCGCTGGCGGCGAAATCGCCACAAGTACTACAAAAGCCTTGGTCGAAAACGGATAGACCGTGGTCGAGACTGCACATAGACTTTGCCGGTCCATTGGGTAAAACGTATTACATAATTGTTGTAGATAGCTACAGCAAGTGGCCAGAAGTTTTTCAGATGAAACAACCCACAGCAAAAAATACTATAAACATACCATGAGCTTTTCGCAAGATTTGGAGTAGTAGACACAATTGTCAGCGACAACGGGTCACAATTTACATCAAAAGAGTTTAAGGAATTCTGCGATACATTTCAAGTGGAACATATAACCACTCCACGCTATCACCCACGTAGCAATGGTCTAGCTGAAAGATTCGTGGATAGCCTAAAGAGAGCATTAAGGAAGGCTACGGGTACGCCCACGAAAACGGCTTTACAGTTATTCCTCCAGGTATACAGAATTACGCCGAACAAAGCAGCACCATCAGCGCTGTCGCCAGCTGAATTAATGTTCGCAAGAAAAGTACGTTCGGTTTTTGATAAGCTAATTCCATCAAAGAAAGCTGATACACCTAATGTAAGCACACCCAAAAGAAAATTTGTGGTGAATGAAAAAGTGTTTTTCAATAAATATAAAAACAACACTACGTCCTGGATGAAACGCAAAATTAAAGGACGTATAGGGAACATACTCTATGTGGTGCACGGACCGAAATTTGAACATAGAAGGCATGTAAATCAATTAAGAAAAAGATTTTCGGAAGAGACAACTGTTGCGCCTGACGAGATGGATGAAAATGTGGAGGATCTTTTTGATACTTTCGAGTTACAAATGCCTCAGGTACAAGAAGGTAGTATCAGGAAATCCACCCGCAAAAGGAAATTCACACACCAGTTGTCGGTAAACCCGAAAAAGAAAAAATACGATTGAAGCAAAACTCTTAGGAGAGGGGGTGTTAGGGCGCCGCGCCTATTAGACTACAAATGGATTGTTCCCATTGCTATATATAGCAATGGTGGATTCACTACTGGGGAGTCGTAGAGAGTCACTGGACGACTCTACGACACTGTCAGCTCTCTGCTTCCGAGCAGAGAGCAATAACCCAGTCCTGGTTCCGCCGAAGGGTAGAACCACGACTGGGGAAAAATAGACAGACATTTTTTGGCCCGGCTATATGGCCGGGAATACCCACTATAAAATGACCATGTGTCACATCCAGCCTTGCGTGGGAAGGCTAGTAAATACAGTCGTAGAGAGTCACTGGGCGACTCTACGACACTGTCAGCTCTCTGCTTCCGAGTAGAGAGCAATAACCCAGTCGTGGTTCCGCCGAAGGGTAGAAGCACAACTGGGCAAAAATAGACAGACATGTTTTGGCCCGGCTATATGGCCGGGAATACCCACAATAAAATAACCATATGTCACATCCAGCCTTGCGTGGGAAGGCTAGTAAATACAGTCGTAGAGAGTCACTTGAGAGTCTCTAATGAGTTACTGAAGAGTCAGTGCGAGTCAGTGAAGAGTTAGTCACACTTACGGTGGCGTACCGGAAGTAATCACGTATACACACGTCTTACGACGGATTGGACTCTTGTATCTTTCTCTTGTAAATATTACTAATCACTTCTGTACATACTAACCGTCTTTCCGCGAAATACAACTTATATTCTGATTCTGTTGTTGAGTTATTCATTTATACTTGGCGACATAACAATATATATATATATATATATATATATATATATATATATAAAGGAAAACTCAACACGTCATTTAAATTGGATATAAATTATAATTCATTTCTATGAGCTTAATTAGCTCATTTCATCAGACCACACAATATTCTTTCGATTTGGTACAAAAAATTTGCTGGCAAAAAATGTAGTCAAATGCAATTTAATATGTTATTTCCGGTTTTAAAGCTGATTTTATTGAGTGTTGGTTGTTTAGATTTTATGTACATGGCCTCCAAATTCTGTAGATTCCTCTTAACAACCAACACTCAATAAAATCAACTTTAAAACCGGAAGTAACATATTACATTGCATTTGACTACATGGTTTTGTTGTCATTTCCCGCCTAACACGTGTTTGACGTCATAAAACCGCATCGCAAATTTAAGAACTGCGTTTATTATTTTTGTTAACTATTGCCGTTGCCAAGTGGAGTTTTATGACAACACAAAATAAATTCGTCGGTGATGGTGGATGTTATAATATTTCAGTTTAAACAACCTCTCTGAAGATGGCTCATGTGAGCCGAAAGCTTAGAAGAAAATCAATAAATAATTATACAAATGTTGAAGAATTTTTGTCTTTATTTTCAACTGAAATTAAAGCAAAAATACGACGTTTAGAACGGCTCATGATTAAATATAATAGACATTCATTGTATCTTATATTTAACAGCATATGTTTAGAAAATTACTTGCTGCCTCGATACACTACATATATATATATATATATATATATATATATATATATATAGTCATCCGCAGACAGATCTGTTTCCCTGTATCACATTACGGTTAGACATCCGATTGCTTTTACCCAGGATTGAAACCCGATCGAATTACCGTCAGTCGGCGATTCCACCCCGAGCTATTGGTGCTCGGTAGAAGGAGGCAGACTTTTAGCGTATGATGTATCATACGCCAGTAGTTAGAGTGATCTAATTCATTACTGAATATGCAAAACTTTTATTACTGACTCCATCCATACCCACAACGTATATATTTTTATGAAAGTTTATTTTAAAAGTGTAAACATGGGAATAGGCTGTAAAGTAGATTTTCTATTTTAATAATATGTATATATATATATCTGTGTGTCTCTGTGTATGTAAAAATTACTATTTCATACTATGTTACTTTTCAATCATTTTGTATGTATGTATATATATATATATATATATATATATATATATATATAGGTGTGTGTGTGTGTGTGTGTGTGTGTGTGTGTGTGTGTGGTTTATGTCAGGTGGAAATGCTGAATCTCTTAATGTAGACTGTGATATTCGCAAAGTCACGTTTTATCTGCAATTTTTTCTCTAATTCATTTTTGCAATTTAGGCGTGCATAACATTTTAAGAGACATCAAAATTATACATGAAAGAATTACATATATTTTTCAATATCCATCTTCTCTTGCTTCAGTCGTTTCACTTAGATAAAAAGTGGTCGGAGTTTTCAGACGGTTATTGATGAAAATGTTTTCCTTTGTTTGACCGAGACAATTAGAAATAAGAAATGTTTGTACTTCACTCAACCCTACTTTCTCTGTCCTACGAAAAGCCTAAAAGAAGTGAATGTTCAAGAATAAAAAAAATTAAGTTGTACTTAATAATAAAACATTTATAATTCGGTTGTACTTTCTACCATTAGACTCGTAGTAAACAGCCTGTGGTACTATCAAAACCTGAACTACTAAAATTAAAAATCTGATAATGTAGTATAGATTTTATGAATTAATCAGAGATTAAACTTAAAATTAAACAAAAATTCTCTTTTAAACTTCATATTTATCGATAGAAATTTATGAAACTGATTTTATTTCCGGATCTTCTGATTGAAAAATTGTGCGTTTTTAACATGAACTGATTGGGTTACTGCTTTGTACAACATGCCATCACATTTTTTATAGGATCGAATCACCTTGAATTGTCACTTATTAATATCCTTATATGGAACCACCTTTTATATTTAGACAATTTATGGAAGGAGAATACTTTTCAGACGATGAAACAGAACAAAATCCAAGGTCATTAAATGGTAATTTCCTTTTAATGTTTTTCGAAAATTATATTGCCTTGTATTCACTACGAATGTTTTACGTTTACATTATTTTGCTAGGTTTTAAAGTTTAGGTCTCATGGTAAAATTCTGAATTCTCCTGTGATACCGAAGATTTTCCCTCTTATTAAGCATGCGTGCTTGGAACCTGCCTAAGACATGAATTTCACTCCGGAACTGAAGTAAAACTCTTAAACTCAAAATGACAAAGATACTGAAAAATGGAAGGCCCATTTTATCAATCCGTGGAGAATTTCATTCATTCTGGCAGGTCTTATCCATACAAAGACCTGATTCCAGCATAAATGGTTATGTATTGTTATATGTGAGATGGTGCTACTGATTATTTACTTTGCGGCATTTTGTCAGAATCGTTTACACGGTTATATGCATTATTACATTTCCCCCTCTGCAAACTGATAACGCAAAGTTGCATGCCTATTGCTATTTTATCAGAATTTCCACGGGTAATAATCATACGAGCCACAAATCTTTAGTCGTATTAGTTCAGACAATTACAAATAGGACAGGACAAACCATCTAAAAAAGGGAATAATCCTTACTTATTCCGTGTTCCAAATGCAAGTGAAATCTCCACTCAGCTTTTTTCTAAGAATTAACAATATGTGAAAAAAGCTCCCACCTGGTTATTCTATTTAATATTTACCACTTCTAGTCAAGGCACTACTTTCAGTTTACTTACATACTCTATCATCTCATATTTTATTCATATCACACACTTCACTCAATCTTACCATTTTAACAGTACAGTCTACTTTGATATTCGACACTTGTATTGTTTGAGAATTAAGATATAAGATATAGACGGCCTTGCTGAGCTTGCCTCAGTAGCAAGTCAATCTAAAAAAAAAAGAAACTCTCTGAATAAGATATTTTGTTGTTCTTTCTCTTTACTAAATCTTCTCTTGCGCCTTAGTAACATTATCACTTTGCTTGGAGTGTATGATTTAAAAACATTCCGATGTGACAAGTACAATCATACCGTGCAATATTAAGTGCTTTGTATGCTTAATGCGCATGATTCTTTCAAGATTATGCTTGTTACTAATCTGTTTTCTTGTTTAAGTTTAAGAAGTAAACCATCATCATTACTCAAACAGTTACTGGGCTTGAAAAAGTATTTTCCTGAAAAACTTTTGAGAGAAATTTTTTTCATAAATTTCAGTCGTGGGTCCGCCAAAAAAAGTATTTTTAATGATAGGGAAACAACTAAGTTTAACCATTATTTTCTTGAAAATAATACATTCTTAATATAAAACTTTCAAATACTAAAATGTGTTTTGAGGATGATTTCATCAAAACATTATTCATTTTAGATACAATTTATTTATCTAGACTAAATTATGTCACTTGTAAATATAAATTATATTTTATAAAATGCAAATATATCTTTTGAAACCGGGCAGAAATAACACGCAATAGATACTATTTCTTAATTTGCAACCTTTACGGTATGAATATAATGGAAACTTCGAATATAAATTTTGTAAAATATCAAAGACAAAACTGGTTTTGGGTCAATGTATTCGTGTCTTGCTTTACTGATCCGGAAATGATTAACGTTTTCATATAGCAAAACAGGAAAAGCTTTCACTTTCTTCCGCTTTGCCTTTTTTGCTTTAGTTATTTAAGCTGATTAGGAAATAAGTCCTAATTCTGTTCGAGTATGATCAGTGGCCCAGAAGAAATTCAACCTTTATAGCGACAGAAACAGATGGACAATGCAATTTATATTCATAGACACGTTAAGCCAATTTATACTCGACTGCTTAACGCGATTGTGTCAGAATACGTGCCTCTATTTTACAGATGCACGCCTATAAACAAATGAGCTTTGATGAAGAAAGACGAATCTTCAGACTAAAACTGCTAACGTAGCGTTATGATTTGGCCCATGGTGGATACTGTAGGAAAAAAAGAACAATAGCCATGTTAGTCAATTTGTCTATTGTCACTGAATTTCTGCTGACACAACCGTAAAAAAGTAACCAAAAGATACACATATGTCGACAGAATCGATTGTAATTATCAACAGTAAAAATAGAGCCACCCACTTCTGAATGTTTGAACAAATGACCGGATATTAGGTATATTTATGGAAGAGAAGCGTATACTAGATGGGTCCAGAGATTTTCTGCACTCATTTGTGTGTATATCAATTTGTTTATATAAAATAGACAAGTAGGCGCATTTCGTATTGAATCGAGACAAAGTGTCCGAATCTCCCAGAAGCAAATAATTATTTATCAATACTATTCCTTCAAGTGCGTAAAAATATATATTCTGTCAAATGCATAAATCTTCGGTCTATGGAAAACGTATATATTCTCAATTAAACTTATCGAATATTTAGTCCGGTAGATGGACATAACTAAATATATCGTGTAATAAATTCACAGAGAATCTACAAAAATATGGTTCTCCACTAAAAATAACGTTACTTAATAAAATATCTCGGTTTAATAAATAAAAATCTAAACTTATTTATGAATGGAACTGTGTGTGTGTGTGTGTGTGTGTGTGTGTGTGTGTGTGTGTGTGTGTGTGTGTGTGTCCGTTACCTATAGACTCCGAAACGGTTGAACCGATTTTCTTGATAATTTACACAGTTGTACTATAAGAGTCTGCTAGTGTTCTTAGCTAGGTTTTGTGTTGTGGTACCCCCAATAAATATCAAAAATTGATAATCGAAAAATCGGCTCATAGAAGGAGTGTTCCGATTTTAATCAAATTTGATACACTCATAAACAAAGATATAAGAAACGATATTCATAAATTTCAAGGTTGCATTTCTTACAATAGTGCAGAAAAACAATAATATATATATATATAAGGCAAGGTGTTTGTGTGTGTGTCTGTTTATCTGACTGTATATCTGTATATTTTTCAGGCATTTTATTTTAGTTTTTGCTTCGGGTTTGGCTCTAAGTAGGTATAATTGTATTTTTTAGTTTCAGCCATGATACCATTTATTCAGATGACTTATTTAGCCTTCAAAATTCAGTTTAGGTTGAAAATAACTTATTTGATATCGATACCAGGAAATCAAATTTGACTTGCATCCATTCATTTTTCTCTCACTCTGCGTTTTCACTTTAACTGGAAACAATTATTTCTTTTTAGTCTTTCGTGCCAACGTCCAAAGTATCTGAGCTCCAAGACCATGGATTAGTTTTAAAGCTTTCATTACACCCGATCAACGCCGGGCTATACTGCTTGTTTATTCATAAAAAAGAATTGAGTTCAATCACAAAACTTACGAAACTTCAGCAAGTTTTCTGAATGGTCTCCTTCTTTGAGTTGATGAGTGCTACTACAATTAATCTTTAGTTCACTTTTGGTGTTACAAAGATTTTTGTTGATTTATCTCTCAACTGGGCCCCACATATAATAATGAAATGAGTTAGGTGGCTAGATGTATGGTGTGATTTACACAAAATCGTCTCACAGCCACGACTGGGATAACCTGCTTTTGTGGTATGGTGCACATCTTACCAGACAACTGGTCTTCTAGTAACTACTCTTTGACCCAGGACAAAACTTACTCCTCAAGTCTCTCCTTGTTGAGTTCGAGGTAGTAAGATGAATGGAGGTATAATGTCGCCAACACTAGTGATCACTCTAAATACAATTGAAATTACTTTTATACTTACCTAACTAGTTTCGAATCCTCCTCACTGTCCTCAGATTGACACCTAAACACTTTTGTTTTTGAGCTTCCGTCATGGAAGTCAAGCAATACAGCAAACAGGTTATAAATTTATGCCAGAGTAAATGGCGTCATTTGCTTATTTCCTACAGACGTTGTCATTTGATACTGTACAACGGACAAAATCAAAAAAAAGTTAATGCCCGAATTTGAATATACAAAATGGCGACAATCTAATCATCATCTCTATGATTAATATGTTCTTACATATATATTTTTGTTCAAAGAAATTGTCACTTTAACGAAACAAGGTCATTCTAACTTGGAATTTTTATGAATACACAGTTATGACGTCTTCAATCATCAGGAATTTTATTTTGTTTTACTGTTGAGTCCATGAACCTTTTCCTTTCGGTAAGGAATCTAGTTTTATCTGATATCTTCTGAAGGTGGTTCATTTTGCGATTGGTTGATTTTTGTTTTCTTTTAATTTCAATTTCTTTTTATTGTGCAGGTTTTCGATTTGATTTTTTAGAAAAATAAATAAATAAATATATATATATGTACAAAAGTAGTTTAAAATCATTTTAAAACCGCACATAAATATATAATAAATTATGTACAAATAAAAAACTTAATTACAATTAAATACATTAATTTAAAAACTTATTTATGAATTTTATATTATTTACGAGTACTATTAAAAAGTGAAGAGAGCACACAAATGTAAATTTCGGGGAATTTTAGCTAACAATTTGTTTTTGAAATCCAGGTACTCGCTCTTTTGATCCATAACCAATTAGTTGTTCTTTCCGCTGTTTCGCTTATGGACTTGAGTGCTTTCCTTTTTTTACTCCCACTATCCCAATATCTGTTAAAGCTTTGCTTAAGGACCTTGCTGCAAATCCTCTAGTCCCTACTTCTATTGGAGTGCAGCTAGCCCTCCAGCCTTTAACCCTGCAAGTCTCCGGCAGTTCGTCGTAATTTAACTTTTTCCTTTCATGGGCTTCTTCTGTGTTTTCTTCCCAGGGACTGTCAGTTCCCACAAAACTCTCTTCTTCAAATTATGTGAGAAGAGAACTACATCTGGGCGAAGATTTGTGGTGGCAATTTGCTCTGGGAATTTCAGTCTCGAGCCAGTTTGTTGCAGGAGATAACTGGTTTGGATTTACCTTTCTATTTTGTGGGATTTTTGCGTCCGCTTTAATTAATTTTATTTGCCTTGTGTCTGGGTTGTAAACATTATATTTGATAGCATTTTGAAGTATTTTCACGGTCTCTTTTAGAATTTCGCCGTGGCGCCATCTGTAACGCCCATCAGCCAGTGAAGATTTACAGATACTTAGGATATGTTTTAAGGTACCTTTGCGCTCACAAATATGACAATTTGGCGACTGGGTTTTATACCATAATTGTAAGTTTGCGGGGCTTGGCAGGGTATCGTATACTGCTCGAATCAGAAATTTTAATCTGGAGTCACCGTTGATTTGGCGACTCAACATAGAGCTCCATTTGGTACATGCCCCTTGCTGTTTCATCCCGACTTGGATTGCTATTCGTTTCTCTTCTTCGCCATTTCTGATTTCTTACTGCAAAAGATGACTGTTCATTTTTCCTTGCAGCTTGTATATTTTTCTGAGTGGAAAAGCCCGAAGCCCGCGTGTCCAGTAGTATGGTCCCTAATATTGCCTTTTCTCGGACTCTTCCTTTTACTGTATTCAATTCTTTTGAGGCATTCCATTTTTTACTTGTATATACTGATATTCCCGCACCGGCTACTTTGGGATCTTTTGAGCACTCGTACTGGATTGTGGCTCTCACTTTAGCTACTTTAAATACTTCGTATAGGCTTTCAAACAGGAGTTTCAGTGCGTTTGTTTTCCCGTATAACGCTGCGCTGCATAGGAATCTTGGCAAACTTAACCACTACGTCGTCGTGATGTTATGCTTCGTTCCATAAGTTCTACGTGAAGGAAATGAAATCGTAGATAGTTACAGGCCAGTGTATATTTGGAAGAATGACGTGTTGATAAATCCAAGCTATATATCTGCCAGATAAGCCAGACTTATCAACCCTGATTAGCCACCCTTCTAGATTATCCTTTGTTAATATTACGGATCTTGAATTTTTATAGTTTCATCGAACTGCTTTCCCAAGCCCTTTACTGGCTTTTGATGTATAGTAGGTATGTCATCTCCAAAGAGCTTAAATCATTCGTTTTTTGCAAGCTTACCTTTCTTCATTACTAGGGATCGTGATTCGGAAGCTTTAAAACTCATTCTCGCCCAGTCGATGAGTTTTTCGATGCCCTTCATCAACCACCTTGCCTCAATGGCAGACGTGCTGGTTATGGTCATGTCATCCATATACGCACGAATAGGTGGTTGCCTTACTGATTTACTTAATTATAATAAACATAACTTATCTTAATCATTTACCTAATTACTACTTTTTAAAATAAGGTTTTGTCAAAATATATGATTGCGTATTTTGAAACATATGAAGATAAAAACATTTCACAGTTGGCTATATTGAAATATCGCAAGAATGTGTAAACAAATAAAAGGGTTATATATATACTCCCTACGTGCAATTATGCCTTTGTGAAGAAATTTGTGTCAGAATTTAAATCACTTGAGTTTTCTGATATATATATATATATATATATATATATAGAGAGAGAGAGAGAGAAAGATAGCACAACAGAATTCCGGATTATAATGTTGATGACATTTGTAGAATCATAAACACTTTTTAGAAAGTCAGATACTTGAGAAAGTGCCCCGATATATCTCCAATCCTGTGCACTGAAATATCTCCAATCATGTCCCCCACTCAGTGTTTTATAAATGAAGTTTAGTCCACACAGTTTTGTTCTTATAGTTTTAAATGTCGAAACTTGACCTGAATATCAGTCTGGTAGCTTCTACCCAAAAGTTGCACATTTCTATGTATTTTCAGATTATTTACTAATTTAATAACGTCTTTTGCTTAACAATCTTTCTTTAGTAGATGTTCAAAATCATAATTTGATAATACAAACCAAGACGTCTGCCAGAAAATAAATTCATGATTTTGTAAAAAATACTTTGCATCCTCCCGACTATTTTGGCTCGAAAGATGGAAGAATTTTGCAAAAAAAACATATCCACTTTATTTCTATATCGACAATTGATTGAATTATCGAGGCGGACTTTGTAGTCTGTTGCTATAAGCCATATTCTATTGTGTGATTTAGATTCATTGAGACTGATAGTGGTTGACGCGCTTTTCGAGAAAGGGCTTTTCAGTTTCCCCTGCTTTATGTGATTATATTAGTAATATAAAAACATTTTTATTAATGTTGTGTCTTTTTGGCACGTAGGCGTTCTTGACACTATGCAGAATTTTCGTTATAATCTGTAAATTGTCACGCCTTATTCGGAAAGATCGTAAGGTAATCATTGCGAAGTGGACATTAATGACACTAGTAAGGAGGGAGTGACAAAACGAGAAAAGTAAGAGAAAAGCTGAGTGTAGGTAGGATTCAGGAAAAATCAAAAGATAAACAGGATTTAAGAAGGTAAAATATAGTCATAGATGTTGCATTTAAATTTTTGAAAATCGTAGTTATCAAGGTAACAAGTAAACTTGATGGATTTCCACAAGCGAGATGTAAGGGAAAAGAAACTCTGGGAGAAGAATTAGGTTTTTCATTTACGTGTTTCAATATTATACTGTTGGAACCTACGTTGTCGTTTTAATATTCTTCTATGTACCTTGTTCTTTCAGGACGTAAGCGATCATGGCGTTCAACGTCTCTCTATCCTTGGTGGTTCTTAACACGCTTTCTCCAGTAACATCTCGCAACATCCGTTTTATCATCCACCTGCTCAGGCCCTTCAAATATGGTATCCGCTGCTTTTCTCTGTCTCTTTTTCCCTGTATTTGTTCTGTTAGTATCAGGTTCTCCAAGCCCTCCTTCCTCAATGCATGTCCCATGTACTTCAGTTGACTCTTTCTGATGCTCAATATTAATTTCATGTTTGTTTCCTCATCATTGCTCACATGCTCGGTTCATGATACTGCAGCATCTTTTTATAGAACGACATTTCAGTTGCTTCAAGTTTTTCCTTCATCTTTGATAATATTATACAGCATTCACTGCCATATTAAAGAACTGACATCACATAGCGATCTAATACTCTACTTTAGTTTCTAATGAAAATTTCCTGTGTTTTAATACTTTACTCAGCTCCTGGAACGCGTCCTTCTCCATGCCGGTTCGCCTTCGGATCTCTGTGCCGTACAACCTGTCTTCTGTTAGAACACTTCCCAGGTATTTAAATTTTTCTACCTGCCTTATTTTAGTATTCCTCACCTGTATATGCCATTTTAGGTTGCTTTTTTTGCTGATGACTAAGCATTCGGTTTTCTTGCAGTTTTTTTGTAGTTCTTTTTTTGTCACTCTCTTCGGCTACCTTCTCTAGGAGATTTTGTAGTTTCCTTTCCGTGACTGCAATCAGCACTGTATCATCTGCGTTTGATATGTTGTTCAAATTGTGGACTCTGAAGACAAATCCTGGCATAACATTTAGGGTCCTCAGAATAGTCTCTCTGTACAAGTTGAATAAATACGGTGAAAAGACACATCCTCGTTTTACGCCCCTCTCTATCTTTGTAAATCTTCTGAATTTGTTAACTGTCCGTATGCAGGCAGTATGTACTCGGGACATCACGGAAAAGCAGCTGTCAAAGCAGATACCATTAAAATGTTTATAGAAAAGACAGACGGAAACCACGTCACGTCGTTGAGAAATTAACTGAAACAGATATATCAAGTTCTACCCAATGGCAGAAATCCCGTTTATGCAAAAATTAATTCAACAACTGGAAATTTGATTTCGGTTTACCGATAAGATTTTCTACACCAATATACTTTACGCTATCCGCAAATCCTGTAAATATAAATAATTGTGTTTTTAAAAATTCTTCAGTCGCAATATGCTTATTAAATTTGGATTAGCTCATTCTGAAATATAAGATTAAGAGAATCCTTGACATGTACTCATAAGTTAGGAAATCTTGAATACCTTCATTCAGCTTACACACACTTAGTGGATATTTATAAAATGTAATGTTATTCTCTAGCTTGTCATAATTTTGTATGTATACTTTTTAGTATCATGATGCTTAACTGTTTGTGTCTCCAATCGTAATGGTTCCATGTGAATTCCTGAATTTGCATATTTCCATATTATCACCGACAATATTCCTGAAAAACATTGCTGAATATTTTTGATTCCTTATTGTAAAATTGATTTTTGTTTTTGTTTTTGTTTTTTTGTTTGTTTGTTTGTTTTTTTTGTTTTGTTTTTTTTGAGTGGGGGACTGTATGTTTCAATGATCATGGTGAAGGTTTGTATAAAACAGTCACTTTTCAGAAGAAATGTTAGTAAAGGAATGTTATGAGGTGTGACACACAGCCATTAAACACCCCACATTATTGATCCTAAAATAAGATAATTTCCTTCTTCTTCTTCTTCTTCTACTTCTTCTTCTTCTATATGCCGTTTCTATTCATGACGTTTGCGTTAATGGCTCTCCATAATTTACTTTCCTTTGTAGCACTTAATAAAAGTTGTCTTTTGTTATCTTTCCTAAACCTTGTTCAGCCATTCACATAATCAAGCTTGCTGGGTAGGTTACGCGTTGATTTCGGTTTTTTTTTCTTGCCCTTTATCTGCTCTCTGAGTATCAAATCTTCCAAGCCATTATTTCTCATTTTGTTCCCTAGAAATTTCAACTGTTCCTTTCCAATGTCATATGTAGCTTTTTGTTTTGTTCCCATTTTCTTTAAAACTTGGCCGTTGCTGATATCCTCTGGTGATGTTATAGAAATACCTTGTAAAACCACATTTCTATTGCTTCAAGTAACTTCATTTTCTCTGAACAGATTGCCCAGCATTCAATGCTATAATTGAAGAAATTATATTAGATAACATTTCAGTACTATTGTCTTTGTTTCTAACAATTTTTTTTCCTGTTTCATAATATTTTCATAGTTTTGGAATGCATAAGTCACTAGCGCGATGTACTTTCCTTCCTCTGTTAAAACATTTCCCAGATAGCTAAAATATACTGCTTTGATTTCCGAATATCCAATACATAATTTACATTTGTGGAATGTTCGTTTTGCTGACAAACATGTATTCTGACTATACTTGCTTTCGACTATAATCTCCAAGAATTTAAATGGCAAGTCAATTCCTATCTCTTATCCATTTAATTACAGTCCTTTCCTCATCATTCCGTGTATCTTGTTTTTTTTTCTTTCGCTCTAACTTTGTAAATGTCTTCACTTCCCTGTTCATATCCTTCTCTTGCCCTTTCTCTTTCTCCCCCTATATCTGGTTCCTCTTTGTCTTTACTCTTTTCCTGACTAAAACTTTAACTTTCTTATGTAGCCCTCTGCACATCCGTAGCGATACCGCGTTGCTTGGTTTGAAATGATTGAAATAAATAAATAAATGAATTAGACTATCAACTACTTAAGTATTCTTTGCGATATATGTAAATGTAGAATTGTTTGTGGTCAAATTCAACTTTGTAGAAATCTTACTTAGAGGATAAATGTTTTGGCGCCTAAAATTTTACGTGAAGACGGTGTATGTGTTTTGAAAAAGAGCATCCTAATTCTATGCCCCTACATAGACACAACCCACAATAATCATAATTATTTGTCGAAGTTTATTCATATTATTGCAGTGAATGCTGGACAATATTCTGACAAAAGAAGAAAATAATTAAAGAAACGTTATGGCCCTTCAGAAGGATGCTGTATTATTCCATGAAATGCATATGTAAGCGTGCAAGATGTTTTATACAAAATGGAAACAAAATGGTCACTTATATTTATCAGCTAAAAGAAAAAGTTGTTATTTCTAGGGCACATAATGAGAAAAATAGACTTAGAAATGTTCATACTCACGGGATATATTAAATGCATGACGAAGGGTGGAAAATGTCCCATACACTAACTTACCTTTGTAGATGGTTGAAAGAACACAGTTTAGGTGTCAGTCAATTAAGTGCCACATGTGATACATATTTGGGCGATTATGTTTCGAAAGAGACATGAATGACTGGGCAGAAGATTATTCCGCATTAGATCGCCATTGGTTTCTGCGATAGACTGGTTGCTAGCCAAGGCTACTGAACTCAGTCTGTTCTATTATTTAACCCATAACTGGAAGGAAAAGAGACGGATTAATACCTTTTCCTGGAATTCGAAATTAGCTCTGCGATTTGTCGTTCCAAATCAATATCCACTGCACTACAACGTACATCCCAGTTTAGGTGACTTAACAGGAATGAAAAGAATTACTAACAGCTACAAAAACCGAGAGATTGTGGTAAGCCATAATTGCCATCGTTCTGAGACACATCACATAGAGTAATTACTATAGTTTTAAATAATGTGGAGGCTATTATACTGCTTAAGCATTGCTTTGATAGGCAGAAAGTGAATAGAGGACGCACCATCAATCACTATTTCTTCTTTAAGCAACGCTTATTCATATGACGTAGGTATCATGACTCTCCACAATATTCTGTCCCATGTAGCTCTTAATAAACTCTGTCATACTATTAGTTCTTTTAAAACTTGTTAGGCCATTCAATGTATTATGTCTTATTCTCATTTGTTCCTCTGGCTTTCTATCTTTCCTTTGTGTTTCGGATTTTCCAAACAGTCATTCCTCATTATGTTTCCCACAAACATAAACTGTCTCTTCTTGATGTTAATAATTAGTTTACTTTTTGTTCACATATACTCCAAAAATTCATTGTTACTCACATGTTCGGTCCATGTTATCCTCTGCATCCATCTGTAGAATCTCATTCGTGCTGCTTCAATTATTTTCATCATTTTTATGGATATCATGCAGCACACTTTGCATACAGAAAGACAGATATCACATAGTAGTTTAATGTGTTTTCTTTGTTTTTAATGATAGACTAAACTATTGTCCGGTTTCACACTCCACCCACGTCTATTGAACAGGTGAAGAGGCTCATCCCTTGTTCCCTGTTTAGGATGTTGTTTCCGGCTTTCTCTTTTCCAATCTTTTTACTCTTTTTTTTTCAATTGGAGTAGATAGACTAAACTATCGCCCGGCTTCACACTCCACCCACGGCTATTGAACAGGTGAAGAGGCTCATCCCTTTTTCCCTGGTTAGAATGTGGCTTCGACTTTCTCTTTTCCAAACTTTTCACTTTTACGTAGCCCCCTGCGCATCAGTGTCGTTACTGCCTTGCTTGGGATGATATGATTAAAAGAAAAATACGTATTCGGATATCAGTGTCACACTTTCTGTCATATTTTAAACTTTTTCCTATATAATTATATTTTCGAACTTGTCTTATTTTGGTATCTCCGATTTTTGCAATTCACACTTTTGTCTTATACTTTTGCTAACAATAAGGCGGTCTTTTTTTCTTTCAATTGATATTTAATCTTTTCTTCTAGATTTCCTTCTCTACTTGCTGTAAAATTTTATTTAGCTTTCTTTATGCTTCTGCTACTTCAGGCCTATAAATGAAAGTGAATATATGTTGGCTTTTGGTTATAAAAGGTAATAAACGTGACAAACCTTGCAATGTAAGTACAAAACACAGATCGACACTAGACTAATAGTAAAGTCTTATTAGAAAATCTAACAAAAATGACAATGGACTAAATATTTAATGCCTTTAAAAATAAATGTCATTAAGAATATATTCTCTTAATGATAATGTCTAACGAAACTAATGAATATTTAGTATCAATAAAAAGTTCTTCGATCCAAGCTAGACGTAAAATAAAACGTATTCTTCTAATTTCATCTGATTACAATGTAATTCTGACTTCATATGCATTTTTATAAGTCGAAAATTTCATGATCATATTTAACTTTACAAAATGTTATTGTTCCATAAAATGTAACATTCCGTGCTAACAAGTGTAGGGAAAATAAATTGACACAGCCTCTTGTGTCACAGACGACTGTACGTTTGGTTTTCTGTCAGTCTAAAAATCAAATGCCTATACTGATTATCACAAATTCTTTCTAGTCTGCCGAAATTTGAAAATTCTTTCAATCGAATCCTTCCACTATGAAAACTTATTTATATATCGCTACTAAGTTACAGAATGACGACAGAAATAAATTACTTTTTGAGTCGACCATAGCTATAAGTAAATATTGCTTGAAACTTTACATCATGTACTGCATTTGTCTCAAGTACCAAATCATTTATTCTTAATCAAATTCTTTTATACCTTATTCTTTTAGTGACTCACGAGAAAATGAAAGCATCTGCAAGAACGTTTTTGCAAAATGTTTATTTCGTTTGTTTTAGCTTTTATTATATACTGAATTATATTTCAATATATACAGCTTTTATTGATATACTGAATTATATTTGGATTTGCGTTGTGGTGCAGAGATATCAGCTCGGAACAAGAAATAGGAAAGCCCAGTTCGAATTCTAGTTGAATTCCTTGTATTCAATTACGGGCAAATATCCTTAGAAAAGGTATTAATCCGTATTTCCCTCTATTTACGGGTTAAATAAGAGGACAGATTGGGTTCTATAGTCTTAGCTGGCAACTAGTATACCGCAGAAAGTAATGGCAACCTACTGCGGGATAATTTTCTGCCCAGTCAATTATGTCTCTTTCGAGACATGATCGCCCAAGCATTTGTCACGTATGCCACTTAACTGACTGACAGAATTATATTTGTAATATCTTCCACGTAAACATAGTTATTGGACACTGACATGAATTCAAAAGACATAGCTGCTTTGTTAAAATTCTGTCAATCTTTCTCTGGCAACGGAGATATTTGAATTGATTGGGTTATTTATTTTTATTTTTCAATCAATTCGCTCTAAGCAAGACGATAATGTTACTTAGTCATAAGAGACTACTGGGAGTTCAAGAGAAAGAAAGGAATTTAAAACCAAACACTTTATTTTGAACTCTGCTGTATATCATTCAGTGGATATATTAGTTAAAGTGATATAATCCAAAGAGTTGTAAGCTCAATACTAGGCTACATCAGTCATGAACATATAACTGAACTCTTTAAGTTAAAGAGAGACAACTATATGGCTATAGAGAAGTAGCATCGCACATGAAATGCGAATCATATATCCCAGTGATCAAAATAAACCTTTCGGTTCTAAATTTCTAGCACTAATGAAAAGCCGAAACATACAACGACAGAAATGTCGTAAACATAACGAGAAAGATGAGGACAATGTAAAAAAAATGAAAATACTACCGCATCTCAGAAATGTGGACAAATACAGAAAGAAAGGACATTACAATAAACTAATATTTAATCTTAAACAGGCAACAAGGGATAAGCATTCGCTCCTGTTCAAAAGACCGGTGAGTGCAGTGATTCAGACAATAGAGCTTTGCGAGTCTTCAGTTTTATTTACAAAAGAAATTCTCAGTTTCTTCAGCTGATCCTTAAAAAGGTAAGTAAGAGATACATAATTCAATATATCCAACAAAAGTACGGATTAAGAAAAAATAGATTCAAATTTTGATTTATGATTTTAACGCATGCTAGTTTCAATAACAATAAAGAACCTGTCTGTCAATATATTGTTTTGAAAGTTTTGAAAGTTTGAAAGTTTAAAATATTTCGACAAATTGCAATAAAAATCTACATAATTATTTCAATCATATATATATATATATATATATATATATATATATGTATGTGTGTGTGTGCCTGTGTGTGTGTGTGTGTGTTGAAACAAACCTATGATTGTAGAGAAGATGACATATATAGAAAAAATTATGTACATGTTCTAAAACATAATTTATAATAAATATTCACAGCTCTATACATTATATATCAAGCACTGTTTTAAATTAATGTTTTGGACGGGAAAAATGTTCTTTCCTCGTTCTGTACTCACTCGGATATATATGTGTGTGTGTGTGTGTGTGTGTGTGTGTGTGTGTGTGTGTGTGTGTGTGTCTGTCTGTCTGTGAAATATGTATGTATATAATTAAAAATATCAATATATATATATATATATATATATATATATATATGCAATTTGTTATATATATTATATTGTTTACATATTATATATGCGTGTTACTTATTTAAAAGCGCTCAATATCAGTGATAGAGCTGACATATTCATATAGATAGGTGTGAGTTTGTAACCCTAGGTTTAACGCTCTTGCGATCGTCAGACAAACTGATTTTTTTTTAAAAAAACTGTTTATATGGAGGGTTGCGTATATTCGTGTTTTATTGTGGGAGTGGGGAAAGCTGTCGTCATGACAGACACAGACATTTGTGGAAGTGGGGGAAATCTGTCATAACGGCAGACGCAGACATATATATATATATATATATATATATATATATATATATATATATATTTGTAAAACCATCAACGCGCGCAAGGACACATATACATACGCACGAGCGATCGTTCACTGAGGCTTGCATAAACATACACATGCGAATCGTGCGGGGTTCGGTATATATATGTATATGTGTGCCGTTGCACACATGCATACGCATTCACTTGTTGGGCAGTTGTCGATTTCTCGTACGTACATATGTACTTTTGATGGGTTCTGTGTGAAACTATGATAGGTAAGAATTGCTATTATTTTATTTAAGGCTGTATTGTTATTTTTTGTTTTAAAGTCGGTTATTGGCTTGATTTTTAATTTAATATACACAACCCTACATATAACCATATAATTTAATATACACAACCCTACATATAACCAATTTCTTAAAAAATTAATCAGTTTGTCTGACGATCGCAAAAGCATGAAACCGAGGGTTACAAACTCACACCTATCTATCTATCTATCTATCTATCTATCTATCTATCTATCTATCTATCTATCTATATATATATATATATATATATATATATATATACGTGTGTGTATAAAAGTATACATATTACACCTATATACACCACAAACACACATATGTATATAGATGAGTCTTATGGTGATAACAAAGATGTATGAAGTTTTCATTAGTGATGATTATTTTATTTCTAAATCATCATTTCACAGGGGATCAGATTCAACACGGAGGCGTACGTCAAGTGCCTTGAGAAGGTAGTGCTGCTCTGAATCAAGAGAGTAGCATTGAACACCCTATGTCTGGCAACAGGATAATATACCATGCCTCAAAATCAGGAGAATCCAGGCATGGCAGTTAGACAATTTCTGTGACCAAACAGTCACTTACATATGTCTACCTAACTCATCAAACTTGAACCCCTTTGATGTCACGTGTGGGGTGCAACAAAACTACTTTGTATCACCAAAGACGAACTGAAAAAAACGGATTAATGCAGCATTCACAAGTCTAAACAAGGAATGGATCCAGAAGAGATTCAAGAGATTCTGAATTGTTTGGATGCCATTGATAAAGACAAAGGTAATGTTAGGGAAATTAAATCTATTTCTTAGTATTTCAAGATGAATTTTGTGTAATTTTGGTAAATATATTTGTTAAAATGGGATGCCAAATTTATTTTAATTTTTACGTTATTTATTCGACAATTCTTCTATTGCAACTGTATTCTTCTCCTAACTGGCTACTATAGACTTGGATGGCGAACAGTCAAAGAGAAGGACACATTTAAATACAAAAACTACAGAGGGTAGTGTGGGATCTTTCACATACTGTGCACCAGCTCTTTGTATTTGGCTCTTCCGAAGAATAATCAAATTATATATGCGGTTAATCTGGTTATTGGTTTTAAGAGCTGAGCTTCGAAAACGACGGGATATCATATTGTGGAGTAACAAGTTTAAATACAGCTGACAATTTCTCTCGTTTTATTCTCTTTATTTGAATTCTGAAACAAGATATACTGGAGTCGAAATTTTGCTAATACTGTCTGATGTTTGTTTTTATTCTGTTGTTTGTTCAGTTGTTATCGATCCTCTCTGTTGTAATGAAGAAAAAACATGTACTGTTTGGGTCGTAGATTTAATGTTATATTCGCCAGAGAAAAAAGCGATTTGATTTCCTTTCTTTCATTAGCAGCGAATCACCATGCTTTCTAGCGGAGCTTATTAGAGTAGCTACCTGATCGTTTCTCCACACTTTAAAAAACATATCATTCCTTTATGTACTGGTTGCCATTTAAGTTTTGAAAACTCTTTTTTTCTCTAATAGTTAACGCCAACTTATCAAGAATAAGAAACAGATGTGTAGCTCACAAAAAATTGCACAATGGACTAGTTCATGATTTAACACGGAGTTGTGTCCTTATTGTGAATCTTTGCCAATTTGTTGTGGCAAATCTTAACCATTGCGGAGTCATTGTAGCGAAACTTCGCCGCAAAGATGTGGTGACCGGTTTGGCCGGAAGTAAGACACTGAATAAATGTAGGTTCAAAACGGTGTATTAGAATAACACGAACATATATACAAAGTGTTAGTAATAAATATATAGAAATAAGTAAATCCGAACGGTACAGTTACGCTGCGTATTGCCTGTCTAGTAGCTGGCCTTAACTGCGTACTAGCTGTCCTTACTGCTTACTGGAAGTCACGCAGGTAATTATATATAACAAGAGGAAGAGTCCATTCCTCGTATGAGGGCATCATAACAGCTGCCAGTTTCCTTCTGTATTTTCATTACATTACATTCTCATTAGGTATCTCGATGTTGTGCGATGGTTCGAAATATTTTTTTGCTAGAACTATTACGCCTGACTAGCTGTTTAAATTCCTAATAGGACTGCGGAAATCTTTACTGTGCGCCATATATTCTAATCATCTATGATTCAATGTACTAACTCCCAAAGTAATTACTGTTTTACATATTTTCTCCCATTGAATAAATATAAAGTAGGGTGATGGTTAGGGTAAAGTAATATTGCCTTTAATTTCTATTAGATTTAGAAAATAAACCTTTTTAATTTTTTATTATATTTGAATTTATTGAAATTAGCTGCGAGAGATTGACTTCATTATGTCAGTATCGAGGAAAAATTCATTCAATCGTCATGAAAACAACGGAAATGTTGTTTTTCATTGTCAGAGAATGCTTTCTCTAATGCACTCGAAATTATACTTGCCAATAAATCATTCATTTTCTTCTCATAGTTGTAATTTTCGATGCTTTTAGCCCCTGAATGCTTATCATCCAAACAATTATATCCATTTTACCTTTCTATATTTTTTAAAGCTCAATTAAAAATGATCCTTGAAGAATTTAAACCCTGAAACTTTAATTGCATCTAGTTTTGGATTAGTTCTCTCTTTCATTGTTATTTTCTTTTTACTTCTTTCTTTTCGGTGTTTCATTAAGAGGGGTTTTCAAACTTTTTTTTAAATAATTAAATTGTACCAGAATGATTTTTTATTCCTTGAAAGCGAAATCAAACCTTTTGGCGTTGTTTCTCCTTGATTTCATTCGTGGATATTTTTCTCCTTCAAGTTTTAAGAATTACAACATACCTTTAAGGAATGTATTCACTTGAGAGCATGGATTTTACTAGATATTTTTCTTCACTGTGAGATGATTTCCTCTTGCCAGATACAAAGTAATCCGCCTATGATTCACAAAATCAGTGAACATTTTATTATCAATAAATAAATTTATGTTGCACTGTTTAACGCTATCAGCCATGCAGAATATCTCTGGAAATGTAACATAAGAAATTTGAAGGAAAGTGCAAAATTGTAAGGGCAAAAGATAGCAAAGTTTAAAGAAAGAAATTATTTCCAAATTTAGGTTCCTTTCTCATGTGTTTCTCTCGGTGTTCGTTTTTAAAGATGAGTGAATAATTATCCCTGCTGTAAAAAAAAACAACAGTGGAAATTATTTCCAAATTTAGTTTTCTTTCTCATGTGTTTCTCTCGGTGTTCGTTTTTAAAGATGAGTGAATAATTATCCCTGTTGTAAAAAAAAACAAAAAAAAAACAGTGGAATAAGTAAATTTCGAATTCTGCCTAAACTGAAATAAAAACATTGAACCAAAAAAGAAACGAATGAATTGTTGCCTTTCATATGACTATTAAGAAATTCACGAGCAAACTGTAATTTCAAACAACTCTTCATGGAAATTAGTCTGAAAGAGGTTTTATTTAAATGATTCAAGCAGGCATTGTAAAAATGTCGCGATTTACATCAATTCCGTAAATTTTATTTCGATTTGGAAAAGCATCATGTTATAATTTCAGGCCTTTTAAACCATGAAGTAGAAATCTAGATAAAAATTCAGCCGCCATAAATTTTCATATAGATATAATTGCGTAAATCCCATATAAGCACCCTATTTAAAATGAGATGAACAGCAGAATAACTAAATAAGTAACAATACCGTTGTCTGCGTGAGGGACCGACAATGAATTCAGTAGGTATACAAAAATAAGTTGTGTAAGACAAGTATGTGTCTTCTTACCAGACATATTAAACCTATGCAGTGAGGTGATTTTGAGAGAATTAAAAGTCATAACAGGATACATTATTCTTAATATCAAAAGAAATAGAGGTGACATTTGTGTTGGCAGCAGATACATAAAAAAAACTGCAAGACCTCCTCCAGTGAAAGCAGTGAAGAATATCGATGAGTTAGAATGTATAGTTGTTAAACATATTCAAATTTCAAAAAGAGAAAGGTTACAATCAACCTTGTACAACTAAAATATTGAATACCCAGTAAGTGTTTTAATAGAGATCGGGAATTTGAGCATCAAATACGTGATACACGCTTGGGCGATCATGTCTTGAAAGATACATGACTGACTGGCAGATGATTATTCCGCATAGGTTGCCATTGTTTTCTGCGATAGACTGGTTGCCAGCCAAGGCTATAGAACCCAATCTGTTTTATTATTTAACCCATAACTGGGGAAAGAGGGTATTTGAGCCTAAGTGAATGCAACTCGATTTCTCATTCCGAGCCGATATCCACTGCACCACAAACGCACATCAACGTACGAAAGCTTATTTAGGATAGCGAAAGATGTCTTTCAAAAGGAAAGCAAAGTATTAAGAACGAAGATGATTTCATTTGAAAGAACGAAAATCGTACAGCACTGTTATTTATTATCAGTTTCCATACATGACAGTAAATTCTGGATAATTTCAACAAAGATTATGAAAATACTTGATGATGACGAAATCTGCTTCTACAGAAGGATTGTGAGAATTTCAGAGATTGAACGTGTTAGCAACGACGAAGTTATAGAGAAAATAAGTAAAAGAAAGGGCATTTTTTAGTTTGATTTTCAATACAACTAATTTACAATTTAACCCTTTGTTGCATATTGGTTATACTTGTAACCCTTATTTAACCTCTGTGGTATATTGGTTACACTTGTAACCAATATGCAAAAAATGGTTAAAACTCAAAAAAAGAAAGAAAGGACACTTATACTTTAATAATATGGAAATAGCAAAAAATATTTTCTATTTAGATAAAGAAAAAGTCAATTAATATTTATGGAACATAGAATCAATGGACTTTTCAGTGCGCTCACATCGCTAACGAATGTAACACAAATTGGTTGAACGGCAATACTGCAGCAAAGATACCACCCTCGGCATTTCTCATTTGGGGGTTGTCATCAGGCGTTGGGTAAAGACACTTCCCAAACGAGGGGTGCTTTCCAGGGATAATCTTCCAACTAAGGAGGTGTTTAATATTATTTTGAACCTATATCAGCCAAACTATGGAATTTATTATGCTGAGGAACTGGTGTTTGTAGAATGTGACACAAATCATTTTTATTTTTAAGGCACAAGAAAACCAAATATTGAGTAAATTTACTAAATAAAGGGGTAAATGGATGACAGATCAGAGTGTGAAAGAGATTAAAAAAAACTTACAAAGAGAAGAAAAACATAGGAGATTGTGACGAGTCATACTCGTCAACGTAACAAACTACAATAAAGCAACTCATTCTACGTCTTCGTGAGATATCATTTTTATGTCCTATTAATATTTTAATTTATTTGAATTTTCAAATGATGCATTTTTCTTTTCAATACTCATTCCTGTTTCCTTGAACCATGCCCTTCAACAAATGTGCGATATCATACCCCACCACATCTTTTGTTTGCTTTTGATACAAATCGCTTTTAATCAGGTACCGTTGATACACAAACAGGTAATTGCATAATTCTTTGTTTCTTTAGCAGTGATAAGTTCAGTTTTTCCAACATTTTTCTTACTACTTCCTGTTTTTGAAAAAACAATTTCAAAGCCGTTTATATTTTACTTAAAGCGTTCTCGTTAGTCACATGTACGGATAATCTTTTTTGCTCAGCAATAAACAAGGAAAAACACATATTTGTCGCTACCAAAATTATACAAAAACATATTGATATAATAAAATGTACATTTTTAATGTAAAAAAGACATTAGATTCAAACATGGCATCTAAAATACTTCAGTCTTCTGCCTAACTTTTGGACAGTCTCCTTGTTGAAGTTGACGAATTCTATTATAATCCTTGACTTCAGTTCATCTTTGATATCACAAAGAGTTTTGTTTGTCTATCGTTTAACTACAGCACTCACATAACAAACAATAGGTTGCAGTCTGAAGAAATAGTCGGCCAGATTCAAGAAATGTGGTGGCCGCAGAATTTAAGTAACAACCATGACCGGGATTTCCTACCTGTGTAGCATAGTGCAGAACCTAGTTGCCAGACATAGCATCTTTCGGTAGCCACCTTCTTGATCCAGAGTAGAACATGATGGAGGCATTCTTGTGGAGTTTGAGGCAATGTGGGAGGATTAATACAGGTAATACGTCAGCATCATCATTAGTGTTTACTCTAAACATTTTCGTAATAACAATTAAACTCATCAGCTCTTTCACAATCCTCTGCACTGTATCAGATTAATAGCCAAATATGCTAACATGTTCATATTAGAGCTTCTAGCGCGAATGCCAAGCAGTATAGAAAGCCATTTCAAAATTTCTGGCGGAGTGAATTGGGACATACTGGTATTTATGTCGCAGATGGTTTCTAATTGAGCGTCTAGACTGTGAATCCAGTAAAATAAAATAAAACGCGCATGCGCGAAATTAAAAATATAAAATGGCGACAACTTTCAATCTTATTCTGTGTATACATTCGTACACACAACACACACACACACACAGATAAACGCACGCACACACATATGTATATGGAAATTCTTAAATATATACATTAATATATTTACTTAATTTCAGTATCTTCAACTTGAAATTCGAACACTGGCCTGTACTCTTTGCTTGCAACAATACATGCTGACTTCTTACATTTGATATTTGTTCCTTTACTAACTTCGATAGGAAGTAATGAATCTTTCTTTTTGTGTCTGTTATCGACGCTGATTAATCTGCATATCATATGTTGTTAAGCTAACAATGAATTCTGATACGCGTTCAGGTTTTTCACAGGATTGCTTCACAGTAAAGGCTGATTAAGTTAATTTTCTATCCATATGCACATAGTTTGTTCTCAGTATAAGTTTTGGAGTATTCTAATATTCTGATTTCGAATTTTTCAGCTAAAAATACCTAGGAACCTTCATAGAGAACCTGAAAATATCATCCTTACTGACATTTGCTTCTATGCTAATATTTTACTCGCAGTGTTTGATATTATTAGCTTAGATGCATGCATATACTTTCATATTTGACTTCGGCGTCATAATGGCGAATCTAAAACTTCTTTGATCTCTGGAGGACACAAGAATCGATATTCACAGGCAAAGGACATAATCGTAAATATCTGTGTACACACGCTTCATGAAAAGCAAATGTGTATATTACCGTTGGGTCTGTACGGACTGAGTTTTTATTACAAGGTAAATTGGTCGCTGACTTTCCTTTATGTTTGTATTCCTTCTGACTCAAGCAAAAAAATACAGGCCAATATTGTCGAAGTTTATTGAGCATTAGAACGCAAAATATTAGCTTGTGTCAATATATCCATGCAAAAAGGGAAACAAACCACAAAAGTGTCATAGAATGATGAAATATACGAACGAGTTTAGAAGGCACTGTAGAATATTTCCTGATTTTATATCAACTTGTGATTTCTTTTAATATTGCAAATCCATTTTCTACTAAAAACCTTATATGAAGTTAATACTGGAATAGTAATATTTGTATATTTTTTTTTATTGAAACCATCAGATCATCACTTAAATGTCATTAATAAGCATAGGGGATCGAAAAGATTAGATCCAGAAACCAAATACCATTTTATATCCGATTTTATGAGGTTTTTGTAGTCCGTGTAAGCACGCTTTATATAAAGCGTGCTTACACGAACTACAAAAACCTCATGCATAAATTAGAACAAAAATATTTTATTTTGTTTGTTTTAATTTTTTGTAAGTTTGATATACAGCTAATTACAAAACCTTCTATCCTCTGTAACCAGAAGCAATGTTTCTACACAGGCATAACCTCAGAGTTTTCATTCTTTCAACAATTCATAAAAGTTATTTAGTTGAGTAATTTTATTATTCCTTGTCCTCGCCTAGTCTTCATTAAATTCCGTCAGGTTCACTATCAGTACCTTTCGTTCGAACTTCAAGTGAAATGGTTTTCTTGCTACTATTTTCCTTTGTTAAAACATTCATGAGCCACGAGCATCCTCTTTTTGCACACGTTTCATGGTATTCTCAGTATTTTTCCGTAAAACTGAATTTATGCTGTCTTAATCACCTTTTCATTTGTCGGGAAATATCTATCCTTCACTAAGAGGATTGGTATTACATAGAAATTCAGCACACACTTCTTTGGTTTCTAACGAACATTTCCTGCTTGTTAATACTTTTCTTGGCTCTTAGATTGCATCTTTGCTATTTGAATATTTTTTTAATATTTCTTTCTCAAGACGAACTACTAATTTATTACTAGATTTAATAAATGATAAAATATTTTTTCTGGTATGCCAACGGATAAAGCAACTTTCTACGCATAGAAAATTTGCAGATTCAAAATGCCAGTTCATGTATGAGCATATGTTTAAATTAATTACAGATTCACAGTGAGCAGCGACCAGTGTTTAATAGTGAACAGTAGTAAAAATAAAAAACGTGTATATATATATATATGGGGAGAGAGAGAGAAAGAGAGAGAAACTGATATCAAAACAGCTACCTATAAGAGAAGCATTATATGTCAAGCAATTCTCTCCTTCCATAAACCTTGCATCATTTAATAGTGAAAATTAAGAATTGAAAGTGTTTTTTTTTAAACGGTTTATGATAACGCGATCTTTATTTCCGCACAACACGTGAGAGCTTTGAAAGAACGCAACATTTTTTTTTTACAAAAACACAAAAATAAATTACTACGTAACAGTTAAAAGATGAGGATAAAATAACAACAGCGAAAAAAATACACCCTTAAAAATGGCCGAAGAAATAGCCGAAAGCACTATTCTTTAACGCCCAAAAAAAACGAAAAATGTGTATTATGCTCCCGCTTGTCGATTGAGCACTATAGAGAGGGGAAAATTTTATAGGCAGGAGTTATTTACAGCTGTTCTCTAGTTACAGTGTAGAACACCAGTTCGAAGCGGTTACAAGCTAGAGCACTCTCACTGTTGGTGTTCTTTCAGTCAGTTAAATGGCATACGAGATACAGGCTTTGGGCGATCATGTCTCGAAAGAGACATGACTGACTGGACAAAATATTATCCTGCAGTAGTTTGCCATTGCTTTCTGCGTTAGACTGGTTGCCACCCAGCTTTATAGAACCCAATCTTTCCTATTATTTAGCCCATAACTGGAGGGAAGAGACGGATTATTACTTTTTCTAAGGGTATTTATTCATAAGTGTTTGCAAGGAATTCAACTGGAATTCGAACTCGCCTCTCCGATTTGTCGTTCCGAGCCGATATCCACTGTACCACAACGCATTACTTTGCGTAAAAAAATGCACGCTATGAGATTGTCCCTCTCTGACGGCCTGGTGAATGAATATCCGAGTGCGGTGGAATCAGTCGGATTTCAATCCCGGCGTGATGCAATTGAGTAATATTTGCATATGTATTGGTGTTGAAATATTTTCGACCAAAAAATAACCCCGAACCACAAAGAAAACAGGAGTTGTTCAAATATTTTTTTTTTTTTTTAGTTTATACAAGTGAAACAGGGCCCGATAAATTTTTACCACCTTCACGTAATAATAGGTTCGATGTTTACCGATAATAACCTGAGGCAGGGATATTTCATATTTAACAATGTTTTTTATTAAACCCGAATATTTTTTTCAGTTACGGCCTACGGTTTTATGACGCTCAAATACCAGTTTACGTACATCATGTCGTGACAAAATGTGGCAGCCATGAAGAAATGAAATATTAATGCCAATTCAATGTACAGTAAATTAGTAAAACAGTAAAATATCTTCGATTTTTCATCTTAAATAATGTCTTCAACATCCCAATCTCTCGGTGCATGTTGTTATTTCTCATAACTTGCAAACTCAATGTCTCTGAAAATGTGAATGAAAAAATGTAATGTGTGATTATAATACAGGCAGTATAACTTTATTATAGTAAATAATAATTTACGAAGTAAATAGTGTTAAAATATTGTACAATATCTGTCAAGCATATTATTAAATGTTGGATTCAAATTTTTATTTAGTTTGAACTGTGTTTTTATTTTTCAAAAAACAAAAGTCTTCGAATTATTAATACATAAAAATATATTTCCCTTAATAATATCCTGAAATCTCTAATCGGGCTTAATTGTATCACCATATTTAATATTCACATTTATTTAAATATTCAAAATCATTTTCATGGAAAACTTTTTCGAAATCTTACATGAAAAAGAATAGAGAGCACCGGTTCCCATAGGATCACCGAAGTTAAGCAAGGTCGAGCATCGATAGGTTATCGCTTCAGAATATCAGGTGCTGTTAGCTTTGATATACTGGTGGTGTAACGGATACCAGCTCGGAACTGGTAATTAGTAATCGCAGTTCGAATTCAAGTCGGCTTCTGTATATTAATTTGCGCACACTTGAGTTGAGGAGTATATTATGGTTTAATAATTGAGTTGAGGAGTATATTATGGTTTAATAAGTAGGATTATTATCTTCCAAAAAATATCGTAATCTTTAAATATTTTCTGTCATTAAAAAACCATCAAAAGTTTAATACGCCGTAAAATATAAATCAAACATTTCTCATCGGGTCATTAAAGTAAGACTTTCGTTTTCGTTGATTGCGAAACTCTGCCTAACTTTTATCTGTTGTAGTTGTTTTACATCTTTGTCATGCAGCTGTGAAATCACGGAATTTTGCATACAAAGCTGCTCTCGTTTAACTACCATAGATAATCTTTCCTACCATGTTAGTCTCCCAGAAATCAATACATTGCGTCTCCTTCGCCCCACTCTCTTAGCCGATCTCAAATGGAATGACTACATCGAATCGATAGCTAAGCTAAATCTACTGTTAAGAAGGCTGAGTAACTGGGGCAGGCCAGGAAGTTTTTCTCGTCAGGATCCATTTATCACATTTATAAATCTACTATTCGTACGTACATTGAATACCGTTGTCATATCTGGCCGGATGTTCTGGCTATTCATCTCGAGGTTCTTGACAAAATCCAAAGGAGTACCTGTAGTGTAATCGATCCCGATTTAGTTGTTCGATACAATCACTTTCTCACCAACTAGGATGATGCTTCTCTCTGTCTTTTCTACAACTATTTGCACGGCTTCTGCCCTGACGATCTTCATTCTCTGGTGTCCCACCCACGTGAATTGATTTATGCTAGTAAAATTAGTAACTACATCACATCGTTTTACCGTGAAATTATGCAAATGTAATCGGTACCTCTACCCTACAATTTATTTTTTCGCATTTCCTTACTGTGGAACACCTTTGCGTATACTTGCTTCCCTGATAGCTACAATATTTACAATCATTTACAATCTTCAATTTACTTTACTGCCATCTTTATCTTATTCTTTCTTTGAAATTTCTTTGTAATCCCATAGGCACCTAAAAACGACTATCAAAAAAGAAATGTTTGTGGGAGGGGTTCAACTCAGGTTACTTCTTCATCTGGCTTCTGTTAGTGGTGGTATATGATACGGAGTGCAAATTTCCGGATAGGACATTAATAGCAGTTAATATTTTATATTAATCTATTTCTGATTAATCCATTTTAGTAAATGTTAAATGATTTATTTAAATTTTATTAGTTATTTAGAATGGTCACTGCTTTATCAACTGCACTTGGTTCTTTCAAGTGATTTGAAAATATATAACCGAAGATCTTAAATTTATTGAAGAAATAAATTGAAAAGAGTTTGCTTAAATTTGACAAAAAATTTATCGAGACATGTGAGGGAAACTGAAATGTAATCAATATTTATTTGGTCCCAAAAAACTGGAGAAAATGTCCCATGATCTGATAAGTGATGCTGGATGGATATTTTTCCTTGTATCGTTAATATTGAGCCCAGATCTACCACGTTGTAAATAATGATGCTACCAATACTAATAGACGCAAGTGAGACTTTTAAAGGCTTTCCTTCAACACAGAAATTTATTTATATATATATCTTTCAAAATGAATCTGCTATCCTTTAACTACCAAAGACAATCTTTCCTAACAGCAATTAGCATGAATTACGCTAGTCTCCCTGAGAGCAATACAATGCTCCTCCTCGGTCTCACTCTCTCAGCTGACCTTAAGTGGAATGACTACATTGAATTAATAGCTAAATCTAAATTAGGCAAAAGATAAAATACTTTTTTATGATATTAGATGAGGTAAGTGCGTGTGCGTGTGTATGTTTGTGTGCCATGTGCTCGGTTTAAAATTAAATACTCTATTTTCACTTCAAAGACAAAATTTAGTCATCTTGTCGTATGCATCTCGTGAGTAAACAGCAAAAAAAAGTGAACTGGTGTGTTTATGTTTTTCCTTTTATATTGCTCATTGCCACACGACCTAACGAGAGTTCTGTGAAGTTCACTGACAGCAAATATGTTTTAATTGCTGCTAAGAAATTGCTTAATTGTTGAATACTTATTCGTCTTGGCTGTATCTAGTAAAGGCTCTTTATCAAAAATAGGGCATAAAATTTTAGTTTGTTTTCTAACCAAGAAAAGTTCAAACAAATGGTAATTATATAATTAGCATTGTTATTAATAGTAACAATGTAAATTTTAAAAAAATTTGAAAACAAAAAAATTAGTTATGTGATATTTTGAATTAATTAAACAGAACGAAATGCAAAATTAAAAGTTAGGACAAAGTATAATTGCCATGTAGTTCAATTAAAACTTACCTGTTCAAAAATGCCATATGTCAACCTCATATAGTTGTTCTTTATTTATGTATGGCTAAATGTTTCAATATACTTATTGATGTGGACCCAAAGTGGGGGCCACGGAAGGAAAACACGGAACAAGGGTTAGAGGTAAAGAAATATATATTAAACAGAGAGATTACAAAGAACAGTGTAAGAGTAAGCGGAGCTTACTATCCAGTGGTATCCGATATTGGTAGTCGTACGCGACTGCTCACTATTAGTGCTACAATATTTAGTCGGCTTTCCTACTTAATGCCAAATGTGAAACAAAGTCATTTTTATGTGGTTCTTCTGGGCCATATAGTGGGCCAAAAATATCTGTCCATCTTTCCCCAGTCGTGACTCTACCCTTCGGCGGAGCCACGACGGTTTTGTGCTCTCTGCCCGAAAACAAAGAGCTGACAGTAACAAAGGTAGCAGCACTGGTTTCTACTCCCATATTACTACCATTCACATAGTGACATAGTACTGGAGGAGTCCATAATGTACCTTTAGTATCGGTCTCACAACACCACCCTTCCAAGAGTTTTCCTCATTTTTTTTTTAAGGAAAAAAAAAGTAAAACTGTTAATATTTCTTTCTCTTGAGATTCACGTTGAGTGGTTGAGTAAATTTTCTCTTTCTCACGGAGCGTCGTATTTCCGGATAGATTGGGGCTGTCAAGTTCGAAATGTTCGAATATTACGTCGATCGGCTCTTCGCAGATATTTTGTTGTGATTTCCCAAACGGCATTTCCTGAGCTGGTTCATATGGCGTTTTTGGATATTTTCAATCCCAGTTCGCCAATTCTCTGTTTTAGGTTGCCTACGTCCCATATTTTGCAGCCAGGATTAAAGTATTTCTTAGGATTTTCTTGAACTTCGCCTGCCGTGTAATGAGTTTATTAAAGACGGACTTGATTTTTCTTGCGAACATTGTTTCTCGGTAGTAAAGATCTAGATGCGTGTGCTATGGCTATTTGCGAAACATTTGGCAGCATATGGAGAATACAAGCACCAATGCAGTATGGGCTTGCATCACTTCCGACTATGATGTCGAGATTAGGGTCGTAGACTTTGAGGGAGAGATCCGAAGTAAGTGTTTTCTTGATATTCTCGAATACGTCTTGGCATTCAGGGATCCATAACCATACTTTATCTTTTTGTAGGAGTTCGTTGAGAGGTCCTCTCAAATTCTGCATGTTCTTAATAAAACCTTGATAGAAGTTAGCAAGGCCTAGGAAGCTTTGTAACGATTGAACGTTAACTGGGACCGGCATGTTTCTGATCGCATTAGCTCTTTCTGTATCTGGCCGACGACCCTCTCTATTTATAATGTGACCTAGGTACATAATCTCTGGTAAGAAAAAGTCACACTTTGCTTCTTAACCTTAAGCCCGTATACTTGTAACTTCTTGAATACGTTAATTATATGATTCCGGTGCACTGCCATCGTTTTACTGGTCACCAGTACATCATCGAAATAGATTGTTGCGTAGTCAATGTCGTTCAGCATGGCGTCCATGACCTGCTGAAAGATTACAGGCGCAACCTTCACCCCAAAAGCCAGTCTGTTATATTTGTACAGAACTTTATCTGTGTTTATGCAGAACAATTTGGAACTTTCTTCAGCCACCTCTATCTGAAGTTTTTTCCGTCATTCAATTTGTTGAAGATTTCTTCATGGCTTGGAAGGGGATAATGTTGATCCTGCAAGGCATCGTTTAGCCCTGTGGAAAAATCTGCGCATACTCGTATTTGGTTCGACTTCTTTTTGACATTCACTAAAATCTTTTTTTGATAAAATACCCGCTTGTTCGAGGCTATCTAATTCATTGTTGATCTGCTCTAAAGCAGTGAAAGAGTCATTCCGTTTGTTTTTGAAAATTGGTCTTGCACCGTCCTTCATCTTGAACTTAGCTTTTAATTTAGGACATTTCCCAAGTCCGCCAGAAAAATCCTGGGTAAATTGTTGTTTTAGTTCATTTTTGAGGTTTTCAAAAAAGACATTGTACTTTCTATTTTTCGGCAGAAAGTGCGGATTGGGCAATCCCATAGACTGAATTTTTTTATCCAATCTATTCCGAATCGGTTATCCGAATTTTTTTGTACGTATGCTTACGGCTTTTTGGTCACTCCATTTAGTGTTACTGTAAAGATAACCTTGCCTAAGACGTTAATATTCTCGCCAGTTACGGATTTTACTGTTTTATCCGTCTTTAAAAGGGTCGGCTTGTTTAACTTTCGCCTAGTACGCCAGTTGATGATTGATAGGTCAGAATCCGAATCAAGCTGGAATTTTCTAGAACTATTGAAAATATCGACAGCCACATATTTTTTTAAATTCCTATTGACTATGTTATCTGATTTGCCTTGTCTAATTTTACTTTTGTGTTTCCTCGTTTTGTTGGCGCACGAGCACCGAGTTAAGTTATGACCATTTTTATTTTTTGCGGGGAATAAGAAGTTGAGTTGCTTCAGATTTTCTAATCTGAGCGACACCTGATTCGTCGATCGTTTTTGAGTCACACTTGACAGAAGTTACTTTTTGACAATCCTCTGCCAATTTTTGGAGCGTCAATCTCTGTTCGTTTTGGAGTTTGGTAAGTACCCGACGTCTGACCTCGGTGTCTTCTCCTGATACTAGACCTTGTGCGAATATTAACCACTTGAAATCGTCGGCAGTCAGATCGGCTAGTTTGAAATCATTACAGAGCTTGTTTACCGACGCTGCAAACGTTGGAAAATCTTGCTGGTTGTCCTTGACTGTGTTCAGGCATTTCCATAGTTTGTGGAACAAGGTTATGTTAGGCCCGAATAGTTCTGAAAGGAGCTTAATAGTCTCTGAAAAATTCAGGTCCGTAATTTTCTTGTGTAATATGTAGTCTACGAACCTCCTATGTTCGATAGTTCCCAGTTTCTTTAATAACAGACGTATTTTTCTCACTAGGCTATTGTTTACAGTCTACGTTGGAAATATCTTCATAGCGCCTATAAAATGCCTCGAACGTTTTGTCTTTCTCTGGTACGTATCCAAATGTTTCAATCGAGTTGTAGATTGTACTCTGAGAAAATGTCGTATCTTTTTCAGAGATTTTGGAGCCGTTAAATTAATTCACAAGTAATTCTTCAAGTTGTGTTGCTGTAGTTCTGTTTTCTGACGTGTAAATCGTTGTAATTTTATTTGTTGTTCATGTAACTCCATAAACAATTGTTTCTGTCTTTCGTCTGATTTTTATTGGTAGAGTTGCTGTCTTTCTTTGCTTTTTTATTGTTGAAGCTTTTGATCTGTTTGTTTGTCCGACTGTAATTTGAGAAATCTTTCTTCAAATTTCTGTTGCCTTTCATTTGATTTTTGTTGGAATCCATCTGGAGCTTTAACATTTGGACAATAATTTTTTAGAATTCTTCCATATTTAAATGAAAAATGACTGCGATTTTATAATATGTAGAATAAAGAGATGACAGAACAAAAAGTATGACAGCAATTACTGTTTCTTTGTACCAAGGGAAGGATACACAAAAAATCTAGACACATTTTTTTTCTCTTTTGTAAAAAAATACAATGGACAGACAATTAGTAAAATTAAGAAGAATTGGTTTAGACCTTTCGAGATGCCGTTGTTAAGCAAAGTTCAATGTGACCATTTAATTTTTCTCCACACATATTATTTTCTTTCCTCCAGCAAAAATGAAAATTTCAGCAAGGAAAGGGAGAAAGAATTATCTCAACAGTTCATTTGCATAAGTATTTGCAGTTAAGCAGGCTTTTTTTCCTTTTTTTCTTTCCTTCGCCCGTGCGACTTTTGTAATTCCCTTTAATTTTTAAAATTGTGAGGAGAAGAATATCACTTAGTAAAAAAAAAAATGAATAAATGCACTGGATTTTTTTTTCCTTCTTTTGGGAAAAGTTTTTAAGAAAATCTCACCCTGGTGAATTTGAGGGGAGGGTAATTTTCTGCACCAGATTTGTAGGAATTCAAATAAATTCCATAAAATTTTAAAAACTTTGTTGAATTCGCAACTTGGTGAATATTTTTTCGAATCTGAGTCTAACGTAGTACTTCGTGCTCTTGAGTTTATCAGTTTGTTTTGTGCACAACTGAGTTTGGTTGCACGTTTATTGTTTGTACGTACTTGAATAACCTTGAATATTATTTGTAAAAGGTAGCTGTGTATTGCTTTTGTGGGAACCAGTGGGGTTAAACGAGTCCTCTGTCGCTACTGATGTGGGACTGGGGCTTTGGTTTTTCGGCGTGGATGTGTGCCTCGAATCGTCTATCGCCACTGATGTGGACTCATAGTGGGCGCCAAGGAAGGTAAACACGGAACACGAGTTAGAGGAAAAGAAACATTAAATATTAATATTAAACATTAAGGATTACAAAAAATAGTGTAAGATTAAGCGGGGCTTACTATCCAGTGGTGTCCGATATTAGTAGTCGTACGCGGCTGCGAACTAATGGTGCTACAATATTTAGTCGGCCTTCTCACTTAAGGCGAAATGTGACACAAAGCCATTTTTATGTGTGTCTTGCGGGCCATATAGGCCGGCCAAAAATATCTATCTTTCACCAGTCGTAACTCTACCTTTCGGCGGAGCCACGACTGGGTTAGTGCTTTCTGCCCGAAGGCAGAGAGCTGACAGTGACAAAGGTAGCACTTCTGGTGCTACGGTATTTAGTCACCTTCCCACTTAAATGTGACACAAGTTCTTTTTAATGTGATTCTTCCGGACCATATAGCTCATCCACAAATATCTGTCTATCTTTCCTCCGGCGTGATTCTACCCGTCGGTGGAACCATGGCTGGGTTAGTGCTCTCTGCCCGAAGGCAGAGAGCAGACAGTGTCAAAGTAGCACTATTGGTGCTACTCCCATAATGTTACCATTCATATAGTAATATAGTACTGGGAGAGTCCATGATGTATGTAAGCATCGGTCTCACAACACTTATAAAAGCCATCGGTTCAACTTCTTGAATAAACTATCATCTATTATACTAAATATCAGTCGGAATGTCATATTTACTGATTCGAATAAACATTCGCCGGTATTTACATACGAAATTCTTAAGCCGCTTTCTATGGTAGAATATCAACATTATTCGTCTTTTTATAAAGAAACATTTGCTTTTATTAATGATGCGGTTGGGTGAAATTTATAATTTTTTTAAAATATTAAGTAATTAGGTAGCTGCTATCGGCTTTTTAAGTAATAATGAAGGTTTCACCTAAGCTTTTCGCTTAAAATAGTGTGGAACGTTATTATATTGATTATGTCATTATTATCCGTTCGCTCTGAATGTGCTGTCCACTTTAGTTTTTTAATGGTTCTCAAAGACTCAAATGATATAACTTCTCCTATAGGATTCAGTTTCTTATTTGTTATTCTCACGGGCCAGTCCACATTGTTCAAGGGAGAATGGTTTTCTTCGAGATTTACGCATTTCACTCGTTCGAAACCATTTTAAACATCAATCTGAGAGAGTGTTATGATACATTTGACATATTAGGTATTTCTAAACGCCTTTGGTGTGATGCATAGCATTCATATGAAAGTATGCATATATCGGAACTCGAAATTTTAAACTTTTGGTTCGGATGCAAATTGCAGTGGTGAGAGAAATTACTTTTGGCAAAGTTTCCTTATTTCACATAATACATTTGTTAATACTGAACAATACACCAAGTGTTAAGAATATAATAATTCCTATCCCTGAATTTTTATAACAGATTTTGCATAAGGGGAATCATTGCTGCTCTTCCAATTTCAGGTCATAGTTTCTGTTGTGGAAATGTTTATTGGAGCATTATTTTTTTTTCTAAGATCATTCTCCTGCCAAATATAAATACCTCTATAATCGGCATAACCCCTTCATTAGCATTAGAGGGAGAAGAGCAAGGAGGGTTTTCTATAAGTAGATTGATTTGGGATTTGGTATGAAATGTTTAAATGATTAGTGTTTATTTATCCACATCTGTACTTGAATATCCGCAACGGTGTTAAAGCGCTCTTATAGCATATCAACTTGGAAAACAATACTCAACGTTATATAACTTATGTCATTCCAATCACATAAAGTCATGTACAAATATTTTAAGAATTAATTTGTTATAATGCGTTAACAGTGGAAGTATTTTTAAATTTGGAAAAATATAAAAAATTCGAGTATGGGTATCTTCTCATCTTATGTACTGCTTTCTAGACCACTGATTTAGAAATTTAATTCAAGATAGAAAATTCAGTAATTTTTTTGCAATGATCCATTTTATTTATGTTGCTTCGGGTCAAAACTGATCAGAGAACAGTTTATTATATATATATATATATGAATTGTTATTAATTCTTTGTAAAAAGAGCAGAGCTGTTTCTTCTAACATTCTCCAGGGCTTTGAATTCAAAGATCTCATTTCCTAGGCTCACTGAAAACTCGATAGGAAAGATAAGAAAACCTATTCTCTTTCTTACCATATAGATAGGAAATAAAGAAATAAATTCATGCCTATTGAAAAGAAATTATGTCAAAAGTGAATGACAAATGATAAATCGGAAATTGAAATCGGGACGTCATTTATAATTTAACCGGTGATAACTATTACAGAGAAAAAAGAAAATCTTTTTGCTCGTTTTTATCGTTTCGGAACAATTCCAATGGAGAATAATTAAGAACCCAGGGGGAAGCTTGAAAGCATGCTCTTCGGTATATTCTGGGGTTTATTAGACATATCTGATGCCTTGCATTTAACCAGATATAGATTTTGTGCGTAATTTAATCATAACCAGAGAAATGCGTTAAAAACACCGCTTATCGAATTAAATACAGGCTAAGCTTATTTGAAAGTACATGATAATAAGCTTTATGTCAAACTAAGCTGATATTACGCAAATGAAAGTTAATATATGTTACACAACGTGTCATTAGCGCTTGAATGTTTTTTTGGTTTATTTTTTTTCAGAATCGTGTAAATGTTGTTGTTAATGGATGAAATAGCGTGGTTAAAAAGTGATAATAAACATTGCTTAGGTTTACAAAGGACATTGGGCTTTGAAGAGTTAAGATCGCTCATTCCCTGAAGGGATTTTTTACATAAATTAAGGTTAGTTGATTGAATCCTGTTTATCCGCTGCAGTGGATATAGGCATGGGCCGAGTTCGAATCCCAGTTGAATTCATTGTATTCACTTACTGGCAAATACAGTTGGGAACGGTATTAATCCGTCTTTTTTCTCTCCAGCTATGTGTTAAATAAAAGGACAAATTAAGTTCTATAGCTTTGATTAGTTACCAGTCTTCCGTAGAAAGTAATAGCAATGTAACAATCAGCTGTGGAAAAATCTGCACCTCATTGCTGTCTCTTTCGAGACATGATCGGTAAAATATGCATCACATAGAGCACTTAACAGACCGAAACCCCATTTATCATAATAGTTCAGAATTAGAAATCAAACATCCTCGGACCAAACGAATGATGCATAATTATTAACTTAAATTTGACCATAGGTTTTGGATCCAATGCAGATCGGAACTTGATAGAAGCGTTTTAAAATCTTCTCTTCTACGTTCAAAACTTCACAGTTAACATTATATACATGAGAAAGTAGAGTGTCGTGCAAAAATAAAGTCTTCACTTTGAAAATGTGAGACTGGAATTTGAACCATTCAAAGACAAACTTGTCAGTAAAAATGAAATAATTAGCACTGCTCAGTTTAACGCCTTCACTGACTTTCAGTATTTTAATAACGATCTGGTTAACTACTCCCATGTCAATTACAAGATCTAAGCACTGTTCAAAATAGAAATTTTGCTATCTCGCTTTAATTTCTGACCCTCTCGAGAAGATTGTCCTGAAAGCATTTTCATTTGCTACTAATTCTCAATTTAGTTATACTTCAACAGTCAATTTTATCGTTCGATGATATCCCCAATATGGACATTCTCTCACACAATAACTTTGTTATTTTCAGTTTTGAATCATTTGTTAGATGTTTTATTATGGAAAGATTAAATTTTAGAAATATTAAACTAATATTAATTTGATCTATATATTTCCAGATAGATGATTTTATAATAAAAAAATATTAACGTCAAATAGCTTTTTCTATTCTATCCTAAAAATTTGATACATTGGAAATTGAAATTGTTCTCAATATTATTGAGGTGTATGTGATTTGCATAAGAACTAAAGACAGACAATATGCACTATCTTTTAATATATTACAGGGTGCGATGCGTATATTTTCGACATTTAATTTTAAACTTTTGCGCATGGGTTTGTTTGTTTTAGATTTTGAGGACGTATATTATGGTAATTTTGACATAGTCTGTGGGAAAAAGAGCAACATGACACAATTCAAGCGGACATAAATTTGGAAACAGCATGCTGTACTATTTGGCATTCGCGCCGGAAGATCTAATGTGAACATTCCAGAGAGTTTGAGTGTCAACTGCAGCTTGGAAAACTTACTCTGATCGTTTTAATCAAAAAGATCTGCTAAATTTCTGGGTGAGGTCTTTAGACTTAACACAAAGACCTACATCGACTGCTTTGAGAAGGTAGCTATCCTCTGGGTCAAGAATGAGGCTTCTAGAAGATTCTATATCTGGAAACAGGATTCTGAACCATGTCACACATGCAGAGGAAAGCAGACATGACAATTTGATCATTTCTGTGACCACAACACCAATTACATCTGGCCACCTAACTCCTCAAATTGCAAAGACCTTGATTACTATGTGTGGCGAGCAGTTGAACAAGAGACAAACAAAACTGCTTGTAACACCAGAGATAATCTGAAAGCAATAATTATGGCAGCATTTACTTACTTAAATATCCAGAAGTAATGCAGGGGATTTCGAATTTATCTAGAGGCTGTGGTTCATGACAATAGTTATTTTATTGAATACATTTACTATTTAATGTTTTAAGATATATTTGTGTATTTTTCATCAATATATCTGTTAAAATGAGATATCATTGTTATTTTTATTTTTGGGGAATTTAAACGACAATTTATCTATTACCCCTCTATTTTGTTTTAATTTTATAAACTATATTGAAGTAGGCATATAGTTATCAGAATATAGTCATAGACAATGAATATTATTAACAGTAAGACAAAAGTTATAAATCGCTGAACAGAGGACACATTAAAAAACGCTCAAGGATTCTGCCTATTTGACTAAATAACTGCTAAATTTAATGCATCCGCTATTGCATATACATTTTGAATGGATATCTCCCTGGTTTATTAAAACTAGCTTTGAGCGGATTAATCTTCTAAACCTAAAGAAAACTATACATCATCAGCTCTCCTAGTTTTTCACTACAAAATCAACATATAACCAAATAACAAATCACTTGCATACTTTTAACAACAGCACCAAATATATTTGATTGCACATTTATCTAGAGATCTAGAAATGGAAATGTTGATATTGACTTTCTGCACCACCTTAAACATGAAGACTTATTTAATAAAGAGTTCTAGAATACATTTATTATAATAAGCCTGAGTATGAGGATAAAATACATTCGGCAGCAAAACGGAATAGGAAATTGGAGATTTTGAGGAGCGTGGAACTAAATCTTAATGGCTGTTGTTCTGACTCGGGATAGTAGCATGTTTTATATTCTTAGTTCTGGGAGATAGTGAACCACAAAACAAAATCAAGCATCATAAAAGCAATAAATGATATATAAAAACAACCTAAATTATATTTGTAAAGTAAAATGGACGACAATACAATTAAAGCAAATTAACAGTATTTACATTATTTGAATTATTTTGTCATCTTGGTCGCCATTTTCACGACGTTTTGGCTGTTGTACGTTCCGGCCTTCTTCGGGTTATAGGACTTTTATTCTCATTCCTTGTACCAAGCCGCTTCTTGTAGTCATGAGTTAACTCTCTTTAACCTGACGTTCTAAGTTATTTAATTACCACTGCTGTAGCCTGGTATTGAATGAGAATTTAGACCCCAGTAATCGTAATAAAGGGTTCAGTTCAAAATTCTTAGCACCTGAAGAAGGTCGGAGCATAAAATAGCCAAAACAACGTAAAAATGGCAACAGAGATGAGGACAATATTCCAAATAATATGAACAGTGTAATTACTACATCATTTCAGAAATATAGATAAATACCAAAGCAAAATGACCAGCAAATTATTTTATCGTAGAAAGAACAACAGTACATTTTATAGCAAAACAATTAATAATACATTTTATCTGTAGTTGAACTTACACATTTTCTTTCAAAATATATTTAACTGGAGCTACAAAATTATTTTTAAAATATTTATATTTTGACATTAATTAGTATTTACACTACTTGAACTATTGTCCGAATGTTGCCATTTGTACGACATTTTGGCCGTTGTACGCTCCGGCCTTTTTCAGGTGCTAGAAATGTTGAAGAGAAACGTTTATTACAATCACTGGGGTATATGAACTCTATTCTTTGCGTAGTAGTGCCTCTTTTGATAGTCATGAGTTATCTTCCTATAACCCTGTAAGTTACTTGTTCACTACTACTGTAGCCTGGTATTGAACTCACATCCCTTTGGGTCAAGTCACTGCTGAACTGATTAAGACTTTAGCGAATGTCATCTTTAGTCTGTATCTCTGTCTGGGACTTGTGATAAACCACAAATCAAAGAGCTGCTCAAATCAGTGGTTACTCAACTAATCTCTTGTATGAGCGCATGGGTAAGTGCTGATTATATGGACATACAAAATAGATAATGAATGACCTTATCTTGAAGATTTTAAGATAGTTGGTATCAGAGATGTATACTTCCGGGAATATGTTCCTCAAACTAGTGTCTCTCGGGAATAATTTGTGTGGGTGGCCAGTCTTTCTAACGAATATAATACGAATAATGGCCATGTTATGATGCTGTGTCGATTAATAGCTTGTCTTAGATGAAAATGTGGGAAATAGGAATATAGTCCGTCTAAAATTAGGCATGGAAATAGCGTTATAATAGCGATTGGCTTACGATGTTCTATATGTACAAAAGGGTAGTAGATACATACATGCATACATACACCCCACCACACTCCCCGCATGCATATATATATATATATATATATATATATATATATATATATATAATGTTTGTTTGTAATAATGTTTAGTACCAAGTTTTTTTTCTTCAGTATTTTGGCAAGCAGGTTCTTTATCGAACAGTGCTTGATAAACAGGGTGAGGATATAGCGCTGATAACTACAAAGTGTTTGAGCAGATTCATGCCGTCTTCGAAGTTTCGTAAGAAAACAGTTATAATTTTCTCACTCGTCATGATGGAAGTGAAAAACTTCATAACGTTGTCCTCACGAAACTTCGATGTTGGCATGAATATGATCTACAAATGAGTACGCATTATTTATGGAAGTTTGCACGTAAAATGCGAAATACAAATGGAAAAAAAATGTTGAATTAATCTAGGGAAGGCATGCTCTTTGCTATTTTTAAGCGTCATTTTATTTTAGTTTATTTTTGTCCCTGTTCTTTATATCTGGCCAACTATTTATCCTCTTTCGTTCAAAACACGTCGCATCTCATCACGTATTTTTATATTAAAAAGCAAAAAAAATTAAAAAAGCATACTTGACGAAATCAGTTCTCTTATTTTATGAAAATGTGATTGGAAAGAAAATTCCGACCAACCTCCAACCTTCTTCATGTGATCACCAGGTTAGTTCATATTCGAAAGTAAATAAATCTAAGAGTTTTATTTTTCCTAAAAAACGAAAATTACTGATCAGTATGTGATTTCTTTTATTAAAACTTCAGAATGACAGCGATTTGTGTGACATCCTCTAATGGAATTTTTACATGATTCGATGGAAAATAAAGGCCATCTCTACATCCTCGATTGGGTACTTTTACGAAATTCCAATTTAATTGGACTACGTACATCAAACGACTTAATCTCTTTCCATAAATGTGTAGGCATTATTATGAATGTGCATGGACACAGATAGATAGATAGATAGATAGATAGATAGATAGATAGATACATACATACATACATACATACATACATACATACATACATACATACATACATACATACATTAGTGGATATGGGCGGTTAGTGTGATTTATCGGGAAAACTGCATCAGCTTTATATGAATATATCTCTTCTAAAAATGTTTAATGATATTTAGTATTTATTTTATCTATCTTTTTCATTACCTGGATGTTTATCAGAACTTAATGTTATAAAAGGCAAAATATATCAGATATAACGCAACATTATTGTGTTTTGCTCTTCGAAATATGTATAGCTACCGGCAAGGCAAGAGAACAGGATAATGGCTGTTGTAAACAATTCATTTATGAAATTATGGACATTATTTAACGAAAGCACCATATATAAACAAAGATAATTTTCAACACGTATAGATGTATCTACTGAAAATTATTTTTGTCTCTATATTTCACAATTTAAAATAATTATCGATGGATAAACACAATATTTCATAGATATTTTTAACTTAGTATGTAATGAAAATTATACTGTGCTATGTTCATGCGACAACTATTTACTGCTCTCTTAATAGTAAGTCTGATCGATATTTTACGTTCAAATTAAAAGCTGTTGTGAAAAATGGCCTAAAATCTATATTAACTAGCTTTTTTGTAATTACATACATAGATTTGGTTCATTGGTATCTGGCAAAGACAGAAACAAAAAAAAAAGAAAGCCCCAAAAAAAGAAAGAAAGAAAGGAGATAAAAAAATGAAAACAAAAAGAAATGAACAAACAAAACTGAAAGACAGAAATTAGAAAAAACAAAATATGAAAATAAATAAACGGAAGCTAAGAGGAAAAGATGATGAGGCATCTATTTACATTTCTCTTAATAGTAAGCCTGACCGCTTCTTTAATGTCAAATTGGGAGCTGATCTAAAACTGACCTACAATTATTTGTTAAATAGTGTAGGGAGTGGCTTGTGAATTTTACTTCCTCAAAATTTAAATTTTGAATTTTCACATCTAAGTTTTTGTATAATAAAAGCCCTCGTAATAGAATGCTATATTGTTTATCAGTTGGAATCTCTCTTTTCATATAAAAGTTGAAAGAAGAAATCACTGTAAAATACTATGTATTCAGTACTCTTTAAAATGTTGGTCCAATTCATATTTCACGGATTGTAAACGTTTGAAATATGTTCAATGGCGTATCTATACAACTGTATTTTATTCATTTTATTTTATCATTCTTTAAAGCAATTAAATTACATGCATTATCGTGTTCTTTTTGGTGTACTCCGACTACTATTAGAGCTTAAACATAGATTTAAACGTAAACATAATATCACGTATCAAAATTTGCATAGACGAAAGCATTTAAAGTCTTGCAAAATAAGAAGCAAGATAAAAATATTTTTATTTAAAATTTGTATCTTCACAGAATTTACAAGTTTACATTTTTTATCAATATATGTTCAGGTTAAATTTCGTGTCATTTTAAATGTGAAATATTTTGTTATTTCGATGACCTTTCAGGAAGGAAACAAGTCATGGCTTCTTCTGTCTTTTCCTGCAAACATTTTGGCATCTGATTATTTAACTGGTGCTCTGGCTACATGAATTTAAGCGTACTACCACTTTGGCATCTAGGTTTCAAACTTTTACAGTTGAAATAGTTAAACTTAATCATATATTCAAACAATTTCTTTTCACGCGCTTCTCGTCTATAGAACACTCTTCCTTTCTTGCTACCCTGATACCTAAAAATTTAAATCACCGTCAATTCCCATTTTTGAATTTCATTCATGTTTATCCTTTGTTCGACGCCTCGTGTACTCAGTCTTTTCTCACACTTTAACTCCCTGCGCACTAGTGGTGGTACCGCCTTACTTGAGGTGAAAGTATTGAAATAAATCATGGCTTTATCTGTTTCTACAAAAAAAAACTAAACATTTTTTAAAAATAAGGAATGTATGTTGAAACGCAGAGGTTTGTTTTCTTGTTGCCTTCTATCCTGTTTGAAATTGTTTTTCTCTCCCCTTAGAAAGCCCGGAGTTAGTGAAATGCAATAGCTGAACTTTATTTTGTGCAAAAGGAAACCTAGAAGACTGGTCCTGAATTTTAATTCGTTTAGTTCATTCCACTTCTTGTATTAATATTCATTACACTATATGTACATCTAATTATAAAAAAGAATTAAAAAACTGAGGGTGAGAATAAGAGAGTAAAAGAAATATTGAACAGATATAAGTCAGCCAGTTAAGTGCCATACGAGATGCACGCTTTTGAAGACTGGGCAGAAGATTATCACACAGTATGTGGTCATTGCTTTCTGTGGTATACTGGTTGCCACCCACGGCTATAGAACCCAATCTGTCCTATTATTTAACCCATAACTGGAGGGAAGAAATGGATTAATACTTTTCCCAAGGGCATTAGTGCTTAAGTAAATGCAAAAAATTCAACTGGAATTCGACCTCGGCTCCCTTGATTTGTCTTTCCGACTCCTTTCCTCTACATCACAACGCACATTCTATTGGGCAGATATACGAGATTGTAAAGAATAATTGTGTTATAATTGTGACTATAAATAAAATAGAATTAAACCATTTTTATGAATTTATTCAATTATTTCTTTATTTTTAAGCACATTTTTAACCTCACAAAATATTTCAAATAGAAATAGTAATGAACCATTATGTATCGAATGATGTTATTTCAAGTTTAAATTATAATATACGTCCCGATTTTAGCAAATATATGAGACATCTCTGCAAAAATCTATAGCTACTTTTAGTTTGTCAAAACAGTCACAAAAGATATCCGGCAATAGAATCAGCAAGAGATCGCCAGAGATATTGTCGAATAAACTTAGGCGAAGAGGAAAGATAATAAATTCTTAACTGCAATAGACAGAACATGCGAGAAACAATGCAAAATATAATTAATATATTTAAAACAAAAACAGACCAATTCAATGGTGACAAAAAGACTAATAACGAAATTAAAAAGGAAATGATTTAATAAAATAATTAGATACGAGACAATGACTCAGAAGAACTATCTTCAGAAGAACGAAGAATGCAGGATCACAACTGTATGTATTCCTTACATATAACAGAAGATAGAAACTAGAAGAATGCTATCACAACTTCATTAACAATCGTCAAATTTAAGTTAGTGTATCTTTATGGTTCATCTGGCAAGGGATGAAAGTGACAAAATCCTGAGCGTCTCTAAACGTAATATCCGGATATTATGGCGATTATTTGTAGCTTTTCTCAAACCTGAGGTTTTTTTTAATTATACATATAGCTTAATAAGTAAATTTTCAGAAATAATTCAGAACTAGTTTACAGTTGAAAATTTATAGATTTTTACATGTAAGTTAAAATTTATAATTTATATTTTAAGGATTAAATTCTAATATAATTTATAATTTAAAGTTTGCGACACTATTCTGAGTACCCTAAATGTTATACCAGGATTCATCATCGGAGGTCACAATTTGAACAAAATAAAGTACGAAAATAATACTGTGCTGGTTGCAGACACAGGAAAGAAACTGCAATACATTCTACAGAAGGTAGCTGAAGAGAGTGACAAAAAAGGTCTACAAATAAACAGCAAGAAAAACGAATGCATGGTCATCATTTAAAAGAACTACCCAAAATGCCAGAATACAGGTAGAGAATACTAACATCAAGCAGGTATAAAAATTTAAATACCTGGGAAATGTTCTAACAGAAGACGCAAAGTGATACAGAGATCCGAAGGCGTATTAACATGAGGAAGGACGTGTTCCAGAATCTGAGTAAAAGATTAAGAGTTAGGAAACTTTTAAGAGAAAACGATTGCTATGTCTAATAGAAACATAAATGAACAATCCTTTCTCGTTGTTGTAGATGCCTACAGCAAATGGCCTGAGATTTTTCCAATGTCCCGCATCACTTCTGAAGAAATAATTTCCAGACTTCAGAAAATTTTTAGCAGATTCGGCATTCCTGAGACTTTGGTCGCTGACAATGGCACCGCGTTTACTTCAGCCGAATTTTCCACCTTCTGCCAGGACAATGGTATCAAACACATTTGTACACCACCATTTCATCTATAGTTAAATGGTCGAGTTGAACGTCTTGTGGATACTTTCAAGAGAGTCCTCTTAAAACTCAGAGGAGAGGTGACAACGTCAGAAATACTGGAAACCTTTTTGACTAGCTATAGAGCAACACCAAACCCGTACACACCAAATGGTAGCTCACCTGCCAAATCCGATTACACATCGACATCTTATGTCCAAAACCACAACACTCCATCAGGAGAAACACAAAAATGGAACGGCAATACAATCGCCACCATTGTTCTTTTCAAAAACAATTCTTACCCTGTCAACAAGGCTTGACAAGAGACTACCGGAACAACACAGAAACATGAACTCAAGGACATATTGTACGCCAAACTGGAAAGTTCACTTACGACGTAAATGTCCCAAATTCCACTTGGGTGCGACATTCCAACCAACTGAGACCATTACATATTTCAGCAGGAATACAATAAGACCCTACCATTCCATTGAACATCTTGTTAGACACATTTTACTTGCCACAGCAAACTCCAGCAGCTCCTCAGAACACCGAAGCTGAAACACAGGATCCAAACATGCGAAAGTCAGTTCGTACCCATCGCCGATCACAGCACTTGCAGGTTGATCCTCACCTGAAGTCGTACAAGCGACAAACTTAAAAGGGGAGCTGTTTGCACAAATAAAAACATATTCCAAGGAATTAACCCTTGTCTGTTCCAAAAAAGAGTACCTTCATTTTCTTCTCTGAAAGTGGGTCCACGCGAGTCACGTGATCAACACGACATTCAGACGTGAGACGCATGACTCAACAGTCTTGGAATATGGCCGCCAATGGTTAAGAACATATGTATGTTCTCCTGCCCTAATGGTTGTGACACACAGTCCGATAACTTGGGACTGATTCTGTATGTACCTATGTTGTAATATTTTCTCGTGTAAAATTAATGTATACTTCCAGTGGACTATGAGTAAATATCTACTTTTCTTTCGTTCCCTGCATTTTCTTCACGTGCTGCACACACACACACACACACACACACACACACACACACACACACACACACACACACACACACACACATATCTGTCCACGGACCATGAACCATACTATAAATTTAAATTAAAGCCTTTGAGTTATGAGACAAACAACCCCTTCATAACAAAGAGAGTAATGGGTTACTATGTGATGACAATTCTTCAATATGGCAGTGAATGCTGGACAATATCATCAAAGATGAAGGAAAAACTTGAAGTAACTGAAATGTAATTCTACAGATAGAGGATGCGGATATCATGAACCGAGCGTGTGTGCAATAATGAGGTTTTAGAAAGGATGGAAACGAAAAGGAATTTAATGCGAACATCAACAATGAACAATTAAATCTCTGGGACAATTCAATGGGGTAGGTTGGCTTGGAGAACCTGATACTAATAGATCAGATAAAGGTAAATAGAGACAGACAAAAGCAACGGATAACATATTTGAAGGGTCCGAGGGTGTAGATAATAGGACAGATGTTGCGAGTTGTTACAGGAGAAAGCGTGCTAAGAGCCATCAGTGATACAGAGACATGGAATTCTATGATCTCCTGCGTCCTGAAAGGACAAGGCACATAGAAGAAACGTAAAAACAGACTAGTATCATGTATAATAAGTTATCAGAAGAGAAGTGTTCTGCACAGTAACATATTGTTTTCTATTGCTGAAAACCTTCTATTGTAAACGGATGATCCTTTGTAAATTAGTCAGATGTTGACATTTCATTGATCTTTTCTATTAGAATATGCAGATACTAACAATTTAATTAAAAATATTTTGCGAAAAAAAATTTTGACAAATTTAGTACATGACAGCCAAGACATAAACTAGACTTGTTTTAAAATTTAAATATCCATGAAGTAGATGCTCCACACACATGAATTTACTCGTGCAACTAGATTGCTAACCACGTCCCACCGTTTTACCGTCAAAATAGAAAAATGTAACCCCCACTTACTCTTTAAAAGTTTCTTTTCCCGCAATTTCCGCCTGTAAAACTTCCTTCCCAATATTTGCTTTCCTGATAGATACAATCTCTAAAGGTTTAAGGCTAACGTCACCTTCTATCATCTATCTGATTTACCTCCCCATCTCTTCAACTGTAACGTTTTTTATTCTCTCTCTTCCATTTCCTCTCACCGTAACTACCTGTACCCAACTGACAGTACTGCCTTGCTTGGTGCAAAAAAATATAAAAATGAAAACTGATTCTTTGGCCCTTGCAAAAATATGTTTTAAAATCTTGGTTAACATAAATTTAGTAATCTCTAAATCTACTAAAAATATTTTTACTATTTTTAAAAATGTATACAAAAGTGCAGTATTCTTATTCAATAGAATTAAGCAGTAAAAATTTTATTGATGAATGAAAAGAAAGTTAACTGTTGAGCAAGAAAAATAAACCAATTTTTATCCTGGAAGTACATTTCCGCACTAATCGACGTGATGACTTACAGTATCTGAACTTATTTTATAAATGGAACCATGCCTGTGTGTTTATATGTGTGTGTGTGTGTGTGTGTGTCAGTCTCTGTGTGTCCGTTATCTATAGACTCCAAAACGGCTGAACCGATTTTTTTGAAAATTTACACAGTTGTACTATAAGATTCTGTGAGTGATCTTAGCTAGGTTTTGTGTCCAGGTACCCCCGATAAATATCGAAAATCGATAATCGAAAAAATCGGGTTATAGAAGGAGTGGTCCGATTTTAATCAAATTTGATACACTCATAGACAAAAACATAAAAAACAATATTCAGAAGTTTCAAGGTTGCAGTTCTTACAATAGCGCAGAAAATCAATAATATATATATATATATATATATAAAAGGAAAGATGTTTGTGTGTGTGTGTCTGTTTATCTGTCTGTATGTTATTATACAAATCCACATTTTTTATCTAATTCTCACCAAACTTCAAATTTTGACTTACATCCATTCATTTTTCTTTCAGTCTACGGTTTCGTTTTAACTGGAAACAACTATTGTTTCTTAGTCTTTCGTGCCAACGTCCAAAGAATCTGAGCTCCAGAACCATGGATTAGTTTTAAAGCTTTCATTACACCCGAGCAACGCCGGGTTATACTGCTAGTGAATTTATATATGTGCGACACAGTTTATTGCTTAGCTGTCCGTTTAGCAGGTGACCAATGAATGAAGTGTAAGGAGAACCAAAGACAACAAGTGCTGAATGAGCTCAGCAGCGCTATACGCAATCCACTGACACTTTTAAATTAAATCAAAGTGATGCCAAAGCCCACTTCTCATTATATTGTCAGAATCTTGACTATTAGGTTTTAAACTGAAATGAGATTAGATACACTATGATAATGAGAATCAACAAGGTTGTCCCGAAGATATTATTAGTCCAGGTACGACTGCTTTGGATTCATTTTAATCACAACTTCGAGGACTGGGTTGACTCAGGAGAGTTCAAAATTTAAGGAAGCCTGCATTAGTTTGATACACTTGGAATGTAATATAACAGATTTAATGAATAGAGGACAACTTCAAAACATGATTTGGAACTAGTTACTATTTTATTCATTCTATTAAAGGACTGCAAATTTGTAAACAACAATGAACATTATGTGTATTCTTCAATAAAATCATTCTTCAATAACATAATGAACTGAAAATAGAGCATTTCATTTATCAATTGCAACCTTCAAAGAAAATGTTAACTTTTGCTGAACCTTTGAATCGCCTAAATAGATGGTCCTCTCGGAAATGGAAATATTTTTCAACAATGTTTCCGAAACTTTGATTTGATAGACGTTTAACAAATGAATGCCGTAAACCGTAAACCGCAGTTTCGATAAAAGAACAAGGTGAAATGAGATAACAGTATGGCGATGCTATAGTTTGGTCGTTAAGAGTTAAATTCTAAAACCGTCATTGCTCAGTCAGCTGTCTGAATAGACAGGACCGCAAATTCTTTCTTTGTTAAAGTCCTACACAATCTCTACAAAGCTGCTAATTCCACTGATAAAGACAATCTTTAGCTAGGTAACATGAGAATTTGAAAAAAGCAAATAATATAATAGCAGCGAATGTGTTTATTACTGAAGTATCACTGATAATATGATACCATGTTCTTCAAGAAATGGAAAATTATGCCTGATAGAACTGTTCTTTTTTCTGGTAAAATTATTCTTCTGGAGGGCGAATTAAAGCTATTTATTTCCGTTATTTTCTTCGACATCATTTAAACCAATTGAGGTTAAATGTAGACGCAAATGACTTTTCAAGATACTTTCTTCAAATTTGAAATTATGACATTGATACTAATAATAACCGTTTTCACACAAAAACATTCGGCATTCATTCACTGAGTTGTTATTGACTTTTGAAATTTATAAATTACTTCTAGAAAATGGTTTTCTTAATTTCAATATTACCGTTTTTTTTTCAATATCGATGCAAGATTACTTCTCAAACTGTTTTTCGTAATAGTGTTGAAAGTAAGATGTGACATTCACTTAAGTTATTGCTGCTGTTGAATATCCTCAAGAGATATGGTTTCTTTTATTTGGTACAGTTCTATGTTTGTGGTTTGTAGCACTAGTTCACGAGATTCAGATTAGAATGGTCTTCTCTAAAATCTACACGCTTCATTCCGAGAGCATTTTTAATCATTGATCTGAAAAAGACTTTGTACATTACTGAATGTTTAAATATATATGTGCTTTATGATATACAAGCTATCACTATTATAATCCCGATCTAACTAAGAACATGAATTCATTTAAATGATGTTACTGGTCATCTTATTGACATTTGTCATCTCCCAGGACTTGTTAACAACGCGACGGAGAATATTACAGCCGAAATGTTAATGAGGTGCGATATATGTATGACAGGGAAGGGAGTGAGAAGTGATGAGTATGAAGAAAAGTAAAGATTACGATTTAAGATTTGACGTGATTAATTTGAGATTAAATTAAGTAGCACAAACGTCCCACAGTTTTGGAGGAATAGTTGCATGACCGTTCTAGACAACGCTTGATATAAGGGTGATTTGGCAACGTGAGAGTAGCACAACGATTCCTAGTAAAGGAAATATTTCTGGAAAGTGAACGTTGAATAGTTCCAGCCAATTTATTGTATCAATACACCAGATTTCACCTAATCAGATCCTTGAAAATATATAAGATGACATAAACTGTCAAATAATTCTTAGAGCCAATCTCTTGTCTACTGTTTTTTTTTTGTTTTTTTTTTTGTTTTGGTTTGAGTTTTGTTTAACCGCATATCAATCTCAGCGAGTTATTTAATGCCTAAAAAATGTAGGGTTTTAAAAGTATTTCTTTAATGTTTGGGTATAGTAAAAAGGTTGATTTAGTCAGATTTTGATGAGTTGTTTATATTATAGAAAACTCTAGTTTTATATTAAAAACGTATTGCTGGCAATATTTTTTCCTTCAAAAATCTATTATTGCAATAATTTTGTTTTCATTCAAAAATGTATATGTTTCTATAAAATTATATTTTTATCGTGTTTTAACCACAGTTTGGGGGTTAACTGTTTGCCCATAGCTGGAACCCTAACAGGTAATACCACTCCGAGTCAGGTTGAACTTGGAAACAACAGCAATTACTGGTGGTTCTATGTTCCTCACAAATTCCTTCTCGGAGGACTTGCTGCCGGGTGTAGTTTATTGTCATACCCAGAACCTTTCAGTTGTCGAGTTCAGCAAATATACAAAGATACAAATGGGTATAAGACAAGAATGTGTTTTTTAACCGGATCTATTCAAAATGTACTGCCAGACTATTCTGAGAGACTTAGAAGTCATTCCAGGATATAAGATATGCAGACAATACACTGCTGATAGCATACACGGAAAGGAAACTACAAGACCCTCTGTAGAAGGTAGCTGAAGATAGCGGAATAAAGGGCATAAAAATAAACTACAAGAAAACTGAATGCATGATCATCAGTAAAAAGGGGAGCCCAAAATGCCAACTACAGGTGGGAGATACTAAAATCAAGCAGGTACAAAAATTCAAATAACTAAGAAGTGTTCTAACAGCAGACAGAAACTGCAACATTGAGATCCGAAGGCAAATCGGTATGTCCAAGAATTATTTCCATAAGCTGAGTGAAGTATTGAGAAACAGGCAAAATTTGCTGTAAACAAAGAAGAGAGTACTGGATTGCTACTTGATGTCCGCTCAATATAACCATGAATGCTGAGCAATCTCCTCAGAGATAAAGAAAAGACTTAAAGCAACTGAAATGTACTTATACAGAAAGATGTTGAAAATCAGGAAAAGACAGCTATTGTTTCTAGGACATGTAATGAGGAACAATGTTGTGGAGAATCTGATACACAGATATTAGATAGAGGGAAAGAGACCCAGAAGAAGGCAACGCGTAATATACTTGAAGAGCTGAGCAAGGAGATTGCAGAACGGTATTTGGGTGGCGTAACAAAAGAAAGCGTGATAAGAGGCACTAGAGATAAGAAAATGTGGACGTTCATGATCGCTTACGTCCTGAACAGACACGGCATATAAAAGAATTATCAGTAGTTTACAATCCAAGGAAGATGAAAGCACATGTACACTAGATTTATGTTCTCCTGACGACATCTGGTCTCTTAGCCGACCCGAGGGTCGTTTACTGTGGGAACCTGTAGGTGGTGGAATAGAGCGATCAATTTAATGGGAAAAACAACAAACACAGTTGCTACAGTGATCCCATTGAAAAAGCACAGCCACAACCCTCAGTGATTAGGAGAATCACTGCCATACCGTCAAATTTTAGGAGATTGTTCATCGTGACTGGAGAAATCTCGGTGGGGGAAACGAAAAACTATGGGTAGAAAAGCTTTTGGCGAAATGATACGAGCTTAATATTTAATGTGCTGAAAGTAAGAAAGCATTTATTTTCCTAGTGGAGTTGTTAGAATTTGGTTAGTTCAAATATTGGCTACGAACTCCTAATGATTTTGTTTAATGAAAGTTCAGTGATAAACAATATTTTCATTTTAACAGATGTTTAATATTAATAAGAGGTTTAGATAGAATGTTAAAAATCAGAAAAAGATACGACCAATCACTGCTTTTATGGACAATCTTTTGTCCGTATGCAATTAAATATATCTGATACAAGAGCAAATATATATTTATGAATAAGCAGTCATATTGTTTTAAAAAGGAGATAAAATGGGACACAATAAAGTTAACGACACAATCGTAATTACAATTGCGGCGATGCGAAATGACATACATCCAAAATCGTTCTTTGTAATAACATCTATTTATCAGAAATAGTGCGCCAAAATTACAAAATGAATACAATCTTGCTTAAGCCTATTTTTATCAAAAATATAAAAGTTAACAAATTATGCTTGAAATAAACGGGCCTCGACACATTCGTATAGTAACCATCTATTTTAATTAATATTAAGTACATTTGATATCCAGATTTTTCTTTAAAATTGCCTTTTTGTTCACATTTTCAGGTTATGGCAATACTGAAATTCTTTACTAGAATGACATTTCTATGTTTTCAGTTCCGTTATTTTTTTATGTGTTAAAAATGGCAGGTATTTATAGCTACATAGGATATTAGATATGGTATAGTCAGTCCGGATATTAGATATGGTATAGTCATTCTCATTGCAAGAATTTCCTATTTCTAACTATTTTGTTTAGTTGAATTTTTTTTAATTATAGCTCTTTTTTCGGGTTTTGTGCAGTTGTTAATAATTTCTCCCCAGACAAGAAAATAAAGCCGCTAAGACACATGAGATTTACTGAGTGTAAAAGAATATGAAAAAAAAACATTAAGAAGAAAAAACAGGAATTAAGAAAGCAGAACATGAGGATTTACAATGTATTCAAATTTTTAAACATCAAAGTGGATTGGAAAGCAATAAATTGGAAAAGGGTTTCGTATACAGGAATCTTTCATATTGACATTTCAACTGCAAAATGGTGAGTCTTTGCCAACAAAATATCATTACGTTAAATTCATAAAGTATATGTAACAAAGAAGAATAATCGTCAGAACAAGTATTATGAAAAATGTTTGGAAAAAGACAAAAGAAAGTTAAGTCATGGCCATGTAAAAATGTTTGAGGCCGAGATGTACGGTCAGAACCAATAATATTTCAGGTACTTATTTGAATTTTATCAAGAAACTAAAAATTTATAGCAGAGTACCATGTGACAGCAATACTCAACGGATAGACGAATTGCAAACTTATGAATATGTAAGACAGATTACAGGGGTACAAATTCACCTGCAGCAGACATAGCATCTGTTTCAATATAATCTTTCAACTTTCAACATTTAACAGTAAAACATAAATGCACGAAAAGAAGAAATATCACGGCTCAACCCAGACTGAGAAATACTTTTTTCTAACTGGTAATGTCATGCCAGGATTATTATTTCTCTTGACAGCTTAATTTTAACGTCATATCTCTTATACGGAATTTGATTCTCTTTTTATATCCATGTTTTTCCGCCTCAAATGTACAGGCACGTTCCGTATATTTCAGCAAAACAAGTCAATTATACTACAATTAGTGATAGCCGTCTCCATTGACGATCCACAGAAATACGTTATAGTGTAATAAGCTATACTTTACATAAGTTTGCAGAATTTAATATATGATTTGAAGGTAAAAGCAGTTTGAAAATTAATTATACACATTATATAAACAGATACATAAGGGTATATTTCCTTCAAAACTTTCTCGTTAAAGCTCCATTTTTGAACTCACATTTGTGCAAAAGAGGAGCATATATATATACACATACGCACGCACGCACGCACACACACACACACACACATAAATATATATATATGCGTGTGTGTATGTGTGTGTGTGTGTGTAAGAATGTATAAAATTACCTGTATGGGTAGGTTTTGAACACTATCAAAATGCGTTTAGTAAAATAAAGGGTGGTAAAGAAGGTGTTGGGTATTACCTATTTATTATTCATTAATATTTCGATATGCATTACATATCAGTAGGAACACAAATTTTACTTTTATGAATGTATAATAAAGATAAGCTTGTTAAATTGAGTACTGATATTTATGTAAATATACTTAAATTAATCATTTATAAATACATTTTAATGACAGTCAAAAGTGTAACCAATTAACATTCTGTATTTAGATACAGATACGTGTTCTTCGAATCATATATATATATATATATATATATATATATATATATATATATATTATAGTTTAGAACATGTATGTTTTAAACTATAATTTATAATAAATATTCATAGCTCTATTTTATAATGAGCACTGTTTTAAATTAATATTTTGAACTTTGTTAATATTTTCTTTGTTCCCGAATCACATACACACGCACACACACACACACACACACACACACACACACACACACATATATATATATATATATATATATATATATAATTTAAAGCACCCCACACACACACACACACACTGAAGAAATCAAAGTGTACAACGGGCGAAAACTGTTGGGTATGCCAACAAAGTTGAAGACAACAATTCGAACATTGCAAATAATTATTTTAATATTCATTTATTTCCCGAAGTATAAAAGGTTGCTAGTTTAGCCGTATTTTAGTTCTATGCAATGTACATATCAGTTGTTTTTGTGTGTTTTTTTTTTTAGGTAAGAACATTTTAGTATTAAAAAAAGCGTTGTTGAGGGTTTAAAATTGGTTTGTTATTGTACCGAATCGATCTTGAAATCAGATCACTTAAGAAATATTACAATTAACACGTCATTTTGTGATACGTGTTTCATTATCATTGGAAACTAAACAGGTTCAGCCGGCATTGCCTCTAGTTAAGCGGGTAGTCTGCGAATATAACAATGCATATAATATCATTTTCAGATGATTTTACAATGCATACATAAACTGTTCAAAACCTCATTCTAAATTCCAAGAATAAATTACTGATGTTAATAAACGCGGACGTCGTAGGAAGAAGAACAATCACAGAAAGATGAGAGAGTGACAATCTCTGAAAAGTTGAAAATAAACCAAATATTAGAACTAAGAATTTCAGGAATAATTTGGAAATTTCTGTGACGGAAGTAAGGTAAAATACTATTGTAATCTCTCTACACAGAACAAGCCTGCCCCTTAGAAATCTCGTATAGCCTTTAAATATGTAATCTGGGATGATACTTGTATGATAGAAATCTAGAATTTTATTCGTAGACTATAAGTTCAGGCTTTCAATTCAGCGTATACGGTCAGTACAAAAAAGAACCAATGACAGGTTACCTTACCCAGGAGTGTTCCTCTGCAAAATGAATAGGAAACTTTATATGAGTTAATCAAATGTTGGATGCCAAAGTGTCTGCTAAAGCATTGATAGTAACTCTGATATGTGTACCTACTAAGAATCGTGTTTATAGCAATACGAAATCTCGAATAGACAAATATTTTAGCTTCGAAAATTAAACTGCTGCTGTCGGATATATATTCATAGAAGTCACAGAAGAAATATGAGGATGCATATTTGGTAGCACCCACCTTTATGCCATTGACAATTGATAATCTAACAACAATTATTCTTCTTATTAGACATTAACAAAAGCGTTATTGACAATATAAAACAATTATATTAGCGAAGAAAATTTTATTAATGATTATACTATATCCCACACAGTCAGTGAATAATGTAATATCAGTAGCCATCAATTAATACACACATTTCTAAAAGCATAGTATTTTGTATAAGCATAATTCTCAATGTTTGATTCATTACAAATTTGTTTTTACTGTGGGAAATATTATAATTATTAATATATATTAATAACATTGGTACCCAAAAAAGCTAGTGGTTATTGAATTATCTTAGAAATTTCAATTTGCTGATTCGGAATATAGCATCTATTTTTTCTCATTACGTCAAGATTTGTGTATTAATGATCAATGTTTATTTGTATTTGTTAAAATATACCCATATTGGATGAATTTTACACTTGAGGTCTGAGAAGAAAAATAAAGGGGAATAGTTCCAAAAATCTATTGCTGTCATGACGGAGAAAATAATTGGAGCTGTTATAGAAGCCTGCTTATGTTATTATTGCTCACAATTTTTAAAAGAAAAATGTAGTCGATTTGTTGATGCAAAACATTCAAAAGACGCACTGTGCCTACATAACATATTCTCTTTAAACAACAACAAAACCTTTAGTAAAATGTAACATGCAAACTGTCCGTAGAAAAATTTTTGTATATTTGATTAACTTAACAAATGTGGGAGAAATTTACTTTCTTGATTAGCTGATGTGCATTGTCCATTTTTATTCCAGTATTCTGATGTTCTAACACCTTAGTACTTTTCCTAGATTAATTTGATGTCCTGGCAGAATCGCTCACTCTGTTCATCGCTAACATTCCCACAGTTTGGGGGTATGTTTTTCAGATGACTATGAAGGAAAGAAATTTTGATGCTCATGTTAGCACTAATACTTCGAATATGCTCCAGCATATTTGCAACAAGATCCATGTTTTTTATCGAGCTGCTATTACGCAAAACTTTTTTTTTACAGACACTACAAATGAATTCCATGCATTTGATTCATTCAAAGTCATACATTTTACAAAGGTTCCATCTAGAATAAGGTTTTCTGATGTCGGAACCGTTAAAAACTCTTGCTGTAAGCATTTCAATGAAGACGTTTCACAAATATACTAAACTGACGACCGTACTTATCAACCGCTTTTACAAACTCTTTCATCAATATTAACTTTATGTGAAGAGGGACAAATAGTTTTTCTGGGTAAGGTGAGGCACATACAATTTTTCTCTTCCACTGTCAAACCTATTTTGAATAGATCACTCAGTGTTTTGCCAGTGTAGATCCTTGGCATCACGAACAAATAAACGTAGAAAACAAGGATACTTCAAATACTTGGACTGCTTTAAATCCACACAGATAGATTAGTTATGGCTCGAGAAATCGAGTTTCTCAAATACCAATTTTATCGGCTTCTACTTGTCTTTCTGGGGTATGAACGTCTCAAAAGATATTGATGCATTAGACTTTATCTAGTAAAGAAAGAAGAATTTTATTATTCGTCATGAATTGGGGTTGTATTTTTCACTCTTAGATTGAGAGAAACATTCTCAACGTCACAGCAATATACTTCATTAAAAGTGTTGTGAATTTAGCATCTTGTTTTTTAAAGAAGGTAACAAATGTAGTTTTTTCTAAAAGATTATTCTCTTTCAGTCGAGATACTAGCGATTCTGCAGAGCCCTTCCTAGATTTAAATCTCGAATTAAATCACTCAATTCAACATGGTTGAATTGTATTTGTTTAGAATTTAACTCAGTAAACGTAACATCAGTTTCATCGAATTCATCTCGGCTAGTATCCTCACTGATAGGGTCGTATTGAGAATCTTCTTCGGTACCGCCAAGAAATTCATGGAATATGGAACCTGGAGGATCAAATGAATGTGGCACAGGTCGAGTAGCAAATGAGAGGGAAAAATATTTTAGAGACTAACTGTACTTCTGGTCGAACCTTGAACATTCGGAACTAAGCAATCGTGGTAATTAAGTGGTTCTAGCCAGATTAATGGAAAACCAAAACTTTGAGAAGTTCGACCAACATTGTTCTACTGAGAAAGATGTTTTTGCAACACGGGATAACTACAAGTGATGCTAAAAGTTTGTCTTGATCGTCCAGTTAAAATAGAACTAAGCATAGTACGCCTTCTTGTAGAGCAATAGTACGCCTTCTTGTAGGCATATTTGGGGAAAATGCCAAAATGACGTCTTGTCCATAAAAATTTCTGATATGATGGTGGGTGGGGGAATGGATGTGATTTTCGTATTCAGAGTAATAAAAAGGTAGTTTTTCATCAAATAATCAGATTTCGAATATACGAGTGCTATTGAAAGATTTTCTGTAGTAACATCCCGAAATATATGTTACTTGGGTCTGATGACAAACTACCTTTGCCAGCAATACCGCTGATTAGTAGGTTCTGAGGATCTTAAACCTAGTTTTTCATTGTTTGTTTTTCCAAATCCTCCTTGTGAATGTGCCAAATATGTGCAAATACCTAAGCTCTAAACTATGGTTAATACACCATGAAAGAACAAAAATATATTTTATATACCAGCAATGTGTGTGTGTATGTGTGTGTGTCTACTATTATATTTTATTATACATGTAGTATTTCCCATAATAATATACGTCAATATAAGATACCTGAACACAATTATGTTCTGGTAAATCTAATACATATTCGAACATATTGATAATGACCAATGCAATAGACACCTGCTATACAATGTCTGGAATTCAAATAAACTTAATGTATAACCCTACTTACTGTTTCTTTTATGTCAGTATTCTCTTAAAACTATCATTATAGGCTATCTAAATAAAAGAGATCGGAAAATAATATGAAGAAACTTTCTGAACGATTCAGTATTGATTTGTTAAAATTTTCACGACAGTTGACTTAATGCAGCTTCTTGCTTGGCATAAAGTCAGGACACCAAAATAGCAAGTTATTAGACGTCTTTCATGCACACGAATGGAAAATAAATATGCCATTACTATTATCGATTCATTCCCATCCGATTTGTCTGGAGAGAACTGCTGTTGGCTACGCTCTTCAAAGCTGCAGAACGTATCTCGCTATCTTAAACGTGTGCTCTCACTTGCTAATTTGATGCGAAATTACGTTGTCCTCGGCTTCCGCAATAATCCTCGTGCGCCATTATATTTCGAAACTTTTCTCATTTTCTGTTTTATCATTCTTTATTTTTTGTGAAGGGTTGCACTTGGGTACATTGGAAAACTAGAGCAGATTGCAGCACTCACCTTATTATCTCAGCTAGGTTTTTCATTGTCCCACCCTCTTAGCAAAAGCCCATGGGATATTTTCCAGTATTTCCGTGATTATGAACACATGTGACACTTTACACTGAACAACCATCGCAACCTTTTGAATAGGTTTGGATACTTACTTATTTTTATATTCATCTTCTGGTTTTAAAATACAGCTATTTAAACTTTAAATGAAATTTCAATAACCTTGTTTTTAAGAAAATTACAACTTGCCCATTTTCAGTGATATATTGAAAAATTGCGCTTGCTGCGTATTTATGTAAGATTTATTTTATGTTAGCCTTCTTGGTCTAGCTAAATACTCTCAGTATTTGTCTGTGTATCTTTAATGTTGTCAGCTGAATGTTTTTTATTACCATGATATTTAACACTATTTACACTGTTTCCACTGTCTGCTATCACTTTTCTGGCATTATTATTATTATTACGTCATTTTTCATCATATTTCGATTTCTGCTTTGGTCTCACTACCAACCAAGTCTGCGGGGAGACCTAAGGCAGGTCAAGGCGTGTTGTTATGACTCCATTTCATGTTTTTCTATCTCCCCTATCATCCCTAGCGTTACATAGACAAAGTTTTCCTTAGTGTGTGGGCTGTACTTAATAAGACAATTTTTGTATATCTCTTAAGTTGGGGTTTCCAGGGATTCTTTCAATGTGTTGTTTTGTTCCATTTTTTATCATTCCAAGTTCACCTACTATCACGGGCACAGCTCTTGTTTTCAATTTCCACATTTTTTCTGTTTCAATTTCCAGGTCTTTATATTTTGACAGTTTTTCAAATTCCTTGATTGCTATGTTACAATCCTCTGGACAAGCCATATCAATTAATAGACAAGTTTTCTCCTTCGGGTTTTTAACAATAATGTCTAGCCTGTTTGCTTCAATTTTTCTGTCTGTGTAGATGGTGTAATCCCATAGAATGGTTGCATCTTCTATTTCTGTAACCGGTGCTGGGTGATGTTCATACCAGTGTTTGTTTATAGATTTTCAATAATGTTTGCACATTGCCCAATGTAAATATTGCCCAACTCTATCGTGGCGATTTTTATATTCATTTGAAGCAAGCACAGAACAGCCTGAGATTAGGTGGTCTATTGTTTCTTGGTGTTTATCACAAAACCTGCATTTTGGATCCATATTATTATGCATAATATTTGCCTGAAAGTTTCTAGTGAAAAGACTTTGGTCTTGTGCTGCAAGAATAAAGCCTTCAGTTTCAGACTTTAATCCAGATGAACGTAACAATCGATGAGTATTAACTTTGTCAACATAGGATTTATTGGCACGTTCTGGATATTGGCCATGAAGAGGTTTGTCTTGCCAGCGGTGTTTCATCTGTTCAAGAGCTTTATCTTTGGCTTTCATTTTCATATTTTTTGCCGCAATAGTTGGTTCTTGGCTTCTGGTTTATTATTATTATTATTATTATTATTATTATTATTATTATTATTATTAAAACCTCAGTCTCAAGGCGGTAGTACTGTGTTCGGTCACGTATGCCATTTTGTTTGTTTGTTTGTCTGTGGTTAAGATATCCCAAAAACCTCTAGATTGATTCAGATTAAACTTTCAATTGATTAGCAGTTGACTGGCACAAACTTAATAGATGTTATGTTCGATCCGTTACGGGATAGAAGTTCTTGGTTATTTTCCCTGTTCCTTTCATAATATTTTTTAAACGATTCACATACCAAATACTGAATTAGCTGCCCTAAATTGTTTAAGGCTATTACATATCCTAGAGAGCTTGTGTAGCAAACGTTTGGCCTATACCTTGTCGAAGGCTTTCAAAATATCTAATGCTATGATTCTAGTGATGTGGGTTTCATTAAGGGCCTCCCTAATTATGTTTATAATGGTAGTTAGGATATCAGTAGTGGAACTATGTGCTGCTTGTATTCTGGTTATTATATCTTTCCTATGGCTTTTGAGATCTAATGTTGAGTTTAAAACAAAGATCGAGGCAAAGAGCATCGCTTTCTCTGACGATGATTATATAACCATTTGCATCTGTTGATAATTTGGTTGGTGATCTTCCAGAATTAAGCTGATCTAATCTGGTGCGTTTCAACCTTGGCCTTGAGAGCTCGCGCGTAGCTGCATTTTGCGTTTTACAGAACACGATAGACGTTAAATGAGTTGTTCCAGTGAGCTATGGCTGAAACGCATTCATAGATAGAGTATGGTTTAATGTTTGAATCTTTGTTAATACTTTTAGTATAAAACACTCCATTCCAAAAAGTAACCTATTCATAGTATTTTTTGAGACAACATGATTGAATAATTTTTACAAAGATAGCTGAACCTGTGATTGCTTTCTAGGTTGCATTTAAAATAAAGTGTTAAGGAAAATATTAAAAACATAATGAATTAAATGAAGACGAAGATTTACCGGCAAAGATAAATTTTAGCATGGCATCTGTGAATACTTTATAGTCAGTATCATATAAATTATTGTAACATGACTTTTCTTCTTGGTGACATCAATTCAGGAATTCAGTGATCATTGACTCCTCAGCCTCTTTTCTTTTTAATTACTTAACAGAGTTTTTTTTTTCAGATACCACACAATATCAGTTCTTCCAACCATTTACAAAAGATCGTTATATAGGTTATTACCTGTTTTGATCTGCTTCATTTTTAACGTTACAGAGACATAATAAATGTAAAACTTGGAAAATACAATAAATTGTTAAATCAGTTGTCATAGGAGTTACATAAAGTCTGCACAATTCATACACAAGTATGAGAGATATGAATCATGAATTATACATTAGGAGTCATGAAATTATTCATTAAATCGGACAGATAATAAAATAAGCGACATACATGATTTTAAAACCTTAAAGATCATATCAAACACATGGTATAACATGTAACAGACAGATAGATAGATAGATAGATAGATAGATAGATAGATAGATAGATAGATAGATAGATAGATAGATAGAAACAGACTAGATAGATAGATAGATAGATAGATAGATAGATAGATAGATAGAAACAGACTAAGATAGATAGATAGATAGATAGATAGATAGATAGATAGATAGATAGATATGAACAGACTGAGATAGATAGATAGATAGATAGATAGATAGATAGATATGAACAGACTGAGATAGATAGATAGATAGATAGATAGATAGATAGATAGATAGATAGATAGATAGATAGATAGATATGAACAGACTAAGATAGATAGATAGATAGATAGATAGATATGGGGAGGGAGACAGTGTGTACATAGAAATCAACATTTCAAGATGAATGTCAGTTTCATACCTCAAGCTATTTTCAGACGGTTTAGATTTTCTCAATTCTTATTGTCTGATATGGAAAATAAATGGAAAATAGTATGTAAACTTTTGTTTACAGAAAGGTGGTAAAATCAATATGCGCAGTTAGGATTAAAGATTTTACATTCTGCGCAGATGTAAACAAATACTATATGAAAATCGCTTGAAGTGTCAAACTGTTGCAAATCAATGTTGATTACTGTGTCCGAGGTTTCTAGATATATAAGCATCATATCTCTGATATTAAGCACTATTTCCCAAATAAACCGGTAAAACATGTATACATATATTTTAATGCAGACATTTAGCAGATACATAATTTTGAAAATATATTTTAATACAATTTAATACACATCTATAATATATAGAAACGTATATAAACATGTAAGCCTATTTTGAAAATTACATTAAAAATTTCACTATTTGTAAATTCTTTGGACTTATTAAAAGACTCACGATGGCGTTTGAAATCACGTTTTATCGTGAAACTGACAGCTGTTACAAATAACTATTTACGGACCGGATTTCAAATTGCTGGAAGGTGATTTTATGTCATTGATAAAATTAAAAACAATGAATTAATTATAAATATATATGCACTTATAACATTAATACAAGCAAACATAACTATATAGATTTATGTATATATACATATATATATATATATATCATCTATAATATCATAAAGTTGTATATTTATTTGTATATATATATATATATATATATATATATATATATATATATATACACAAAAAAAGAGTAAGAAAGACTGAGCAAGAGACAACAGTAAGGGAGTATTGACTCAGTTTACTACCTGTTATGGAAGACCTTGTTGTGTTTGACATATTATTTTATTATTGGGCAATATATATATATATATATATATATATATATATATATATATATATATATATATATATATATATATATATATATATATATATATATATATATATATATATATATACTGAGAACCCTTGGCCCTGAGGTAGAATCGTCGACTGACGTCAATTTGGTCGGGTTTCAATCCTGGGTTAAAAGCAATCGGAATCTAACCGTATTGATGAGCTGTGATACAGCGAAACAGATCTGTGGTGGTTGATTTATTTTCTATGCTTTAATGTAAGATACTCAATAGTAGGCACATACATATATATGTTTCTGTCATTTTAGACGGAGTATCGATGTAAGTATTTGACCGTCATTTTTGAAAGCACAGACCCATTTTGTTTATATATAATGAGAGAGAGTGAGCAAGAAAGACAGAGGTAAATAGACCGTAAACTTAGATAATTAAATAAAGTGCAAAGATCATATTACTCTATGTTAAGTTTTTAGTTTACAAAAGTGAGGATTCTCTGCTTTTTGCAAAGTCACAAAATGAATCATGTTTGATATCTAAAAAGAAATATTTTTCCATGCTGTGTCTAAAGACCTATGATTTCATTGACGACTTCATCTTCAAAAAAGTTTAACAAAATGAATAATAATTCAGTTGTGAGTCTAGCTCAGTAAACTTTCTTCTTATTAAATTATTAAAAAAACTTCAGGATGAAATTCATTTCATATAATTTATTTCTGTTTGACAAAATTTTCACCAACGAATGGTGACCCGTTTGAAACATAACTGTTTGCCTTGAATATACTTGTAAAAAATTTACAGCAAAATCCATTGCTAACCTTTTTTTCAATTTGAAAGTATTTAAATTCCACCGGCAGCAGCCTCTTTGAGTCGTGATAAACAGCTTTTAGTTTTCCATCATTTTGTTTATGAAGAAATACGGCCCTTAATTTATGTTGCTAGCGTCATTTGCTACATATTTGCTTTGTTCCGATCATAATGCCTTAATGATAGATCAGAGATTGAAGCAGATTTCAATTTCTAAAATGCTTAATCGCATTCTTCAGACCGTACCTATTTTCATCTTGTCACAACAATCTATTAAAAGTTGGTCTAAGCTAACTCATATTAGGAATGTAGTTACTATAGTAGTTCGCTAATCTTAAGAATGCTTGTCAGGATACAATGTTTGTAGATGCTGGCATGTTTTTGTAGCATGTGTTCTGTAGAATCATCAACTTTCAAATAAATAACTAATTTTTGGTAGAAAGAATAACGCTTCTCTATATTAAGCTTAAAACCGTAATTCTTTATCTGTTTAAACACTTTGTTCACGTGTTTCGAATATTCATTACGGTGTAATCTTTTAATTAGCACAGCGTCAATATATGTCATACTGTAATCCAAACCACTTAGCATCGCGTTAATTGCTTGTTGGAAAATTGAGGATGCTACTTTTATTCCGAACGGTGTTCTGTTAAACTGAAACAGACCTTTCTGCGTATTTATATTATTATTTTTGCCTAATTCTCGTCCATCGGAATTCGTAAATATGCTTCTGACAAGTTTAATCTAGAAAAATAGATTTGATTTTATTAGTTTTTCTTCGTGTATACTGTTGGGCTTGCCCATTGAATGAAATTTGTTTTTTATAACGCCTAATTTTTCTAGATGTTCCAACTCTTTGCCTATGTCTTCTAGTACGGCGAATGAAACCGTTTGCTTAGGTCGAAACACTAGAATTACCTCTTCTTTTATTTCAAAGTTTGTTTTAACATTAGAACAAAATCCTACACGTTCACAAAAAATATCTAGAAATCTTGCTTTTAATTCTCTTTTCAAACTATCTGTGTAATTAGATGATCCTACAGCACTGATACAAAATGCGTTGATAGGAATATTGAATAAATTAAACTTCTTCATCCAATCAGTACCGAAGATATACTGCGTTTACTGCATGACATAGTCTATTAATTTTTCCCTCTTTTCCATAAACACCAACGTTTAAAAGATTTCATCAAGAAAAACTTTTTTGTCTGATTTGCCTTTGGCAATTATTTACATCTGCATAATTTTGATCTACTAATTTCATTCCATGTATCCGTGTTAATAATTTTCTGACTTTCTTTCAATCTGCATTTTTACTTTCGTATCATTCGATCAGGCGTTTATGAATTATTTTTCACCCATGGTATAACAAACCATAATTTCTTTTTTAATATTTTTACTTTTCTTTTAAACTTATAGCCACATCTGAAGTATTTTCTTATCTTTGAATGAACAATCCTTGTCTTGAAATAACTGTCCACAACCGTAGAATTAATTAATCTTAAATTTTCTACTTGTGATTTTAAGTTTTTAATTTATGATATATCTTATTGTTCATTAGTTATGGTATCCAGGTTACTATTCTCAGACATATATTAGCCAATTTATGTTGGAGTATTTCCTCGTCTTGTTCCAGTTTTGTTCAGAGTCTCACACGTATATCTGTTTTTTTACAAAAATTTGAATATATCCGTTTTTAATTCATTCAGACAAAATTTTTCACACTCCTTATTCTCTATATTGCGAACGTTCTGTACTCTGTAGATATCTCGTCTATGCATGGTAAGTTGGCTTTGTACCAAACACAACCGAAGTCCCCACAATTTAGATATCAGAAAGTTGAGGGTTGGATGTTGGAATGTGGAAGGATAAAATATTTCCTTTGTATATTAAAGTAAAGATTTATTAACAAAATGAAAAACTTGTAAGAAGAACATATAAGTTAAATTTTGTTAATTAAACACTATAACATATTTGTGAGAAGAAAAAAGTTAATTGAGAAAATGCGTGTAGTTTTGTAGTTTAAATTGTTCAAAGAGAAATGTAAGTATTTCACTTAATTAAGAGTTCATGATCGATAGTAGTAGAATATAAAGTCTTATGTTTCCCTTTTTCGGTAGATTGGCGACAGAGTAAGAAAGAAGAAATAAAGAAATAGTACTTATTGCAGACATAGTGTCCATGTTGTTGCTGTTGATTTTGTTTTCTTTGGCAGCGTGAAGTGAAAATGAAGAAATATCGATTGAATATGTGACGAGCCTTTGCGTCCGGGTCGTCGTCTTCAGATTTCTTTTGTTACAATGCCACAAGATCCTGTTAACTAACCGCTTTCATGCTAGATTGATTTTGACCGGTCACAGAACGTGGTTTAAATAGTGAAGCTTCTCGTGTTGCCAGCAGTCATTTTCGTGTGAAAAAATTTGACTGAGATCATATACGAATTTTCTATATCTTATCCAATCAGGATCCAGAAGGTTGCTTTTCACACTGAGTTGTGAAATTTTCCTTGGTCTGGGTTTTTTCAATATGTTTTTAGTTTGAATCCGATTTTGCTGGTGTGCAATTTTACTTTGTGTATTTTAGTTAGTTGATAGATGATATAGGATGTGTATCCTATAAGTCTTCATCGTCGTGTTCTGATAAATTTTTGTGACACCATATGTGTTGAATAAAAAACTAAGTTCTCTACAAATTTTAAACAATTTCTGGATAGTTTCTTCAAGCGTAATTTCTCTAGGTTGTTTTGGTAGAATATATTTTCTGTATTTTTCTTGTTCCGAACTTACTAAATAGTAAACAAAATTTCTCATCGGCTGTCCATTTCGTGAAGTTTTAACAAATATCTCAAAAAGACTGCGATTATTAGCATCAAAAGGAACCTGTTCTTCAGGTTTTTTTGAAAATTTTCTAATTCTAAATTGTATCTGGATTATCTGGGCTTATTTCTTGTTTTGAGAAAATTTCCAACAATTTTTTTAACTAATTCTTTTTGTTTAAAAATTAAAGGAAACATTTTTGAAATTCCTTGTTTTTCTAGATTTGCTGTTGTTCCTGATTATCTTGAAATTGTCGCGAAAGTGTTCGTTTACGTCAGTAAATCTATACGAATGGTTTTAGGCAAAAAATGCTGACCGACTTTTCCACGCCAAATCTGCTTTTATAGTTTTGGATGTTTGAAATCTACATTTGATGTATTGTTTCTGTCGTAATTTTTTTAGACGTACTGGTTTCGCCAGTATAAAATAACCAATTTTTTTCGACACTTTTATAATAAATAGTGAATTATAATTTGTCACCAAGCACTTTTACCACTTTTAAGCTATTTAAATGGGAAGACCGAACGCTTAAGCTTGGACCCAGTTATATTTACTGCTTTCTCCCAGACGAGACTCTACCATTCGTTGGGGCCTCATCTGAGTTCATTTCCGCCCGAAGGCATATTCTCTGACAAACTGAACAACTGGCGCACGCAGTCGATATCACAAGAATGTCAATGACACTCCGAAGGTATTAACCACCTCTACACATGTACAGATGCTCGTGGTAGATGCGACAACAGGCCATTTAAGTGATAACACTGAGCCTTTAAACTTGGACAAAAATTCTTGTTTGATTTTCCTCAGGCTAGATTCTATCTTTCGGCGAAGTTTCGTCAGGGTTTCTCTAGTCGGAAAGCCGAGAGTCCTGGAACGGGAACGACTGACGTACGCAGTCGGTCGAAGACTGTCAAAGATATTTCAAAATTCCAGACTGCTATTAGTCTGTATTTCTATAGCCACATCGGTCCACAGACTATTCCATATTTGGGAGCGCCAGATGGATGCTAGTTGCTCTACAACAGACAGTTTAGTAGTAATTATGTTTCCTGTAAACAATATCCTATTTGAAAACTGGAAAAAGACAATGGGATTTAAACAGAAAAATATTGTTTGTTAAATAAAAGTATATATATATAGTATAATAAAAGCTGCCAAACTATATATATATATATATATATATAGTCATCCGCAGACAGATCTGTTTCTCTATATCACAGATCATCAGTACGGTTAGCAGCATTTGTTTTCATTCAATACGTCCCATTCAATAATATAGACATATTATATTTTCATTTTGTAATCATTTCTTGTTCTCTAATATTCTCGATGTTAAGTTAAAACATCATCAGGAAAGTCACCGTATGTTTTGTCAACCGAAGTACTTTCGATCTCCGCCGAGATAATCCTCAGAAATTAATTGCAAAGCTAAAGGTAATGCAACTGTAATCGTTTTGATAGGGATTTTGTAAAATCATGCGAACTCGTTGTGCTATAATTATTCTAAAATTAAACGTTATTTTTACGATGTTTGTAAACCATTGTTTTCAGTTCAAGGGCAATAACCAGTGACGATAAAATGCGAAATTTAAAAATTTCATAACGATGTTAATGTTAACAAACACACAGACAAGTTTAACCATTGCTACACTAATTACAATAAATTTTGTTCAGCATTGGGTCTTTTGTCATGTAGAGAGGATCGAGAGTTTTAATTTTCTTTAATTATTATTTTCATGGTGTAGCATGCTGTTGTTTTCAACAAACCTTTTTCTGTATTGTGAAAGAGGACAGAAATGTGTCTTTAAATGTTGTGCGATAGAATTTGTAAATGATATATGTGTAGTGGATCAGTGTCTAATTATCTCTATTTATTTCTCTTTGGGTGCAGGTTTTCAAGCCAGGAATAAATATATTATAATTATGATTGCTTATTTTCGGACATAAATGTCTTAATTTTCTTAAATGATGTCTCTGTTTTCCATACGTTCTTTGGCAAGGAAATAGTATTACTGCTTTTTACTGACTTTATCACGGAGGAAGACCATAGCCCACCATTAAGATTAGCTCATTAGTCTGAGATAAAAAATATGCCTTGAAAACCCACAATTTCATTTGTGTTTAATTTATTTCTTTTTTAGTATTAGAATAGTCTTGATTGCCTTCGCCTGTCAATACTTTTGAACCTTTACGAATAAATCTCATCAACGCTGACTTCGAGGTTTGTGAAAAGTTATTAACTAGTTCTGAATATATTACAGGTCACTCTTAATAGGTCAAAAGTTTGAGTGCCTGTGTCACGAAAAAATTATTTAACGTTTTCCTCACGTTTTAAAAGTAAAATTCTCTTGATAATTGAAGAAATAACAAATGAATTATTGGCTTTTAACTTTAGAACTAAACATTTGCGGAATGGTTTCTTCCTCTAAAAACTACCGAGATCCAGTTCTCGGCCTTCATTCACTTTCTTTTTCTGATAGAAATTTGATATAAAACCAAGAGATAATATTGGCATTTTAAATAAATGGGATTTAAAATATTTGTTCATTCAATGTATTAATATCAATCCTCCTGAAATGTAGCTACTGTCATTTAACTATTAGAGAAGTTTCCCTTCCTTCCATTATTATGGATCTCTCTCTCTCTCTCTCTCTCTCTCTCTCTCTCTCTCTCTCTCTCTCTCAAAATGACTACATTGAATAAATAACTACATCTGCTCTTAAGAAGGCTGGGTCACTGTGGCGGGTCAAGAAGCTTTTTCTAATCCGAATCTATCCTGTCTATTTAGAAATCTATCACTCGTCTGTGCATTGAACACTGTTTTTATATCTAGTGCTCTATTTATTCATGTCGAGCACTCAACAAAATCTAAAAGAGGATCTGCAACGTAATTGATCGCCATTTGACATCCTAAACTTAAATCACATTCTCACCGACGGGATATGGCTTCGCTCTGTCTTTTCTAAAATTATTTTCATGGATTTTACACTGACAAACTTCATTCCGTGGTGTTCCTCCCCATATGAATTTACTCGTGCATCTAGTTCGGCAATTAGGTCTCACCTTTTATCGTTAAAATATCGTTAAATGTATCAGTAACTTCCACTCCCTCAGTTTCTTTTCTCGCATTTCTTGTCAGTGGATTTCGCTTCCGTATACTTGTTTCCTCGAGAGCTACCATTTCCAAAAGTGCAACCTTAATTGTCATCCTCTATCTCCGTACCTCCTATCTTTCTCTTAGCCTTTCTTCGACATACCCTGTACTTTTTTCGTCCCTTTCTCTCACTGAAACCAATTTGGACCAGTGGCAGTATTGTCCTGCTTTGCTTTGAAATTGAAATGATTATAAAAACCAGTTTAACTGAGAAAGACAACTTTAAAAAATAAAATCTGTCTAGATGGTCGTTTCCGTATAAGCTTGTTTGCAAATATTCAAACATTATGAAGAAATGAAATCATAACCACTTAGCTATGCTAAAATTTGAACCAATGTTTTATGAAAAGGTGACGTTTTAATAATTCAGTTATATTTAAGAAACATGCGAGATTTAAGTAAAACTACATAACCTAAAGCGCATGAGATTCGCATTTTTTACAACAATACTTATCTTATAATCAATCAATAAATAATATAGCAAGACGCAGAGAAAATAAAATTAATAAAGCATGTAGGGCAGTTAATTGATTGTTTATATTTATGAATGACAGGAATTAATCTTCAACTTCGAATATATTTATTTTGGACAACTTGAGAATAATTTAGGCGGGAGTAACAAAACATTTAAATTTTAATTATACGAAGATTAAACACATTTTAATTCTGCCAGTAACATTACAAATAATGATTTATGTTTGTAATATATTTTTCTAGTTTAAACGTGCGTACATTAGAAATTATAATTTGTATAATTGTTTCTTTTGCTTTTGTTTATCAACCCATTGCAAATTATTTTAAGAATTTAAGATTTTGTTTCTTTAGTTAATAACTTTTTCGTGATAAAATTCGTACAAACTAATTGATATCTAGTAGGAAGAATAGGTGGCTTTATAACTTCCCTAATGGTATTGTGTCTTTTCCCCGGATTTGTTATTGGAGGCCACAACTTGAACAACATAAGGTATGCAGATGATACAGTGCTGATTGCAGACACGGAAAGAAAACTACAAGTCTTCCTACAGAAGGTAGCAATGGAGAGTGACAAAAAAGGACTACAAATAAACTTCAAGAAAACTGAATGCATGGTCATCAGCAAAAGGGGCAACCCAAAATGACAAATATGGGTGGGGGATACCAGATCCAAGCAAGTACAAAAATTTAAATACTTAGGAAGTGTTCTAACAGGAGATGGAAAGTGCGACACAGAGATCCGAATACGAATTGACATGGCAAAGGACGCGTTCCAGAAGCTGAGTAAAGTACTAACACACAGGAAAATTCCACGAGAAACAAAGAAAAGAGTGCTGGATTGCTATGTGATGTCAGTTCTTCAATACGGCAGTGAATGCTGGACAATATCATCGAAAATGAGGACAAAACTGGAAGCAGCGGAAATGTGGTTCTACAGAAGGATGCTGCGGATATCGTGGACTGAGCATGCAAGCAACGACGAGGTGTTGGAAAGAATGGCAACAAAAAGGAAATTAATACTGAGCATCGGGAAGAGACAACTGAAGTTCCTGGGACACGCAATGAGGAAGGAGAGCCTGGAGAACCTGATACTGACTGGCCAGGTAGAGGGAAAGAGAGACAGAGGAAGGCAGCGGATAACATATTTGCAGGGCCTGATCAGGTGGATGACGGAACGGCGGTTGCCAAGAGTAACAGGAGTAAACATACTAAGAGCCAGAATGGATAGGGAGACGTGGAGAACCATGATCGCCTACGTCCTGAAGGGACAGATCACATAGAAGAAGAAGAATGTTATTTGTACCTATGTCAATATAATAAACTCAACGGAAAATATAGAACTCGGCTCTCCTGTTAAACACGCCTAATACATAATACATTAGACAACTCACACATCAAAATTAAAAAGAAACTGTTATTTTAAGTTAGTCACCCATTTTAGATAATGATTATATTTAACGCCGCTTAACTTCGGTGATCGTATGCCGACCGATGTTTCAACATGATGTTGCTTTAAGCCTTATAAATTGTGAAATCAGTTATTTAATCTTGCAGAGATTAACCAGGAAATTATCAGATTGAAATGCAGGTGTATATATTCTGTGTGGAATGTCGTTCATCTTAAGCGTATTAAGAAATTAAATATTTGAATTCATCAAATGGGATACTTATACATACTTAGACAATATCAAAACCTTTGCCAAGTACATGTAACTTATGTAGTTCTCAAATTATTTGGCAGCTCTTGTTGTTCTGTCTTGATTATAGTATTGGTCTCGACAATATCCGTGGCCCTGCCAACTGAGTGAAATGGTTTCATGTACAATCAGCTAACATTAGTGGGACATTTATTACTGTCATTTTGATCGGAACTCACCTTACATGCATAACGAAACTTGCAATTTGAGATACGAGTTGAAGTTAACAAACTCACATATAATCATAGTTGTAGGTATCATTATACCGATGCCATTATTAGTGTTCGTAAGAAAAGAGAAACTTTTAACAAAATTGGTGGAGATATTATGAGATTACAACTTAGATTTCTTGGCTTGGTTTAAGATAATCACTCATAATGGTAAATGTCGAGTATAGAGAATTTCTAATAAAAACTTAAAATAAACAGACAGGCATGATGATGCATAAAGCATAAATTAAGAACATATTTCTAACAGTTACTTTTCTTCGATAAGATTGAGGACGGGAAAAGCAGAAACGATCATTCTTATATGAACATAGAGAGATTTTACTGAACTAGTAAGTTTTTAGACACCATTTTCGGGAAAAAAAACTATGTAACCATGTGGGTAAATATAATATGCGAAACAAAACGAATTTTCAGATAAAATATTGACAGATACAACAATACAATCTTGTCGGTTTTCTAAAGATAATTTAAAAAACAATGACCAGCTGATCTACATTTCCGCCAGCTGAAACATTTTTATTTAAGACTCACCATGCTACGTCCACGGAATATAATCACCTAGAGTTCGTCTATTTTATTTGTAAGGATGAAGTTTATCTCAAATAGTTGTTTGCCGTAGTAGTGCTACTTTATATAAAAAACTCTGGTGTTGATGCTACCTAACTACAGATATTCATAACCTTTTGAACAGCCGCGGTTGAAGCCAACAGCGATTTTCTTGGAAGATTTCTGCTTTAGTATTTCAAGATATTTTACATGATATTAACAAATATATCTGTTAAAATGAGATTTCATTGTTATTTTTATAGTAATTTAGGTGGCAATTTAAGCATCGCTCTCTGAATATTGTAGAATAACCAAGATTCTAAAAACTAATGTTTGACTCTTCATGAAACAAGTATCATTTTGTATTCCTAGAAAAGAAAAGGTCTTGAGAGATTTTGCAAAAGAATTAGAATGGCTTGAAAGAATGGTCAATAAATTAATGTCCAACATTAAAAAAGAATAATCAGGACAATTATTACAAACTGAAAAGACTAAAACTTCATAATAATGTAATCACTTATCGTTACTAATTTATCAAAGTACATGAATGTCTTGTTTCCAAATGTTTCAGGAAATTCATGTAATTTCATGGGTATTTTAATGACATATTTTACTGCAGAAATACTAGAAACTTGAACATTAATAAAAGAAAACGAAAATAAACCACTAAAGAAAAAATAGGCATAAAATAATACTCAAGAAATTTAAAAAATTACATTAAAGAAAATTGGTAAATAAAAACGTAGAGTGTAAGAAACAAAAGAAGTAAAAAGTAGTATAAACTAAAATAGATATTAAGAAACTACGAAATTGCATAAAAAACCTCAACACCTATAAAACTAAAAATGTTGACATAAAGGAAATTAAGAAACTAAAAAGTAACACCAAAGAAACAAAGAATTTTAAAAAGTCGCATGAAAAAGTGAAAAATATGACATAAATGAACCTGAGAAACTAAAGAAAGGCACATAAAACATAAAAATAAATTGATATAAAATAAAGTACAATCTAAGAAACAGAGACGTTAAATAGGAGAAGCAAAAAGAAAAATTCAAAAAGATCATTAAAAACATTAAAGATTAAGAAACAAAAGTTACTTCATGGAAAGTAAGTATCATAAAATCACACAAAAGAGAGTAAAAAACTAAAAACGCGGCATAAAAATATTGGAAAACTAAAAAGTGCTATCACAGAAACGAAGAAACTAATACTAAAAATAATATAAAATCAACTAACAAACGAAAAGTGGCATTAAATAAACTAAGAAACTAAAAAGTGGCGTAAAAGAAAATTAAAAACTAAATAGTTGTGTATTTGTCTATATTTCTGAGAGGAGGTATTATTTACAGTATTTACATTATTCGGACTACTGTCCTCATCTTTGTTTCCATTTGGATGACATTTCGGTCGTTGTACGCTCCGGCCTTCTTCAGGTGCTAGGAATTTTGAACCGAACCCTTTATTATTATTACAATCACTGGATTATATCATCCTCGTTCCTTGCGTAAACAATCGATTGGAAGTCATGAGTGATCTCCTTCTAACCCTGTAAGTTACTTGTTCACCTTAAGGACACAGGGAATGAGGATGATATACCCCAGTGATCGTAATATAGGGATCATGGTCGAAATTATTGGCACTCGAAGGAGGCCGGAATAAATAACGGCCGAAATGTCGTACAAATGGCAAAAAACTAAGAAAAGAAACAAAAAACACGCATTATAAAAACTAAGAAACAAAGAGACTAAACATGTCATAAAAAGTATTTAAGAAACTAAACGGTGGTATTAAAAAGACCAATTATCTAAGAATCTAAAAAAACGTCAGAAAAAAAACGAAGAGACAGAAATAGAGGTCTTAAAGAAACAAGGACACTAAGAGACCTAAAAATGGCATGGAGGAAATCAAAAAACAAAATGTTGCAGATCATGAAATAAGAAAATAGAATGTGGCACATGAGGAAACTAGAAATCAAAAAAAAGACAAACAAATTAACAAAGTAAAAAATGGATTAAAAGAAACTAAAAACTAGAATATCAAAAACATGTCATAAAATAAATGTGGTATGAATTAAACTAAGAAACTAAAAATTAGCATAAAAAATGAAATTATTTCATAAAATTAAGAAAATTAAAATAGAGTAAATAAAAATTGGAAACTAAAAAGTGGCATATGAAAAAATTAAGAAACTAAGAAAATACAATTGCCATAAAAGAATGTAGGAACGAAGTAACTGACATGTTGCAAAAAAAGTATTAAAAAACTAATAAACTAAAAAGCGTATGAAAAATTAAGAAACCAAAAAAGTTCCGTAAAAGAAAGGAACTAAAAAAGTTCCATAAAAGAAAGGAACTAAAAAGAGATATAAAAGAAACTGAGTAATTAAAAAAAATGTCTAAAAGAAACCAAGAAACAAAGAGAATAAAAATATGCCATAAAAGTAACTAAGAAACTAAAAGTTGCATAAAAACAAAGACATTACAAAACAGGCATAAAAAAAACTATGAAACTAATAGACTTAAAACTAGGATAAAAGAAACTGAAAACTAAAATAATTGGCATAAAAATCTAATAAATTAAAAAACTAGCATAAAAGAAACTAAGAAACTAAAATAATTGGCAGGAAAGAAATATAGAAACTAAAAAGCGGCATGTACTAAACTAAATCAAAGATTACTTTGAAGCCGAGAAACTTGAATGTGGCTTCAAAGAAACTAAGAAACTTGACCTTTATAGAATAAAACTTTAAGCCTCGATGAAGTTTTATTTTATTGTAAGATATATACAGTAATGTGAAAAAGTAATAACTATTTTATTTTTATGAGGCATATTGACAGAAAATAAACAGTTTAATTAAAGTAATTTTATTTGATTTACACAACAAATGCTTTAGCAAGAAAATTACTTGTTACAAAATAAAATTAATATTTAGTACAATAGCCTTTTGTTTTGATCACAGCCTTCATTCTGTCAGGCCTTAATATCACAAGCTTCTTCAATGTATCTAATGGTATCTTCTACCAAGCAGCTTGTATTTTTTCCCAAACTGTATCTTTCGAAGTAACATTAGATTTATCAATTCGACAGAAGGGAATAAGAAAAAAGTCAGTCCTATCAAAGAATAATATAATAATATAGTCCTATCAAAGAATAATATAATAACTTGTTTAATAAAAAATGAAAAAAAAAGTAAATATAACTTCTTTTTAATACATTTCTTTTATACCTAGTTTGTTTAATAATCAATATTTATTAGCAATTTACTTGCTTTTTTAACCTGTATTTGAATGTCAGTGAGGTTTTTAGAAAATTACCCTGTCCTATTGCACACTACCGTAGTTTGTAAAAGTGTTTGGACAGGGTTGATTTTAAACTTTATTTTGATGCCTCATAAAAAATAAAATAGTTCTTGTCCTAAAACCTTTGCACAGGGAGAGAGATGAAAAGAGACAGAGAGTTATGGGCAGACAAACAGACAGACACAGATATAGAGACAAAATGTTGTAGACTGAGAAAGTGAATGATTTGTTGTAGGCATAGAGACAACACAGGTGAATATCTGAATATGGTTAACCTTATTTACATTTAAAATTTCTCTTCTTTTTAAGTCGGTTGTATTTTTATTGAAATTTTTGTTTCCTCTCATATATATGATTCGCATGTGATATATGATTCAAAGCAGACGCTCTCGGCGAAACCTGTCTTTTGTAGATCTTTCATTTTTCTCATTATATTCAACTCGTATATGGTGTTTAAAATAAGTATATAACTATAATTACAAATTGATGAGTATCAGTCAATTAAGTGCTGTATGTGATAAACGCTGGTGCAATTATGTCTTGACTAACTCGATAGAAGGTTATCCCGCAGTAGGTTTCCATTGCTTTCTGCGGTAGACGGGTTTCCAGTCAAAGCTAGAGAACACAATCTATCCTATTATTTAACCCATAACTGAAAAGAAGAGACGGATTAGTACCTTTCCAAAAGGTATTTGTGACGCACAAATACGCTTAGAAAAGGGTAAATTGAATTCTTCGCATACCCTGGTGCGTATAGATTGTTTAAAAGTTTGCATCAGTTATGTGACATATCAATACGCCGTCCACTTTTTTGTTACTGAAATATTCATGTAAAATTACTTTTGGAATAGTCACTAAGTTTTGTTTTTTTTTTTTTTGTTTTTTTTTAGCGTTTGTAATCATTCAAATGAAACTTATAATCGTTTCTTTTTAAAATATTTGTTAGATAGCCCTATTTACAAGCACGGACATTTTATTCAAAATATTTATTTTAAATTTAAATAATATTACTTTTATCATTAACAGACGGTGCATTAAATTTTAAAACCGATCGTCGCTTGATTTTATTTTATATTTAACAAATTGCATTCTCAAATTAAATTTATATAAATATAAAAAAATAATCATCGTTTCGCAGATATTTTTACATAAAGTATAGATTTTTTAAGATGCTAAGATTTTAATCTGAGAATCAACATTTACGTTTATCTTGATTTTAATAAATAATAATGCATCGGTATATGTAATTACTTTAATTAGATTTTCGTATTTTGTTACTAAATATATATTCTCATTTTTTCAGTAACAGCCTCAATCAATGAAAACATCATAACGGTGACCCCACGAAACTTTGAAATCTTCATGAACCTTCTTAGTGATAAATTATTTGAAACAAAGCTATCAACGATCTATCTCCTTCCCGATATAGAACAGTTTGCGATAAAAAAAATTACTAAAGTACCTTCTGTCAGTAGAACTACTGAAAATACAACAATCTTGGAACCTAAAACTATCATTGTCTGTCTGTCTATCTGTGTGTGTGTGTGTGTGTGTGTGTGTGTGTGTGTGTGTGTGTGTGTGTGTGTGTGTGAATAAAAATCTAGATATCCCTTCCTGATTGTGGTTGAAAATACATATATTTGTCTATAAGTTTAAACGTCATAATTAATCGTCCGAACTTTCCATATCTAAACAGTTTGGTATCAAAATCAAATGGTGTGCATCACTTTAAACGCAATTTATTATTACATACATGTATTTGAGTAGGTGATCCATATGTGTATTATTTAATACATTTATCTACTTTCGTCTTCCAGCCTAGAAGTTCAAGAAATATCATTAATGAAAAACGCACGGTCTCTCACAGAATTCGAACCTGCGTCCCTCTAAGTAGAAAAGACCTATCGTTGAATACCGACGCTCGCTGGCCTGCTGAACAGCAAAGTGCAAACTAATTCAAAAGCCAGAATTGTACTTTTAAATGAAAACTTCTAGTAATTGCTTGACCAATTGGTTCTTTGTTACTCAGTTTTGTACTGTGTGTAGGGGGTGAAATTGGAGTACTGCCTCATATATTGGCAGAAGCTGACTAGCCATCACTTTCCCGTTTCGATAAATTTCAAAAGCGCTTCCGCGTCCTTTTACATGACGAATTAAATTCCGCTTTACAAGCACTTCCTCACAGACGAAATGTCGCATATTTGAATCAGTGTTAATATTTGAGATGTTTAAATACTGTTCGAATATTTACAAAAAATTATAAATATAAATCCCATAACACTTACATATTAACCACTTAATGTTATTCAAAGAAATTGAAAAGTTGTTAATTTTCTGATGTATATCTTTCCGGTCTTTTAATTATATTTCCTTGCTATTTAAATTTGGAATGTGATAACGACATACCATATAAAAAGTCTTGAAAAATGAATAATAGCCCTATCTGAAAAATCAAGCTTATCATCTTATGGGTTTACTGATAGACTAAATGTATGACAATAAGCTCAGATTTATTTGACAGTTTAACTACAACATTCTTCAAGTAATTCAAACTGTATGTCTGTTATAAGTTGTTATGAATAGATCGTAATCAATTTATAAGTAATGTTTTAAAAACATCATCATAAGTATGAGATACAGAAAAATTACTTATCCTTATTTTACTTGCAGAGATTTTTCAATTCATATATTAAAAATTGGAAATATATATTTTAAATGCTAAAAGACATGTTCTGTCAGATTTTATATTTTTATATCCAATTCTTCATATTTCAACACAAAATATGATACATTAATAATAGCCATCTTTTAAGTATAAATAGCACAATCAAAGTGACCCGTAGAAATAATTTTTTATCTTCACGGTGGAATTTCTGCAATATTTGAAATTCAAAATATATACTTTCTCGAAGTCATTTATGTTAGAATTCATCAAACATAGAATAGTCTTCATATAGAGAATCTAATGAACTGACTGGATGTGGGTTGTGGTGCAGTGGATATCGGTTCGGAACGAGAAATCTTAGAACCGAGATTAAAATTCAATTTGAATTTGTTGCATTCACTTATGCGCAAATACCCTTGAGAAAGTTATAATGCAATTGCTTCTCCCTCCAGTTATGGGTTGAATAGCAAAACAGATTGGGTTCCATCACCTTGGTTGGCACCAGTCTACCACTAGAGTAATGGCAACCTACCAGTAAAGTAATAGAAACCTAGCTCGAAAAAATCTTCTGCCCAGTCAGTCATGTCTCTTTAGAGAGATGATCGACCAATCTGTCTATATTACAGAGATGAGGTACTCTTTACAGTATTTACATTATTCGGACTATTGTCCGCCTCCTTTTAGGTTCATAAGATTCACAAATTTAGTAGTTCTTGTCCTTAAGGACACAAAGCTCAGTGGATATAGATTTGACTCTTAGAGTTGTAAGTTCGATACCAGGCTATAGCAGTGGTGAGTAGGTAACTTGCAGAGTTAGAAGGAAATAAAGGATGATTTCGTATCAAGATGTACGCATGCAATGAGGATGATATATCCCAGTGATTTTAATAACGGTTTTGGTTGAAAATCCCTAGCATCTGAAGGAGGCCGGAGCATACAACGGCCGAAACCTCGTACAAATGGCAACAAAGACTAGGTATAATGTAAATACTGTAGATTGCCCATGTTTTTATCATGTTTAGCACTAAATTGATTGACTGAATGAACTGAAAAGAGTAATTAATGGCAAAGAGTTAGAATACAAATTTCGTTGCAGAATTGCAAAAAACGGGGAAACCTGTAAGCGCTTCATAATAGGAAAGACAGTGTGGATTAATATCTAAAATCTCTAGTTTTGATGGGCGTAAAATACTTCGTTGTTAGATCGATCTACGTTTACTGGAAATATGGTTGTGAATTTCTTTCAAAATAAATGAAAATAATAAATAGCAAACAAAGATAATATTGTAATAATATTTAGTTTCCAAATACAAAATCTACTGATAAATTGAACGTGAATAGTAGAAGAATGGTGAAGGTGTTTAGTATGTTTATTCCTAATTAGTGCATTCTTATCGCGTAGGTAATAATACCCAATAATAGTTATCTTGTGCAAAGTTTTCACAAATGTGACAAAGATATCAATATTTAAATGATCTAATACATTTTTAAACGATATAAATAATACTATGTCGTATAGGATATGTTCTATTTTAATCATTTCAAAACAAAGCAAGGCATGTATGAGTGCTAAAGAATAATATAATAATTATTATGAGGTGGATAGAACAATAAAAGAATATTTATTTAGAAGATAAATAATAATGATTGACATTATATTTAACCTTTTCAAGATAGAAGTTAAATGAAAACAAAAAGCGGTAAGAGAGACCCTCAAGCAAAAATAGTGAACGAATAAAGATTTATCATAAAAGATAGGATTACATATAAGAGTTTCAACCGTAAAATGATGAGACCTATCTTCTTACTGCATTTAAATTCGTAATGTCAAGTTGCCGAATGGAAAAGCTCACCCGAAAAATTACTATGAAAATATTCATAGAATATGTGCAGGGAAGTGAGGTTATGTAGATGGAAATTGTTTCTTCAAGTTAACGATCAGCTTCAAAATTGGGAACTAAATGTAAAATTACATCACGTTTTGTGTGGTTTTATTTAATTTGTGATATTGTTCCACATTAGCTTGGAAGAAAAAGTAATAATGAAGATAACCCGATGAAATTGCATTCAATTTATTAGAAGATCAATAGGACGTAGATCTGAGAAGCAATCTGAAAAAGATATCATTATATATAAAGGTCCACTAAACATAAATGTCGTCGAAATACTGTCACTAACTGCGACTAATTTAATTATTTTTGCGATTATCTGTAAACATATCTGTGTCTGGGCTAATTGCATTGTTACAGATACACTAATGAAAAATGTTTTCCATCTTTAAGTAGATCTACATATGATAGATAAAAATCACTCCCAACAAGGGGATAATGCACTAAGATGCAAGTTCTTACTAGTAGTGAAAGATATTCAAAAGACTTTAGCGATGAAAAAGGACAATAAAAAATCAGTTTTTAAAATGTCAAGTGATGATTCAATTTGCATTTATATTTTCGCAGACTGCATAGATGTAAGAAATAGGAAAACTGTTACACTAGATAGAACTATGAACAAATACAAATATTTGAGAATAACACATTTTTACATCTACCTATGTCAATAATAAAGTGATGTAATCGAGTTTACTAAGTAGTATTAAGATAAAATTCGTAATTTTGAGGCTCCAAGAGGAAAGGTTTACTGAAAAACCTGCCAATAAAATATTTATAAAAAAAAAGAAATCGGAGGAATGTCACATGACATCGGTGGAATATAATTGAAATCAAGACGCCGGATCAGAAAAAATAATATTAGAATATAATCTTTGATTTGTCCGGAATATTGAGTTTTATAGTAAAACACCAAATCCTATGTGGGAGCACTATTTAAAGCGCGGATAAATTGTTGATTTAGAAAGTGGGTGTTCATTCCAATTTCGAATAAATATCCTACAAATATATATATATATATATATATATATATATATATATATATATATATATATATATATGTGTGTGTGTGTGTGTGTGTGCATTTTATAAATATGGAAATATATATTTATTGTCATTACATATGTTTTTCCATAAAACAAAAATTAAGGTCATAATAACAACAATCAAACTAATTAAAGTGTGATGAAAATTATTATCTAAGATATGAAAACGTTTCATATTAATAGCAATCGTGATTTTTTGTCCAAGTTGTTAATGATTAAATACTGACAACCTAAATTAATTAAAAACTATTTCCTTGCTGGACAAAAATGGATTACGGCTGAATTGTTTGTTTCACCCTAAGCAAAGCTACGACACAGGATGTTACCGGGGGAAAGAATAAGAAAAAAAGAGAAGCATTATTAAAGTTTATAATAATAAAGGGAAGAAAGAAGACACTAGAAAACGACTGACATTGCTTACAAATTTTTGAAGATAAATTACAATAGAAGAAACTGTTAGCATAAAACTTACGGTTGGATCTAGCCATTACAAACGTCAATTGTTGAGACCTTGTATGAAAGGTCTGTAAGAAAGCAGTACTATTGTTGAAAAAACGTCAAATCGTGTGAAAGTCTTTAAATTTTGCTAAGGTTAGAAAGTGAATAGTGAGGATTACCAGCTCAGATATGACCACAATAGTCATTATCTTTTAGATCTGGTTTTTTTAAATCTAGAAAATACAGAGACATATCAATTACATTCTTGAACGGCAAAAGAAATAATAGAAAATAAAATAATCATTGAAACTTATTTTTTACCATATAACAAAGTTATTTCAAATTGTTATTTATGTTACTATCGACGAAAAGACAAGTTATTAATTTTTTTCTTTAAGAAATGTGTAAAGATGAACGAAACTATTTTCAATGAAGATAGCAACACATAATTTTACGGAGACGCATCAATTTTCTGAATCGTTTGCACGTGTTCCGGATTTGCTTATTTAAATGTTCTTTTCCGGGAACATTTTGAAAACAATTTTTCAAAGTAAATTTCCAAATCGATATTTGGCAAATATAAATAAAATGAATGATAGAGGGGTGTTTGAAATATTTCGTAAAACATTTTTTCAGCTGTCATAATTCATTATTTGTAAGACGGAAACGATATCACGACGAAAATATTCGTCATTCCTAAAACACCATAAACAATTCTTTAATCTATAATGTGCTACTAGTTTTATTTTTAGTTTCTCTTCATTGATTTTATGGCATAAATAGACTATGTTTCCTCGTAATGTCTGGGAGTAGATAGGTGCGTAGTTGTCAGATGCTAACGATGCAGACAAAACCACACACCGAACACATAATACATTTAGTTCATATCAGTACTCCTTTGCACTTTTATATTAGGTCATGACATAGTTTGTGCGTAATTCAATTTTATATACTGAATATAGATTTTAACGAAAAGTAACGTAAGACGATTTCATTTTATATATATTCGTATATCTACACAGGAAATTCATTAGTTTCCTTCATGAAATACTTCATGAATTTCTTCTTTTAATCATTTTTAACCCAATATAAAAGCTAAGAGCCACGTATTCTAGAGTCTTAATGAGTGCGTTTGTTGTATGCACTTAAGTATCGATATGAAGTGCTAATTATAAGGATAGGTGCAGTGGGTACCGGTTCGGTTTGAGATATCATAGAGCCGAGTTCAAATTCCAGTTGAATTCGTTGATTTCATATACGCGCAAATATCATTGAGAAACGTATAAATCCTCCACTTCACCCTTCAGCTATGGGGTAAATAGCAGGACAGATTAAGATTATAGCCTTCGTTAACAAGCAGTCTGTCAAAGAAAGTAACGGCAACCTACTGCTGGAAAATCTTCTGCTCACTCAGCCATATCCCTTTCATGCATGGCACTTAACCGAGTGACTGTTTTGGACAAGACAGTTAAATCTAAACTTGAAGAAGTTAAGGTTTTAGTAATCAGTTAAGATTTTAGTAATCAAAACTCTGTAGAAGATATTCAGTAGAGGTTGTCTGACAAGAACTTCCTACTAACTATTTAAATAAGAATGCAATTCGGATGATTCGTGCCAATTTATTTCGCATGAAAGGTCTTAGTTGTGACGGTGAGAAACGTTGTGACAAATGAATGTAGCTTGTCAGAATATTCGCCTTAGAAAATGCGAAAGAATAGCAAGTACATGTTTCTGTGTGAACGAGATCGCAAAGTGGAAAAAATTAATCATTCACAAGGTCGCATAGACCTATTTGTACTATAAGCAGTTCTCTACAACGTAACAACGTAACAATTACCCAAAAATTCAAAATATCTGGGGTCTGTATGACACCATGACGACCTTCAGCACTGGTTCAACACTTCGCGGACTTTTCAAATGAGAAAAAAACTAAGGACTATGCGTACCTCATTCAATGTAGCTGTGGAAATACATATGAAGAAGAAACAAGCCTCTATCTTAAGGTACGGCTAAAAGAACATCGCAAGACATAACACGAGGATAGAAAAATTAGGCCTTAAAAGGAGTTATCTATCGGTTACCCTGCAAGTAATTTTGGTTAAGTTAGAGATAAATAATTTGTGTTGTAGGTTTCAACAACTATCAGGTGTTGCTCTATCCATTTTAATTCGAAGTCTCGTCGCTATATTTCTTTGGCTCATATTCGCACACATGTCGACGATCTTAATTCAACGCTGGCGTCTTAATGCATGGCTTCAACTCATAAGGAAACAAAAAAATTGTTAACTATATAAAGGAAAATAATTATGACAATATGGAAGAATTTGGTTACTGGGTCAAGGAACAGCTCTAAAAAATTTTTTAATCATTTCACCCCGAGCAAGGCAGAAACGCCACTGATGCGCAGGGGGTTACATAAATGTAAAAAGATTAATTAGAAAAGAGTGAGGAGTACAAGCTAGTTAGAAAGGAACAATAGAAAGCTGAGAAAGCAGGTGCAATGACAGATACATAGGCGGAGAGAAAGTGAAGGTTATACAGGGGAGGGGAGAGAGCTAGAGTCCAGATCAAAAGGTCTTCACACTTGTCATCAGCATAGCTGATGATAAAGTTAATTACAAACAATGTGCCATCTTGGACTCATAAATGAATATCCAGAATATTTAGCTAGGCCTTCTGCTAGTAATGATGGTTTCCTGTGTGCTACCTGACTGTTCGTCTCGTCAGAATTCCTCATGTCCATTTATATCCATTATTTATACGTGCATTAATTACTCATATCATATCTCGGCTTGATTTTCTACTGTATATCATAAGAGCTTAAACAAAATTCAAAGAAGAATCTGCAACGAAATTACTATGACTTGGTATCTTCAGTCACATTCGTACCAACGCAATGTGGCATAATTCTGTCGTTTTTAAAAAGATTTTCACAACAACTGTTTTGATAAACTGTACACCTCCTACTACATAAATTTATTTACGCTAACTGAATAGCACTTATGTTTCCCCGTTGAACTACATAGATGTAACTGCTAACTGTGTTCAAAATTTAAAATGCAACGGCGCTCATCGTTTTCAAATATATCAATGGCTATATTCGGAATTAAGAGACTAAATTCTTTTTGTGATTACATGATAAAACACATAAAAATAGATGGTACTTTTAACACCCACTTGTATATGTATGAATCAATTGAGGACACTTCACGTTTGAGTAAAGAATTTTATATTACTCTTCTCAAAACTTCAAATATGTAAGTCAATAGGTCTATGGCTAAAGAGTAATAATAACCACTACATTTAATAGCAATTATGTATTTTTCGACATAAGATCCTTTATCATGTAAATTTACATACGTAATTTTATGAACTTTGTTTTATTATCACAATATTTTGTCCGTTGTTCCCTCTGGTCTTCATCAGTTGACTGTCGATCCGGGTAAACATCAAGAAATTTAAATGAATGAGAAATTTTAAATGAAATCATTTATTTAAAGTCTGGGGTATATTATTTTCGCTTCAGTGATCATATCCAAGAATAGTGTAGATCTTATTTATTACTTGTCAGTTATTGCTTGCTTTCTGGATATCTGTTTTATACTGTCTTCTTCTCACCCTTTTTTACAAAAGAATTCTTATCCGGTATTACTTCTTGTACCCCATGCGTCATAGTGGCTTTTATTGGGGTGAAAACAGTAGAAAAATATTATTATAGTTTAAGGTTGAGTTAATTTTTGGACTTAATCATATATATCTTGAGATTTAGAGAAATAACGAGAGTGTTAGAAGAAAATGTTATGAAATCCTTGAGATTAAAACGTTATAATCGATATTTAAACAGAGATCCTATCTTGCAGAAATTTCTATATCAGAAAATATGTATTTTGTTTCAACACAGATATTTTCTTCAAAACGAAATTTTAAAAAATTAAATATTTAAAAAATTAATTATTTTTTATCCACAGCGTTTTCTCAATTTCCGTCTGTCAAACAATAAATGTAGTCAAGTAGAAATGAGAACGACTCACTTCCTTTAATAGCGTTGCTTTTCGGATCAGTTTCCGTCTCTTTTGCTGGTGTTCCTGATGATCGATGATTTCCGACATCGGCCATTTTGGTTTGTTATTTTTTTATTTCACAAGGTAGATATTTTTCTGTAAAACTTCCTTGATCAAATGTAATTCCTTTTTTTAGCCTCATAACATGATCTGAATATTTTGTACAGAAATCGATTATTGATCATCATGATTCTCTAAAAGAAAAGCAGCAAGACAAACGAAAGCAAATTGAAATAAATCAAAATAAAACCACAAAAGGAAACTGACTTTTTACAAGTTCATTTTGTTTGTAAAATTTTTAATATGCATGAAAATCTAACAAAATGACTTCAATTAAAATTTCGAGTCACTGTAAAAATTCTGTAATCAAAAACAAAAGGTCCAAATGGTTATAGTGATAGCATTTTGTCACGGGTTCAAGTCTTACTATGGTTAATTTGTCAGGTTACTTTGTAATATCCCCCTGATTATACAACACTAGTGAGTGTCAACTTTTGGCAAAAATAAAGATACCACCAGTGGATCCAAACGATATCATTGAGACTGGATACCCGAATTATTTACAAAACCTTCGATAGTTGTGCGAACAATGATTGGTCGCATACATGGTTGGAAGGTACTAGACTATTTCAAACTATTCATAAAACCGGGATATAGTCACTTCTCTTTAAAAAGTAGCTAAAGAAAGAATTCGGCTCTCTGACCGCTCCGGTAACGCAAATATGCCTGAGCTGATATCAGCAGTAGGGATTGGTTAGCCAACATAGCTGACAAACACAGTTGGTTACGAGTGGCCAGTCAAACAAGTGAAATCAATTCTCTTTTTGTTTTATTTTTTTTTACGTTTCTTTCTTTATAAATGCGATTTTTTACTTGTAGCTATTCTTAGAAAAACTTCATGATGCCAGGAGAGAAAGCAACAACAAAGAATGCGGTAAAATCGGATAGATATTATTGGCAAAGTCATGAAAAAATACTACCAAATAGCAGTAAAGAAAAAACGAATTCTCTGCAAGCAATCGTTTTAGTCTTGTTTCCGCTGCCAATAAACAGTTTCCGATTTAGACAAATCACTGAGAAGTTACTTTTTATCTGATTCCTGAAATAACTTCCGCCTAAACAGCTGTCGGTAGAGCGTTACTAAGACGTATTGACACCCATGTCGATCAAAGTAAATATTACTCAATGTTCTTAGAAGAATAAGTTCTTTGTTTTGTATGCATGAAGTAGGAACAACAAAGCGAACGCCGTTAAGTAGTAATGTTTTGCTACAACTGGTTCTGCTCACAAGCTTCCATGGTGAAGGAAACTTCAACATTTCTTAGTTAACATTTTGATGGACTTAACAATGCTAATCGTTCTATTTGTTAGAAACTAAAGAAGCAAGTCCCATCAACATAAACATGAATTACATAATATTTTTCGTGCTTCGTACAGGCAATCAAACCGTCCCTCCGTGTATGATTGGTAGGACTTTCTTAAATATATTCGCTTCACTGGCAAATATAAAAAATACATCATTTGCATAAAGTATTAACTATTTAAAAGCGATGGAATGTTTTATGCATGCTCAAGAGAAAAGGGTAATAAATGATAAAATTAAATTCAAATGGTAGTTTAATGTTGATTCTCAATAATTTATACACTAAAATTATACAAATTATATTTATTTTAGATTATAAATACAAAAAAGTGAACTAATAAAACGTAAGATAGATCTAATATCTATATTAATATGAAACTTTTAGAAGTCTTGCAAACGTACAGCTATGTCATTTTAAAGAAAACAGTTCTCGTCGATCACGCAAGTTAAGCAACTCTGAGACTGGTCTGTACCTAGATGGGTAATCGCCTTAGAAAACCAGCCGATGTAATAGTCCATGTGAGAAGTACTGATGTGCAATGGTCGAAAGTTAGTTTAGTTAATTTACTTACGCACAAATACGGTTATGAATCGAAAATAAATATAACCGTGAAGTGTGTGTCATTCATCCATACCAACACGCATTGGGCTTGTGCGATAAGGTATGACTTATCGTCTGCATGATCTGGGGAAGATCTACGTTCAATAAATTACCTTAACCAAACTGACAATTATAACGACAAAACCTGTTGCTACTCACAATATCCACACTATATTGTTATGATTAAAACATTCTGAATTTATGTCAGATCTCTATAAAGGAGACGATCCTGATAACTATCCATGTTAGAAGTTCTGAAGTAAATAACTATTGTTTATCTCAATATTTCTTTATATTTAATATGAAAGAAAACTATTGTATGCTTAATGGCATGAGAGGATCTCTATTGATAAAATTGGTCATTTTATTTACTACAGAATCCAAGTAGATAAAAGCATTTGATTGTCTGCTCTATGTGTGAGTGTAAAATATTAGAATTTTTTATTAATTAATAATTATTGCCTTTAGATAGTGCTTATGCGTCTAAGTCTAATGTCACAAATTCGAAAGTTCACAGATTCTATTTCTTAGCGAGGTGAAACTTTGAAAATATAAATAACGATTTCTTTGAGAAATACGTGCAAACCAAGCCTGGCAATAGACGAAAAATTTTCTAAGGCGTTGATGATTGTACAGAACGAAATCACTAATCTTTATGTTCAACTTTAAAGCCCTGGAAACATAAAACTTGACTTTGACCAGCGGGTGTTGAAAAGGTACAAATATATTAAGCATTAGTATGCAACTGAGATTAGCGATTCATCATAGGAAACAGGCCTAGACAGAAAAAAGAAACCATCACTCTGACTACACGACTGTTGAAGTGTAATTTTCCATAATAATTTAACAATAAAATATCAATAAATAATTGAATGCTGAAATATTCACAAAATGTCGGAATAAATTAAAAAGACCCAAGATCATTTTGTGAAACTGCAAACATCTATGCATTAAATATTTATAAAAACAGTTTTAGTTATAATTATATGAAACATCTATGGAAATCGTTGTTTTCACTAATGCTATCTCGTCCAATATCTTAAATATTAATAAATTATATGTTATCAGACTTTAAAAATTTTCCATCTGATATAATCTATCGTGTACAATTATTAAAGGGTTTAATTCGAAACCTATTGGAAATACAGAATGTATTCGTTTAGTCTTGAATACGATTTTAAATTATTTTCCACTTTTGAAAACGTTAAATATATTTTCATAAAGTAGAACACAATAACTTTTACATTATATTGAAATATACGAAGCATATCAATACGGTCTGCTCGTTTAAAGGCTATAAAGACTTTACAGTTGACTACACAAAATTCGTATGCAAATACTATAATTTATAAACGTGTTTCTCATACATTTGAGAACGAACCAATTCCCGAAAGATAAAATCATTTATCCTCAGTTATCCTCAGTATGTGCGCATGCGCAGCAGTCGAGTGTATTGACGGTTACTGTTTTTCTCCATAAGATAAATGTGCAAGTTTTTGATGAGGTAAGAGCGGGGTTTTGATTAGTCATACTGATTAAAAGGGTGATTTATTTCATTGTCTAGAAGGAAGACATTTTGAAATAATTCCCTGCCGAAGTAAAATAAATTGTTCGCTATATTGCTTTAATGGAACAAATTAAAATCATCACTGTTTCATAACAAATAAAATAATATTGTTGTTTGAAGATATTTTTTAATTTTTGTTTTAGTATTTGCAATACAATAATTTGATTTTAGATGCGCTAAGGAAAATTATTATTTCAAGGTTTTAAAAACATTGAATAGCTCTTTTGCTGAAACATTTCCATACGTAAAATTATCTAAACTATTTTTTCTAAATATAGCATTTATGATTATTAAAATGTTTAACTTGCTTCTGAAAACATACAGTTTTCTAGGCAAACATTTGTGGATAAATTAGTATAACTGGTAAAAATTATGTATTTAATTAATATTTAAAAATGAAAGATTGATTTCAAATATGTATGCTTGCATTGGTGTAGACATGTGTGAGTGTACCGAATTAGTAAATATTTGTAGAAATTTGACAACAACGGACTTACGGAATCACCAAATTTTACGGAATAGTTTTTGGTCAAATTCCTTATATTATAAGTTCTGAACTTAATCTAATCTGAGATTTTTTTTAATTCATAATTTTATTAACCAAGAAATTGCTCAAAATTTGCTATAGATATAATATATCGAAATTAATTATGAGTATGAAAGAAAAGTGTATGTAGTCTCTGATTTTAAATAACCAGATCGCTTACTTATTGAAATTTGTTTAATCACATCATGTCAAACAAAACAGTTACTTAGAGTGAAGAAAAACGAGAAGTTAACGAGAAGAAAGCACAAGAAATGAACAGGTTACTGAAAGAGAGAAGATAACTGTTTAAGTTGCATTTAATTTTTTAAAGATTGTAGACAACACGGAAGCAAGACATTTGAAAGCCTTTCTACAGGCAATAAGTGCGAGAAAAGAAACTGTTTGTATCTAACTTATAGTAACATCTAGCAACTTAAGCAATACTATAAAACCTAGTCTCCAATCTAGTATTTTTTAATTGTTTCATCCAAAGCAAGGCGGTAACGCCACTGGTGCGCAGGGGGCTACATAAGAGAAAAGTGGAAGTTTAAGCAAGAGGAGAGCGAAGAGAAAAATGAACCAATTACAGGGCATTTCGGAGAAAGAGCAAAAGGAGGATAGAAATACAAGTGTGAAGAGAGTTGCGAGGTAAATGTGAAGAACGTAAAGAAGAAGATACACGAGGTGATAGGGAATGGACGAGAGAGGGACTGGAGTCAACTGGAGAAGAGATGAGAATAACATTGCATTTAATTCTTTGGAAATTATAGCCGTCAGGAAAGCAAGTATACGGAAAAAAGTTCCACAAGCAGGAACTGCCAGGAAGGAATTTGACTGTTGTAGAAATGGCGGCTGCATTTCGTTGATTTAGCTGTAAAAGGGTGGGACCTTGTTGATAGACAGGATGCTCGAGTAAAGTTTGCGGAGGGGGCATAAGTGGGCAAAGCTCGTCAGAGAAGAAACCATGAAAATATTTGTAGAATAGACATAGTGAAGACACATTCCGCTGGTGAGAAAATGGCATGCTTTCAATAATGCAATCGAGCTAACCAGAAGAAGAGCTCATTGGGAAAATCGCCATGAACATACTGATAGAATAGACAGAGTGAAGACACATTCCCCTGGTGAGAAAATAGCATGCTTACATTAATGCAATCGGGCTAACAAGAAGACGAGCTCATTGGGAAAATCGCCATGAACATATTGATAGTATAGACAGAATGAAGACACATTCCACTGGTGAGAAAATGGCATGCTTACATTAATGCAATCGGGCTAACAAGAAGAAGAGCTCATTGGGAAAATCGCCATGAACATATTGATAGAATAGACAGAATGAAGACACATTCCGCTGGTGAGAAAATGGCATGCTTACATTAATGCAATCGGGCTAACAAGAAGACGAGCTCATTGGGAAAATCGCCATGAACATATTGATAGAATAGACAGAATGAAGACACATTCCGCTGGCGAGAAAATGGCATGCTTACATTAATGCAATCGGGCTAACAAGAAGAAGACGAGCTCATTGGAAAAATCGCCATGAACATATTGATAGAATAGACAGAATGAAGACACATTCCGCTGGTGAGAAAATGGCATGCTTATATTAATGCACTCGGGCTAACAAGAAGACGAGCTCATTGGAAAAATCGCCATGAACATATTGATAGAATAGACAGAATGAAGACACATTCCGCTGGTGAGAAAATGGCATGCTTACATTAATGCAATCGGGCTAACAATAAGACGAGCTCATTGGGAAAATCGCCATGAACATATTGATAGAATAGACAGAATGAACACACATTCCGCTGGCGAGAAAATGGCATGCTTACATTAATGCAATCGGGCTAACAAGAAGAAGGGGAGCTCATTGGGAAAATCGCCATGAACATATTGATAGAATAGACAGAGTGAAAACACATTCCCCTGGTGAGAAAATGGCATGCTTACATTAATGCAATCGGGCTAACAAGAAGACGAGCTCATTGGAAAAATCGCCATGAACATATTGATAGAATAGACAGAATGAAGACACATTCCGCTGGCGAGAAAATGGCATGCTTGTCTTAATGCAATCGGGCTAACAAGAAGACGAGGTCATTGGGAAAATCGCCATGAACATATTGATAGAATAGACAGAATGAAGACACATTCCGCTGGCGAGAAAATGGCATGCTTGTCTTAATGCAATCGGGCTAACAAGAAGACGAGGTCATTGGGAAAATCGCCATGAACATATTGATAGAATAGACAGAATGAAGACACATTCCACTGGTGAGAAAATGGCATGCTTACATTAATGAAATCGGGCTAACAAGAAGAAGAGGGGCTCATTGGGAAAATTGCCATGAACATATTGATAGAATAGACAGAATGAAGACACATTCCGCTGGTGAGAAAATGGCATGCTTACATTAATGCAATCGGGCTAACAAGAAGAAGACGAGCTCATTGGAAAAATCGCCATGAACATATTGATAGAATAGACAGAATGAAGACACATTCCGCTGGTGAGAAAATGGCATGCTTACATTAATGCACTCGGGCTAACAAGAAGACGAGCTCATTGGAAAAATCGCCATGAACATATTGATAGAATAGACAGAATGAAGACACATTCCGCTGGTGAGAAAATGGCATGCTTACATTAATGCAATCGGGCTAACAATAAGACGAGCTCATTGGGAAAATCGCCATGAACATATTGATAGAATAGACAGAATGAAGACACATTCCACTGGTGAGAAAATGGCATGCTTACATTAATGCAATCGGGCTAACATGAAGAAGAAGAGCTCATTGGGAAAATTGCCATGAACATATTGATAGAATAGACAGAATGAAGACACATTCCGCTGGTGAGAAAATGGCATGCTTACATTAATGCAATCGGGCTAACAAGAAGACGAGGTCATTGGGAAAATCGCCATGAACATATTGATAGAATAGACAGAATGAACACACATTCCGCTGGCGAGAAAATGGCATGCTTACATTAATGCAATCGGGCTAACAAGAAGAAGGGGAGCTCATTGGGAAAATCGCCATGAACATATTGATAGAATAGACAGAGTGAAAACACATTCCCCTGGTGAGAAAATGGCATGCTTACATTAATGCAATCGGGCTAACAAGAAGACGAGCTCATTGGAAAAATCGCCATGAACATATTGATAGAATAGACAGAATGAAGACACATTCCGCTGGCGAGAAAATGGCATGCTTGTCTTAATGCAATCGGGCTAACAAGAAGACGAGGTCATTGGGAAAATCGCCATGAACATATTGATAGAATAGACAGAATGAAGACACATTCCGCTGGCGAGAAAATGGCATGCTTGTCTTAATGCAATCGGGCTAACAAGAAGACGAGGTCATTGGGAAAATCGCCATGAACATATTGATAGAATAGACAGAATGAAGACACATTCCACTGGTGAGAAAATGGCATGCTTACATTAATGAAATCGGGCTAACAAGAAGAAGAGGGGCTCATTGGGAAAATTGCCATGAACATATTGATAGAATAGACAGAATGAAGACACATTCCGCTGGTGAGAAAATGGCATGCTTACATTAATGCAATCGGGCTAACAAGAAGAAGGGGAGCTCATTGGGAAAATCGCCATGAACATATTGATAGAATAGACAGAATGAACACACATTCCGCTGGCGAGAAAATGGCATGCTTACATTAATGCAATCGGGCTAACAAGAAGAAGGGGAGCTCATTGGGAAAATCGCCATGAACATATTGATAGAATAGACAGAATGAAGACACATTCCGCTGGTGAGAAAATGGCATGCTTACATTAATGCACTCGGGCTAACAAGAAGACGAGCTCATTGGGAAAATCGCCATGAACATATTGATAGAATAGACAGAATGAAGACACATTCCGCTGGCGAGAAAATGGCATGCTTACATTAATGCAATCGGGCTAACAAGAAGAAGGGGAGCTCATTGGGAAAATCGCCATGAACATATTGATAGAATAGACAGAATGAAGACACATTCCGCTGGTGAGAAAATGGCATGCTTACATTAATGCAATCGGGCTAACAAGAAGACGAGGTCATTGGGAAAATCGCCATGAACATATTGATAGAATAGACAGAGTGAAGACACATTCCCCTGGTGTGAAAATGGCATGCTTACATTAATGCAATCGGGCTAACAAGAAGAAGAGCTCATTGGGAAAATTGCCATGAAAATATTTATAGAAATGCAAACCGAAACTCCAACACGGAATGTGAATTTGACTGATATAGATACGCCATGTCAGGACCGGCTATCATTTCACAACCTACTTTGCATTTTGTCGTTACATATATCAGGCGAAGAAGACTAGAAACAGCAGCAATATTTACTAGAATACTGAATGATGTTTATATTAATATGGTAGTTTGATTCTTGTTAAAAAAACTATCTGTAGTGGCACTGAGAAACACATATTCGAGCAGATAACTTAGAAATAAATTGTGTTCATATATTTATGTGAGAGTTTTGTCTATTTATTCAATTAAAAGTAAAATTAAATTTATCCTTGATAATGGCTAAAAATATAGCCTAAATTGATTGGATAAATAAAGCAATTCGAACAAACTTTATATAATTTATGTTCTGCAAAGAATTTTTTAAAGAAATGTGCAGAGCATTGAGAATTCGGCGTAATTATACAATATATCGAGACTCGAGAAAGCACTTTGTTCAAAAGCACCCTTCGGGATTTGTTTAATCAGAGCGTCTTACGTAGCCGAGAGGTTTTGAACAGTTATATATAGCAAGGGAGAGAAAGAGATAGAAAGAGATCACTTTAACTGAGCATGTTCATGTTCATAACACTTTTGGTCAAGTCGCAGGACTAACTAACGTCTATATCCACAAAACTGTGTGTCCTTAAGGCAACAAAGATGAGCACAATAGTCCGAATAACGTAAATACTGTAAACGCAAAATGGTTGTACATAAGGTATATGAGTATTATACAAATAACCCCATTTAATTTTATTTGTCATTGGTGTTTATCATATATTTACTTGTCCTTTGAGTCACATCACGTTAGCGTACTATTTCACGTACCATCACCGAAGTTAAACAATGTCATGTCAGATGAGTATCTAGATTGGTGATCGCTTTGGAATATCAGCTCGGATGTGGGATGGTGCAATGGATAATTGCTTCGGAATGTTTAATCGGAGATTCAAGTTTCAGTTCTCTTTAGGTTCATAATATTCATCTACGCACAAATACCATTTAGAAATGTAATAATTCACTACCTCTCACATCTATGGATAAATTCGTAAGACTTGCTGCTCTAAATATTTATTAACGCCAAAAAAAATTCTTGCAATATAAAGACACATTCTGGCTTTAAATAACCAGCTATGATTTGATAAACCGTAGACAACGAATCAATGCAATCATTTATTTATTGATTCCTTGCAACTTCACCTTTTTAAACCTTTTCATCCTAAAATGTTTTCAATAGACGAAATTCTTTTTTTTTTTCATTTTATCAGTATCTTTGTGCATTTTTCAGTTTTCTTTATTCCAGTGATTTCCAGAGAACCAAATCGCATTCCTCTCGTTTCAAATTCAGAATTCGGTTATGTTGAGTTATCTTGGGAGTTCGAACTCATTTCTTCTTAATATATGTTTATAATAATAACTAAAGTAATTCATGAAAATAAATCAATTTATCAAAACATAATTAATAACCTTATTTTTATAAACCTCATTCCTATTTTATTCAATGATTTGAAGAAATTATTTCCCATAATTAGTGAAACAGCTTATGAAAGAATTGCTTTATCAATTATTATCAAATTCCCAATAATCCTTAATTTTTGTATAAGAAAACAATGATTTTACAGAAAACGTTTCACCGTTACGATATAGATCTTGAGTTTTCACCTATCTTGATAGATGGATTTTCTCTAAAGGGTGCTATAAGCCTTGATCGTATAATCTCTATCCCGACCCCAAGTGGAAGTCATATAGCTGATGTACTGTTAAACATGCTAGAAAAAATGGTGATTCCTTGTACCACGCCAGGACATAAATAAGTTCCTATCCCCGATATGCTATATCACAAAATCTAGTTTTTAGTATAATGTAATATTCCTGGACTTTTTGCCATCAAGCCCTCGCTTGCCTGTATTGAAAGAGTTCAAAGAATTAACTTTTCTACCCCTTTCCAGAAGACAAAAAGCCATGAGTCTCTCCCTGATTTAATGTTATTGCTATGATGTGAATTATCCGCATTACCTTCCTATTCTATTTCTAAGAAGTAAATCCTTTTCCTACTGTTTCTTTCCAAAAACTGATTCCTGGTTGGGTGTTTCCCCAGTCACTGTTATCTTGATCTCTTCAAGCCGAGTGTTAACCATTATCTTTCTTTTAAAACCGCATGAACTTCATTTTTGTATTTCGTACACTCATACAACACCACGTAACAACCATGCCTAGACTGACTCTTGAGCCTTGTATAAGGTGAATATAATTATATTAAACTATTTATTCCCTAATCCATTCCCCACCAGCCTAAATGTTTTAAACGAGAGAAATGTGTCATTTTTTTCTTTCCTCTTATATCGTCTGTCTTTGATTAGTTCTGACAAAATCCTTTCAATAAATAATTATTTATAACGGTCGAGATTCATTTTATTCATGTTAAAAAGTATTTAGTCAATAGTCATTCTATGATTAAAATATCAGGCAAGAATTTATTAAATTGTTGGTACAAATTTTTCTTCTGATAAACATTTTTATTATTAAAAGCATTTAATCTATTATTTAAGTCATTTATAAGGACAATTTTTTTTTAAATTAACAATTGTTAGATTTTTTCAATTTATTTTAGGTTTAAAGTGTCACGTATCCCAAGAAATATTTTTGTATGTTACTTTTTTTTACTACCAGTATACCTCATTCAATATGGCTACCCTTCTGAATATGCGGGAAAAGCTGTCATATAATTTCACTTTTTTGAATGAAGCCAACGGTTATATCTGGAAAGTCTTCTCTTCATATAATCATACTAAAATAATTGGTCACTTAATGCATTGAAAGAATATGAAAGAAAGAAGATAAAACACTAGTGAGAGGTCCTGCAGTATTAGGCAGCCAGTCCTCTAATCTTGATATGGCAGTTCGAGCGATTCCTCCCCAAAGGCATGTAAAATGGCATCCAGATAACACTAGTTCCATAGTGACGTTTGGATAAAAAGATAACACGCAAAGGTCTAAGAAGGCAACCAAGAGACTACTATACTGTACCTATATATGCATTTAAAAAGAAAATAGTATGAATAATACGAAAGTCAAATATATTGATTACTATATTCGAAATTAAGTGGCTTTTCAATTCTTTAAATTCTCTTTGTGATTACATGATAAAAGTCGTAAAAATAGACGGTATTTTTAACACCCTCTTCTATATTTATGAATCATCTGAGGGCTTTTCAACTTCAAAATACAAATATGTAAGTCAATTAGTCTGTGACCAAAGAATAATAATAACCACTAAATTTAATAGCAATTATTTATTTTTAGAAATAACCTCCTTTATTATGTAAGTTTATATACGCGGTGATATCAACTTCGCTTTTATTATCACAATATTCTGTCCGTTGTTCCCTCTGGTCTTCATCAGTTGCTTGTCGATCCGGGTAACCATCAGGGAATTTTAAACAGAATCATTTATTTAAACGCTAGGGTATATTATTCTCGCTTCAGTTATAATATCAAAGAAGAGTGTTGTTATTTATTACTGGTGAGTTATTGCTTGCTTTTTTTACAATGCCTATCCAAGATATCGAACTACTAGTTACTAAGTCATCAAATTTATGAATCTATATTTACAATAGCTGGACTATGGTCTCTTAGGGTGGGACTGGAAATATACCTCACTCCTTGTCAACATAGCTAACCATTTGTCTATATTTCTGAGATGAGGAAGTATTTACAGTATTAACATTATTTGTTAATGACAACAAAGATAGAGACAATAGTCCGAACAAAGATGGAGACAATAGTCCGAATAATTTAAATATTGTAGCTATCCCAGTGTTGCTAAATATCGTTTGGTTTCTTTAACGGCATATCAAGTATTTATGGGTCTTTTAATTAATTACTTTCTTGTATGCTTTGGTAATATTTTCTAATAATGCATAACTAGTTGTTTTTATAAATTTCTGTTATAAAAATGCATTGCTGGTATTTTTCTAGTTTACTTTTATATTTTCATGTTGTGACACCAGTTTGGGGGTTTACATTTCCACATAGCTGGTAACCTCCCAGGTGCTACAAATGGCAGACCCGAGGAAAACAGCAATTAAGAGGTGGTTCCATGATTCTGAAATCCTTCCAATCAGAGGCCTTACTGACAAATGTGTTTTATCGTCATAACTAGTTGCTAAATTTTATATATAATCTAAATTTTCACTCACTTTTTGTTTATGTTCTTTGCATAAGTTGGTTGTATCGGTCTTTTGTCTTTTTTTTTTTTGGTTATTGTTACCAGCTTAAGTATATTGCTATTTACTTTTGCGGTGCACTTGGATAAGATTGTGTAAATTTGGATTCAATGTTTGCTTCGATACAGATGGTTTGAGGTTTTATTTATTTTATTTTCTTAACAATATCGTTCTATGAACGAATTTAAGGGTAGCTACTCTTTGAATATCGGTCATTTTATCCCTCCTCAACCTGGCCATGTGACGCATGCTCCGTAGTCAGTCTTTCTTTCCCTTTGTCTCTCCCTATCTTTTACCCCTTTCTAGCCTACTTCAACAGGCAGTTGACTCGCCTACAATATCTGAAAAAGAAAGAGTGATATGTATTTTGGCATTATTGTCTTCCGAAATTTTCACTCAACATTCAGTTCATGTTCTCTGTATGGTATATTGTTTGGATCGGTCTTTTGTCTTCTTTTTCTTTTGTTATTGTTACTAACTTAAGTATATTGCTACTTACTTTTGCGGTGCACTTGGACAAGATTGTGTAAATTACTTTCGACTTCAAGGTCCGTTTCGATTACTAAGTTAAAATTTAGTAATTTTTTTAATTTACTTTTGTTTAATTGGAGTAGATAGTACCTACTATCTCCCGGTGTCACACTCCACACCCTTCTATTGAACAGGAGTAGAGGTGACGCTTTGTTTCTGGCTTAGGAAGGGACACCCGGTTCATTTCCCTTCTCCTTCGGTCTTAGTGTTAGTTCAGCAAGAAGCACTTTGTAGTTATTGAGTATGGTGCCAACGTCTCTTCATTCTGAGAGTACCGGTTTGGCAGTTTCCTGGTTGCTGCTTTCAACTGGTTGTTAGAACTCTTGCGTAGCGTTTTGAGAGGCTGCTCTGATCAACAGTTGAATAATATCGGGGTTCTTGTAGTGCCATATCGTGCATGGACAGGCGTCCCTGCATGAAACTCCGGTGGGCAACCCCTAGGTCAAATTATGTTGCAGGCTGCCCTGTCTCCATCATTCACATGCTGCAGTAACCGACTGACTCTACTCTAGACCTCTCTCTCTCTCAGTAAATCACTATGAAAACAAGCAAACAAAATAACAAAACTAAACCAGCCAGCAAGAAAACGCCCAAACCTGTCTGCGTCTCCATCACAAACATACGAGGTATCCACATTAACTTTTACAACGTAGAATCATTCCTTCAAACTAACTTATCTGATATCTTATGTGAAACTAACCTTGACCCTTCTATTCCCTCTTCTAAGTTTTACGTTCCTGGTTACCTTCCCCTTTTCAGGAAACACTCCAATGTCCATATGCACGGGCTTGGTGTTTATGTCAGCGAACACCCTACTCTAGCTAGGGTGACATCTCTTGAATCCCTGGACCATTCCTTCATGTGCTTCCGTCTCTCACTTCTATACTCGGTTAGCTATCTCTTCTTTCTCTACCGCTCCCCTTCCTCCTCTGATAGTATCTCTAACAATATCAAGGCCATTTCTTATCATCCATCTGCCCATATATTTGTGTTTGGTGACTATAACGCCCACCACAGTGGCTGGAACAGTCTGTCACCGACCTTGCTGCTGTCCACATCATGAATATTTCAATCACCCAATTTCTTATGCAAGTGGTGGATTCCCCACGCGTTTCTCCAAGAACTCTAACGGAAGGAGCTCACTACTAGACATCTGCTTCACTTCCATCCCAGGTTCTTAAACTACAAGGCAGCTCTGCCCTCTCGGAAACACTGACCACGCCGTCAACATCTCATTCCACTCCCACTCTACCCAAGAAACCCAGAATATTCTACTGGCTACCAAAGAGCAGACTGGGATTCATTCCGCAACTTCGTATGTGACGTCCCTTGGAACAACCTTTCTAGTCTTCTCGTCAAAGACGGGGCATCCGACGTCTCTTTTTGGGTTAAGTCTGGTATCAATGCTTTCATCCCAGCCAGGAAATTTTAGCTTAAATCCCATTCGTCTCCCTTGTTCTCGCCCTCTTTCTCGGCCACCATTTCCCGCTCGAATCATTTCTTCCGGCACTTTCAAAACAACGCGTCGGACCAGAACAGGCGCTCTTTTGACTCAGCGCGTAATAAGTGTAAAACGATACTTAACGAAGCTAAGATGTTGTTTGCTGTCAGAATAATACAACGCATAGCATCCTGTAAGTTCAGCGCCAAAGACTATTGGTGACTCTGTAAAAATGTACTCAACAAGTGTAAAACTTCAATACCCATCTAATCAATGAATGTGAGGTCATCGCCTCCTCATCGGACAAGACTGAATGCTATGCTCGCAGATTCTCCACCAATTCGAGACTGGACTAGTCTAGAGTATCTACACCCGACTTCTCACTTGAACTGAGGCTCAACTGAATGACGTACACATTACAGCCCCGCTGGTCTCTAACATAGTCTGAAAACTTGAGAAAAAGTCAAAGCGAGCGGAGGGGACAGAATCACAATCATAGTCTTGAAGAAATGTGCCCCTGAACTCTCCTCTTTCCTCTCTAAGCTTTACAACTTCTGCCTATCTGCTTCCTGCTTTCCTGCCTGTTGGAAGTCTTCTTTTGTAGTTCCTATATTTAAGAATACTGGAGAACCCTCGGACCCCGCAAATTACTGCCTATCAGCCTTCTCCCGATCTTCGTGCAAAGTTGTGGAAACCATTATCAACGCCGAGGTAGTTCAGCGTCTCACAGCCCACAGGCTCCTCTCGGACAAACAGTTTGGTTTCCGCTTCACCAGGTCTAATGCCAATATGCTAACGACCATCATCGAGTATATATACCAGGCTTTCGACAAGAATGGCGAAGCCTGAACCGTTGCCTTGGATATCTCCAAAGCGTTCGACAGAGTCTGGTATGCTGGCCTTCTATGGTATAACTGGACATTTGTTTGACCTAATCCAGTCATTTCTCTCTAACCGCACATTCAAGGTGGTATTAAACGGACATGCATCCTAAAACTACCATACGAACGCGGGTGTCCCTCAAGGCTCTATCCTACCTGTTACGCTCTTTCTGATCGACATTAATGATCTCCCAGATGACTTAAGATCTCAAGTAGGCATGTACGCCGATGACATCACTGTGTACTCTCGCTCCGATCAAAAATCTAGTGTGGACGACAAAGCGAACGTCCCTGCCGAGCTTGAAAATTACCTCCAATCCGTAGTGGACTGCGGTAAGAAATGGCTAGTAAATTTTAATGCTTCCAAAACGAAGCTGCTAACAATTCACCACCATAGACAATCAAACTTACCTCTCATTAGCATTGAACAGGCTGGCCTCCCATAGAGTAAACACTACGCCTCCTTGGCCTCACACTCTCAGCTGACCTCAAGTGGAATGACTATATCGAATCCATTGCTAAATCCGCTGCTGTGAAGGTCGGTTCTCTGAGCAGGGCCCCGAAATTTTTCCTGTCAGAATCTATTCTGCACACATATAAATCTACCATCCGCCCGTGTATTTAATACTGCTGCTACATCTGGTCGGGTACCCCTGCTATTTTCTTGAGGGTTCTTGACAAAATAAAAACGGGGAATCTGTAATGAGGTCGATACCGACTTGGCGGACCGGCTGCAGTCACTCTCTCATCGGCGTGACGTGGCTTCCCTGTGCTTCTTCTATAAATACTTTCACGGCTTCTGCTCTGATAAACATAGATCACTGATGCCACCTAGGTATGAATTTGCACGAGATACTAAATTAACAACTAGGTCCCATTCTTTTACAGTGAAACAGATAAGATGTAACCGCGATTTCTACTCCATCAGCTTCTTTTCTCGCACTTACCGCCTGTGGAATGCCCTTCCACATACCTGCTTCCTAGACAGCTACAATATCCAGGAGTTTAAAAGTAATGTCACTAGACACTTCCTAACACACTAACTCGCATCCATTCTCTCAAACTCCCTTCCCACCTACCCAACCCTCATCATCGGTATCCTTACCCGTCTATCACCCTCCTTCTGAAATTTCATATAGGTAACCGCTCTTTTTCATCGCTTTATTCTATGTAACCCCCTGCACAATATGAAATGCTTTGCTCGGGGTGAAATGATTAAAAAAATATTATAGAATGATTATCTAAGATCTGATATGAAATAATAATTTTATCAGGTTGCAAACTTATACATAGTCACATCGCACATTTCATTCAACATTAACATTTTGTAAACTCTATCTACTTACTTGAGTGGCTTACGAGGCTTTTGTTTTGCAACTTTGAAATTTACAATAAACTGGTAAATATTAATATTTGCGTCAGTATTGTTTCGGTATTACTAGATGTGGGAAGTGAGTTTCTTTTTAACATTGCAACATATAGTACAAGCATTCAAAAAAACTCTGCACTCTGCTATCAAAATTTTAACAGTGTACAACTTGGTTTTATCTAACTTTGGTTGATTCGACAACGTGTCGATAAGTCGTTTTATCTGTAAACAGAATTAACTTTATTTCTTCTTGGATTGTACTTTCAGATATTTCATTTACCATTTCGCTTTCTTTTATAAGCCATGAGACTGTGAAAGCGTAGAAGCAAGCAAGATATTAAGAAAAAAGTATGATCAATATTGGCAGCAAAAGAATGCTCAATCCTGACGTCCTCATACCGCCTGAGAATGAAGAAAGGAGAAAGATTTTGCATGTCATATAATCTGACTTGACGTTACACCTGCAGATAAGACCATAAAATGAAACCCAAGTTCCCAACATTAGAAGGCAAATCCTGCAACTACGTGAAAAGAAACGAACATTAAATTCTTCACTACGAGACCTTCAAAGTGAATGACTTCTCCCTGGTTTTATGACTTTAGATAACAGACATATATAAAGTCCTTCTCTTGAAACTTTAGCAAATCATCATAAAAAGGGGCGGTCCACAAAGTGACAGGTAGCAGGTACAACAGTCTAATATTCTGATTTCTAAATAAAAAGAAAAAATGAGTTATCTTTTGCAGTGAAGACAAAATGACGAGGCAATATAATATGTAAGAGACGATTTTTGCTTAAAATGAAAAACTGTAAAAAGTATACTTTAAAGTTTTCGATAGACAAAAACAATACTTTTCGGTATAAAACTCTACGGTCCTTTAATTCTGTTTATATTTTTTATTTTATTTTACCATATCCTAATCTCATTCATCATATAAATTGACACTCTGGTCGCCAAGATAGGTTATGCTTCCATCAAGTTTGAAATTCAAATGTATGTAAAACAAATATTTCAAATGTTATATATAATAACCGGCAAGTTTTCCTGGCTCGAAATAACTGCGCAGCATAATTTCACCACTTTCCTTTACGTTAAATGGCATTGTTCGGCACAATGCTCATTTTAATAACACGTTAGATAAACGAAATTGTGCAGCTTATATCTGCTAGAATTCGTTGTAAACAAAATTGTCTCGTACGTGGAGGCATATATATCTCGTGAGAAATTGTACAGGTTGAAGCGAATTCTCTCAAGATTTAAAGGAATAATTTTCATGGCGAGATGTGTAAATTATTTCAGTGTTTGGATATTTTGACTTAAATAATACAAAACCGGTAACACAAATTTACTAAGCAAGTCACTTTAAACAATTAACACAGATTCCAGAGACGGAGTTCTACACGAAATTAAAGCTGTCAGACAAGATATCCGCATTCGGGCAGTGAAAGATTCATTCGGGTTTCGACCTACGGATGGCACTTGGATGTGAAATACAGTAAAATCCTCTGCCTTCGTGCAGAGGAGGATTAAGTTGATTCCGATAACTTGTATGCGGGGGCAGGACAAATTGTGGGAAAGGTACTTTCGCAGAATTCCACGCGCACTCAAAAGTGTCAGATATCTGCATTCGGACAGAATTCTGTATATTCGATGTTACGTCAACGGACCTGAACTCGAATGAGAGAAATATATAAGCTTTCTGCTGTCTACGAAGATAGACTCAGCTGAGAAGAAAATATAGGTGTAGTGCCCGATCATGCGTATTCAGGAAATTTTGACCTTTAGCTTGTGTGTCCGCGCTCAGCTTCCTCAAATAAAGCCAGACTTAGTGTTTCGATAGATTAATCAATGTTTTGAGAAAGTTCTGGTACAATGTTCGTTAGAATACAGTTGAAGTAAGTCGAAACATAATAGTATAACCGTCAGTACTGAATTGTAACAGTGGCGACGAAGAATCCAAACTTCTACAAGGTAACAAAATACTTTTTGCTGCGGAGCACACAGCAGTAGTGACTATGAAAAATTAGATCCACATTGCTATAATTTTCTTTGTGCGTATAATACAAATATTTTTAAATGTGGAAGACTTAGTATCCCAAATGGTAAAAATACAACAGTAAAAACACAACAAAAACAGAAATTATTGGAACTGAAGAAACAGCAACCAAAGTAAATCGGAGTAATTCAGAAGAATGCTTAAAATTCTTCAATTTCGTTCATTTCAAATGCAGTGGCAAATTCCATAGCTCAATTCACATAAAATTCAGATGATCGATTTATATTTTCAGCTTATTTTAGAAGCTATGAGTAAATTTACAGAGAAGAGTGCAGAGACTGAGAAGATGAGAAAAAAGACTTTAAATGAGAAAGTGTCGATGTCAGTATTTAAACTTAAACATGGTGTACCGTTCGAAGCAGAGAATCAAGTCAGGGAGATGTTCGCAACCCGGAGGGACACACTCTTCGGTCGATTACAACATGTGCGAGGCGTTTCGAGATCCTGTTTACCAAGGAGCCTGGTTTCCGTGATGAGGAGTTTCGTAGCTATTTGGCTGTCTTCCCCCGGCTTTTACCGACTGATGCAGCTAGCTGTAGTCTAGGCGGCTTTGAAGAAGGTCGGCAAAGGCAAATCACCGGGTCTCGATGGTTTGCCCTATGAATTGTACTTGAGGCTGTCTCACATCTTTGTCCCGATTTTGACTGTCGTGTTCAACAACTGGTTCCGGCAGGGGTCCATCCCCAACCGGTTCACCAGGGGTGCGATCACGCTGTTGAGAAAAGGCAAGGATGTGGGGAGGGAACTAGAGGGTTACCGGCCCATAACTCCGCTAAACACAGAGTTAAAGATTTTGGCCAAGATCTTGCAAAATCGTTTGCAATTAGTTGCCGAGTCTCTGTTGAGACCTGAGCAAACTTGTGCTGTGAAGGGCCGAACAATTCAGAGCAACCAGCATCTGATACGCACGATCATAGAGGGGATGAAAAACGACGAACAAGCCGTGCTGATCAATTTAGATCAGTCCAAGGCATTTGATAGGGTTGACCATCGTTACCTGGCGGCTGTCCTGCAGGTAGCTGGATTCAAACCAACTCCCGCCGCTGGATTAGCCTCCTGTATCAATGCCCACGGCTGTGGTACAGGTGTCGAGCATTCTGGCGCTGTCTAGGTCGGTCTGACAAGGTTGTACTCTGTCGCCCCTAATTTATGCTTTGGCGTTGGAGCCCCTCCTTCGCCGGCTAAGGGACAGGGCGTGCAGTCAGGCCAAACGTGGAATCGCTGTGGTGCTCGAGTCAGGGTTTCCGCGTACGCCGATGTCATCACTACTATCGTGTCCTCCCGGAGTGACATCGAGTCGGTAGAGAAAGCGCTTGAACGGTACAAACAGGTGACAGGGGCCACGATTAACCGCAATAAGTCGTCCGGCTTGCGGTTAGGTGCCTGGAAAGGTGTTACTCGCCCGGAGCCCTTCGACTGGACGGACGGCCCGGTCTGTATTCTTGGAGTGTGGTTCGGGCCCGACCTACAGTTGGAGAAAAATTAGTCTGAAGTACTGGCAAAGGTAGACGCGTCGGCCAAGACTTTACGTCGAAGGAATTTGTCCTTAAAGTGTTTGGTTGAGGGGTTTGCTACATAAGTCTTTCCCATTATCCTTAACCGGTTGTCAGTACTTCCACTTTGTAAACGGTGTAGGAAGGCGATCGAGCGTTTGCTATTCTCTATTTTGTGGAGAGGACGCAAACACTACGTCGACAAACGTGTCTGTTCCCAACGTACGTGTCATGGGGTGTGGGAATGCCATACCTGATGGGCCATAAGGTTGCGTCAAGTTTAGTTTTCCTCAGGAGAGCGATTTTGGAAGACTCATTGCTTAGGGGGATAGTGAGGGACATGTTCCCTAGCCTTACTATCACTCCCCGCCATCTCGAGGCGGTGCCGTAAGCCTGGAGGGCGATCGAGTTTCTCCTCGAATGTCTGACGGGCCTGCGGGCCATTCCACAGTCCAGTGACCATTTACAGCCTAGGAGAGTCTTCTATCGTGGGTTAGTTGAGTGCGTCGGGAAGGATTCATGACGTGATGTGCTGCGCTTCTCGGAGGATGAGTTTCGCTCGTTCTGGTCTTGGGCGCCAGGTACTGATTATCTCAGTTACTATGAGTTTTCACTCACCTGGCGATTAACTCGGAATCGGTTGCCTCTCAATGACAAGGCCTTCATATGGGGTCTGGCGGATTTGCCAGATTGTGAACGCTGCAAACTTGGCTTGAAAGAAACGGCTTCGCAAGCCTTCTACCATTGTTCGGGGGTTCGCCCTCTATGGGATTGTGTCGGCGAGTTGACTGCTCGTATCGCGCCGCGAGAGCTTGTGCTCATTGATCCTGCATTCGCCTGCGACAATGTATCACCCCCATTTTCTGGGATGAAGCGTATGGTGTTTCTGTCGCTGCTAGCCACGGCTCGAATGGTGATTTGGACGACGCGGAAGGAGGAAGTCTTGCGAGGTCAGCGTCTTTCACATCAGGATCTGATCCGATATTTTGAGCATCAGCTCAAAATGAAGATTAGAACTGATTGGTAACGTTTGACTTTGACAGACTTCAGCAAAAGATGGGTAAATGTGGCAAGCCTGATCGCTTGAACGGGGCTAGTCTTGATTTTCTCTTTTAGATCTGCTCGTTACATCGGGGTGGATTCCTGTGGCACTCTCACCTGGTTAAGGTAGCACTCTTTTGTGTATCTAGTTAAAGTAAATGAATGTGTTCCTAGCCTGTACCCGGCTCTCTCTTTTGTTATGATCCTAGTCGAGTTTTCCATCCTCCAGTTTGTTTTGGCCTCCTTTTATCTCGGCTGGTTCAGCCTTTTATTGTCCCATTCCATTAATTTTTTACCCCCTCCCTTAGCGAGTGTGCTTCTTGATTTCACCGTTTGACCGAATACAGCGGCCACTCTTTTTTTTCTGGGATCGACGGTTCTTAATAACACTGATTATTATTTTAGTTAAAAATGTGTTGTATTTTCAGTTTATTTTGGGTGCATTCCTCTCCCATCATTTCATTTTTCATTAAATGTTTTATATTATTGTACATTTATTTTATATTGTATATAAATATATTTTTATTGATATGGGTTATTTCCCCCACTTTTTAGCTGCCCCTTGTAAGTTTGTGGCATTGTGGTGTATGAAAGATTGGGAGTTGATGGATGGGTTCTTGTGGTGATATGAACATTGTAATGAGTGAATGGGTCATGATAGTGTTTAGCTAGGTATAGGATAGTTCAGTGAGTACCAACCTCTTCCCCTCCCCTTTTCGTCTTTGTGTCACAATTTTGTATTGTTTTACAAAATAAATAGTGAAAATCAAGTCAGGGAGGAAGTAGACAGACTTGAAAAAACTAATCATTCAAAACAGGCAGCAGAAGTAGGGTATGTAAAAAAAATAAATAATAAAATTCGTGTTTTTGCTGATTTTTCGACCGGGTTAAACACATGTTTAGAATCACATAGCAACCTATGTTCAGAGAAGTTTTTTCGAAATAAGCGGTGACAAGATTTTTCGAAACTGGACTTTTCTGAGGCGTATTTGCAAATACAGACTGAAGCCGAATGTAAACGAAGAATAAAGGAAAGACAGAAAGAAAGAAGGAAAGTAGAAAGAATAAAGAAAAATATTTATAGAATGGGAAAATTATTGGAAAATGTTACAGAAAAGATTTCCTGAAAAAAGCCCGCAAGAAAGGTATAACCTATGCAAGTCCTGTATGATAACTTTGACGTATCAGCACCCCAATAATTCGTTGAACATGCAAGTATGAATTCCATACAATTAAAACGTACGAATGAAAAAACAAAACAAACTAATGATTGACTCGTAACAAAAGAAATACAAAGCGAGCAGCCGGAAAGAGAAAGAACATATATTAAGAAAAATATAATTTAAGAAAGTAAATTTCGCAAAATGTTGTGGAGTGAATAAAACACCCGCGGTAACACAAGTCAACTAGATAATATGCCATAAATAAAGAACTGCAAAAGAGAGTTGATGGGGTATTTGTGGCCAATTGTACGCGCTAGAAGAACTTGTTAAATGCAACCTTATGTAACATTCCTTCTCAATGGACAGACTTTTGTTTAATATCAAGCGATCCAAGAAAATTCCGAATTGTCAAGCTCTCTGACTACAAGCATAGTAGGATTCAGTAGAGACATAGCCGAAAAAATTAGACAATCCAAAGTGCCAGATCCCACAATGGTGGAGGCTGAGTATATTCTGAACCTTTGCACGAGTTTACACTTTCGAATTCTCACGTTAAAGCCGGCCTTGTCTCAGTGGGAGACATTGGGTAAATATATAGAATTCTGACTGTGTTGGAAAAACCGTTGGTGTCAATCCAGATCATAGTCTCGAAACTTTCACAAAATATTTTTATCCCAGAACAATTAAAATGCAAATTTTGTGTTAAAAATACTATTATATTTTACGATAATTTTATCTCCTAATATTTTCTTTTTCTTACTAAACATTTCATTCCGTAGAAAATTTTTAAATTTTATTTAACTCATCCCATTTGTGTTGTCACTAGTACAACATCAATTATTAATAATCTTTTGATGTATTTTTGCGTCCGTAAATTTAATTTTTCAGTTTATCTCTTTTTTTTTATATCTTTTTCGTTGATTCATACTTTGGTTCGGATTTTGAACGTGTTACTTTATTTTTGTGCACTAATTTTATGTTTTCCTTTTCCCGTCCAGTCGGAAGTCCCGTTTCATTTTAGTGTAACTTTTTCTTTCCATTTATTTTAGTGTTTAATATGTTGGATTTTATTTTATTTCGTGTTACATCGACCATTTTGCTTAATTTGTAAAACACTGGAGATTTTTTGGCACGTATCTCTTTTTTATAATTTTTATTTTATAGTGTTTATTACATGACATTTTTATTTTGCTGGTGTAATTCTTTTTAAGAAAAGGGAAACGTTTTAGTTAATTGCCTTATTTCAGTATTTTTTTTTCTTTTTGAAGTCGAGAAGGACTTTGATTTAACTTTTGTAACATTTACGTCAAAGCCCCCTTTTTAGACCAGTTTAGTTTGTCGGTTGATTCGTTCTATTGTCTTTGTAAATTAATTCATCATGGCCCATTTTAATTTTCTGTTGTTCATTTATTGATTTTATTTTCTAGGCAAATTCACTGCTTTGTGTTTGAAAATAAATAAATTTCTATCAATTTAAAAAAGACCTGGTCGGGTCAAAAAGAAAGACTCTTCTGATAAAACACTCAGCCAACTGTCATTACTGAGATTGTAGCCGTTACTGACGAAACATCTTTAAGGGACATTATGGATGCCAGAAATAGCAAAACTCAGTTAAATGTGTTAAAATTAACTTCAATAAGAACAACATTAAAATCGAAGACGTAAATTTAGTGTCCGGGGACACGACCTCTTGTTTGAATTCCTAAACAATGAGCAGGATCAACACGACGAATTTCAAAGCGAAAACAACAGCTACGAATATCATATCAAAGAAATTAATAGGAAGGCAGATAGAGTACTATATTACTATTTGAGGTCCCGGCCACAGGTTTTAGGGAAATGTTTGGCGGAGATGGTGACAGGTAGTAAATCAGCATGCTTGAAGTGTGCAGAGACTGTACCCCTCACTTCTTTGTATCTAGAAAAGTAAGCCTCTGGGTTTCTTTCCCCAGCCGACCAAATTCACCATTTGGTACTTTGTTACTTCCATTACGATTTTAAAGGACATGCCAGCAGCATGAATAGTTGTGTCCATTTTGTAGGACACATTCCTAGAAAGCTTTTGACAACCGTGTTTGTAATTGCGGAGAATGAATGAGAGGTCGTTCGTAAAACCAAACAGAAGCTCCAGACTGCGAAACCTGTCCCCAGAAACCAAAACGGCATACACAGAAATTCCTTCCAGCAGATCCAAGGACGATATCCCAGGCACATATAGAGAAAACTTCCGACAACAAATACTCTAATACGAGCCTAACTTCAATTAGTTTGAAATATTAAAGAAACTAATAGAACTGGTGATTGCTAAAATAGCAACAGATATATATATGAAAAATAGTTTCTTCAGCGGTACTGTCTACTCCATTACTCAAAAAGTAGACCATACTTCCATGACGAAATCAGTAACTCCCCAACCCAACCAATATGACTACCCTGAAAACGATTCTCACTGCCAAATGCCCAACAAAAAAAGTGATCACTTTTGTATCCACCTCTCATCCACTCACTTTGCCTACAACCATGACCTCACCTAAAAACTTTGAAGAACCTAAAACAACGCAGTCCTTCAGCCGGGAAAAGTATCCCCAAAACATAAAATACAAATCCCCTTACAATACCAGAGAGAAAGTGTGCCGAAGGACACCTGAGCAGGCAGATAGAATTATATAGTTACAATAAAATGAAAGATTTTTATAAATTGCTTAACTTAAAATAAACCAAAAAAGTCTGAAAAGCAACCGAATTTTCCAAAAAGCAAGAAGGGTCTTCGCCGTTGTAAGGTCTGAACAGGGATATCAGAAAGTTATACCTAGCTAATCAGATTCACGACCCATACATACGTTACAATTTTTCTCACTCACCATAAAAATTTGTCCATCTACACTCATACTTATCATGTACCAAAATACAACAAAGCATACCGGGGACGTACAAAACGCCCCAAATGTACATAAACATTTGGTAAATGTACAATAAGTACAAAAATAGCTTTAAAAATTTTACATGAAATGACATGAGGGGGCGGGGGTATGAAGAAACAAAAATCCCCAAAACAAAAACAAATTCAACACAATGATATATATATATACATGATGTTAGTTGGATCCAAACACACCCTCAAAAACAAAGAGGCCGCTGTATTCTGCCTAAAAGACAAAATCAAGAAGCTCTCTTTCTACGGGGAATGGAGAAACAGGGTACGAAATAAAATGGGACTGGAGAATATATAATACTGACCCAGACGAGAGTGAAAAACGGGACAAAATAACAACAGACAGCGGGAATCTGGAACTGGATCATAACAAAAGCAATGGTGCCGGGAACAGGCCGGGACAAACACATTCACTCATATTAACTAGGTACACAAAAGACTTCTTACCTTAACCGAGGGAGGGGTTCCAACGGAATCCACCCCGATGTGACTAGCAGATCTAAAAGAGAAAATCAAGGCTAGCCCCGGTCACGCGAACCAGGCTCGCTGCATATATCCACCTTTCGCCAAAGTCTGTCGGAGTCAACCGTTTCCGTTCAGTTCTAATCTTCATTTTGAGCTGTTGCTCAAAATATCGGATTAGATCCTGATCCAAAAGACGGCCGCCCCGCAAGACTTCCTCCAGACGCGTCATCCAAATCACCATTCTAGCCGTGGCCAGTAGCGACAGAAACACCATCCGCTTCACTCCAGAGTACGGGGGTGACACATTGTCACAGGCGTATGCGCGATCAATGGGCACGATCTCACGTGGCGCGATACGAGTAGTCAACTCGCCGACACGCTCCCACAACGGGCGAACGCGCGAACAGTGGAAGAAGGGGTGCGCCGACGTCTCCTTGATACCAAGGTTGCAACGTTCACAATCTGGCAAATCCGCCAGGCCCATTGCGAAACGCTTGTCATTGAGAGACAAACCATTCCGAGCCAATCGCCAGGTCAGAGAGAACTCAGAGTTGCTGAGCCAATCCGCACCTGGCGCCCAAGACCAATGAGAGCGATACTCCTCCATCGACATGCCGAGTTTCCTCCGCAGTTTATCCTTCACGGCGCCCACCACTAATCCCCGATAGAAGATTCTCTTAGGACGTGAAAGGTCACTGGACCGTGGAATGGCCCGCAGGGCCTTCAGACATTCGAGCAGGATTTTCGGCCGCCCCCGAGGCTTATGGCTAAGCCTCGAGACCGGGGGAGTGATAGTGAGGCTAGGGAACGTGTCCCTCACTACCCCGGCAAGCAACCGATCTTCCGTCAACGCGCGCCTGAGAAATACCACCCTCGAAGCGAGCACGTGGCTCCTCAAGTGCGGCATTCCCAGACCCCCATGACACGGACGTAGGCAACAGACTCCTTTGTCGACCATGTGTTTGCGTCCTCTCCACAGACAGGAGAATAGGAAACGCTCAAGCGCCTTCTCATGATCGTCACAAAGGAGAAGTACAGACAGACGGTAAAGGATTCTGGGAAAGAGGTATGTGTTACACACCTCCGCCAGGCCCTTTATGGAGAGACTCCGTCGACGCCAAATCTCGACCGACGCGCCGACCTTTGCCTGTATTTCTGACCAGTTCTTCTTCAAAGTCCGGACCGAACCAAATTCCGAGGATTTTGACCGGCCCGTCCGTCCAGTCGAAGGGCCGCGGGAGGGAAACACCCTTCCATGCGCCTACCGCAAGCCGGACGACTTGTCGCGGTTAATTCTGGCCCCTGTCACCTGTTCGTACCGTTCAAGCGCCTTCTGTACCGCCTCTATGTCACTCCGGGAGGACACAAAGGTCGTTACGTCATCGGCGTACGCGGAAACCCTGGCTCGAGCTCCTCCAGGTACCTTGATTCCACGTAGGACCGGACTGCACGTCTCGTCCCTTATCCGGCGAAGTAGCGGCACCAACGCCAGGACATAAAGGAGAGGCGACAGTGGACAACCCTGTCGGACCGACCTAGACAGCGCGAAAGCGCTCGACAGCTTCCCGTTCACCTGTACCACAGCCTTGGGGGAGCGATACAGAAGGCTAATCCAGCAGAAGTCGGGTTCGAATCCGGCGGCCTGCAGGACAGCTGACAGGTAACCATGGTCAATCCTATCAAATACCTTGGACTGATCCAAATTGATCAGCGCAGCCTCATCGTCGTCTTCTACACCTGGCGACTTGCCTCTGCCGACCTTCTTCAAAGCCGCGTAGACTTTGTTCTCCGTAATCTCTCCCTCGCAGCTAGCCGCTTCAGCCGGCAAAAGCCGGGGAAAGTCAACCAAATAGCTGCGAAACTCCTCGTCACAGAGACCAGGCTCCTTGGTAAACCGGTGTTCGAAATGCTGCCGGAACGCCTCGCACATGTCGTCAGTGGACCTTAGGAGATGCCCCTCCGGGTCGCGCACCTCTAAGATCTGGGAAGCGCTCAAGCTGGTTGACCAGGAAAAAGACTTCAGAGTTATATGGCCTTCTCTACGAACTGTACTTGAGAATCTCCTTCTTGTTCCATTGCTAGAAATGATTTGTAATAAGCCGCATTGATAAATTTGGATCAGTCCAAGTCATATGATAGTGTTGAATGTTTTCTGGTGGCTCTCCCTTCGACCGCCGGTTTCGGGTCGTACTATCTGACTTTGAGGAGGCCTCCGGTGCGCTGTTGAAAATGAATAGAGTACAATCTGATTCTTTCGTTTTGTCCCATTCGATTTGTCCTTAATTTACACCCTTTCATGAGAGCCTTTTCTTCGTAAATTAAAGGCGAATCCCGTCATATGCGGTATCATCTAGAACTCTGCCTATGCTGATGATATGTAAGTTCTTGTGTTGAGTTTTGGGAAGTGGACAAAGAAAGCAGAGTGTAGGAGACGGTGACAGCGACCAAGATCAACTGCGATATTGGTTTTCGAGTAGATGCGTGGAAGAGGGTTTCTCTTCCCAGAGGTTTCCGCTGAGCTGACGGGCCGTTCAATATACTCGGCGTCTGCATCGATCATGATCCTTTACTAGAAACTAATTAGTTGGAGGTGCGGAAAAGATCGAAGGCGCATTTTCTCTGTGGATCTCTAAGTAATATTTTCTTAAAGGAGAAGGTTGAAGTCTGTGCCGTGCATATCCACACAATTCTCCTTTGCCAACTCTCCGTGTTTCCATGCCTGTATGTTATACTATTGTAATTAACCTTGCTATTGTTCTTTTGAAGAAACAAGAATCCTAATGTATGTCGGGTGATCTGTTGCCTCCACAGATCTGAAAGCATTGGTGTATGCCTGGTGTCGAGAATCGTCAATTTACGCTCTCATTTTCAATGTGCTCGTAAGCGGATGGGAATTTTTTACATTTTTATTATTCCCCCATCAACAGACACATATACATTTGTAGATTAGTTAGTACTTAATAGAAACTTAGACTTATTATAATAGTTGTAGTAAGAACGGAAAAAATGTGGTATTTTGGTGAAAAGAATATTGTATAGCTTATTTGTGTCAGTAATTGTAGCTTGTTATATTTAAGATAAGAGATGATGCACAGCTTTTCCCAAAACTTGTAACACCAAAAACGAATTGAAGGCAAGGATTATGGCAGCATTCAGCAAATTAGATAAGAAGACAGTCTAGAAGAGTTGCAGGGAATCTACAGTCTAAACTGGTGATGTTATTAAATATATTTACTCTTTAGGAATCTAAGATATTTTGAGTAATTTTGTTAAATATATATATATATATATATGTAACATGATATTATTACATAATTTAGACGAGAGTCTATTCATCGTATATATTTTATCTGTTAAAATGAGATGTCAGTGTTATTCCCATGACAGCGTAATTCAAACGCTGATTTATACATCGCACCCTATAATATTTCAAAGAATATCTTAGAATTTGCCCAATAAAGACAAAATAAACAGAAAATTATGCTTAATATTACCAAAATTTGTTGTGACACAAAAGCTAATATTTTTCCTCAATATTCACAGTAACACGTATTGTGAAGCATATTTTACCATTATCCATTCGCAGTTGCACGTGTTATAAATGAATAATCGATTTCGAAAAAGGATTTACTCATACTTTGCAGTTACACGTTGGCGGCAAATAAAAGAAAACTGACATAATTTTGTAATAAACAGTTCAATGGATATCGACCGCGAGGCGTATCTCTTCTGAAATCGATATTTTCCTAATATTTATATATAGTCATATTTTTATAACAATCATTATTTTATACAATCTTTGATGTCAACTTTATAGTTGAATTAAACGTATATTACATTAAAACAAGTGTATTATATGCTCAACTATATTCGAATGAATATGCTATGCAAAATTTTAGATATTTTCTTTAATAATTACTTAATGTTATATATATATATATTAATAGCAAGAATAATTGTGTTGCTGTTAATTAATTTTAAAATTACAATAAATTTCGCTAATTGAATTTAACTTAAAATACAAATATGACACTAATCAATGAGAATAATTCAGTATTCCATTCCGTTAAATCATTTATCAACATTATCTGAGATAAATCCAACTACTGCTAAAGATTCAAACGTAAAAAAGAATACCATGAGAAAACAGAAAATATATACAATGATGTCGACATAGATACCTATTTGAAAATGATTGTCTTACTCTGGGTACAACGTCGTTGCACTGCGTGTGACCGTAAGTAAGGATTTGAGATTCGTGACTAAAGGAAGAAACAACACTCTTTCACTGAGTGGGTAATAATTATGATTTGAAATTTTCTCACCAGATTTCTTTAATATTTAATAAATTAAATTCTATGAAATTTCTATGTAGATACAAGTTATGACTTAAAAGTAACGGAACTAGTGTCTCAAACAGTACGTTTCAAATACAAAAAAACCTACATGGTTTCCCCTTCATGATCCCCCCTCAAGACTAATAAACTTTTTGATTCTTCTCTGTCATGGCTCTAGGCACTGTTGAGAGTATTCTTCTTGTATCCTTCTCAGCTCTATCGTCACAGCCCTCTTGTTAGTCTCATTGTTTTTAAAACGAGCACCCTTGTTTATCCCCTTGAGTTTATGGAAAAGAAAGGGCCACGTGGAGCAAAATCATATAATAGTACAGCCATGTCTTTTTTTCCCAGGAACTACCAAAAACTTTGGACGTAGCAAGCAGGTGTATTGTCGTGGTGAACCAGCCATGATTTATTCTATCACCAATCAGGTCTGTTCACGCGCTCTGAGAGAGCCAAACGCCACAGGATCTCTTTGTAGATTTGCTGATTGATCATCTGGCTCTATGACAAAAACTCACGGTGGACGATGTCTCTCACTTCAAAGAACATGATCAGTCTCTTTGCTATTCAGACAGACCTTGTATAACGACTTTTATGACAGACGTAGTAAAATATATTATCAAAAATTATGCACATGTGATTTTCTATAAAACACGACATATGACAAATGTATGAAGAAATAATAAAGTGTTCATTCAAATATTTTAGTACAGGGACCATTCTCTCAAATGTGTTTTATAAAGAACTTGTGATAATGACAAACATAGTTGTCTCTCTCTTGAACTTGAACTTTTTCGAACATAGGAAAAGTATAACAGAACTTATCATTGCCTTTGTCTATTGCATCATATCTACTGATTGAACACATCTTTCTTCTTTTGCTTTTCTTTTTCTTCTATCCATGATATCAGTCTTCTGAAGAGAAAGTACTCTTCAGAAGGCTGATATCATGGTTACTAACAATTTGTCCATTCTTTATAGCGCTTAATAAATGTTATTTCTTCTAAATTTGTATCTCCAGCCATTTATGCGATCTTGTTAGGTAGGTTATGCGTTGTATTTATCTTGCCCGCTTGCCTTCAAACGGTTTTGTGAGTATATTCAATATGTACTCTATAAAGTTCTAATGTCGCTTTCTGATGTCAAGTATACCTGTGCTTTTTGTTTCATTTTCCCCTAAAACATAGTAATTACTTACATGTTAAGTTTATCTGTGGAATTGCATTTCATTTACTTCAAGTATCGTCTTCATCTGTAAGGAGTAATGCCTAGCATTCACTGCCATATAGATAGAGTGTTACTGCGTTATCATTTGTTTCAAGAGAGGTTGTCCTGTTTCTTAACTATTCAACTATAAATTAAATAGTCGAACTATACTCACGGACACGATGCGGGTTGTTGAAACGTTCAACTACTTTTCTTTAAAATGTGTCTATTAAAAAGTTAATTAAATCAAATCGAACAGCTGTAATGATTATTTTCAAATGCACTGTAAAACTGCGCCGACTTGTACTGTTAATCTACAAACTTTCAAAATTTTCAAAAATATCGCGAATGAACGCTTGTTAATAGAAATAAATGAATATGAATATCTACAATTACATCTGACGTTCTAAACTTGTTATAGTACTTATACAAACTTATGGACAGAGTTTTTCTTGGAGTCTATGCAAAGATGAATTGTATCCGGTCATTTATTTGTCCAAATTTTAATAATTATTTTTTGCACATTAGTCAAGGTACTAGTCGAAAGAAAAAAAACCCGAGACTAGGAACCTAACACATAAAGCGCTCAATACAATAGCAGAGCAAATAAATAAGTAAGTAGCTAACCTAGAGCCAACGGATCTAACAAGGTTTCAAGCCTGCCAACTTGCCCTGATGATCCATTAAATGAAACCTAGGTAGATCCGTTGGCTCTAGGTTAGCTACTTACTTATATGTACTAACAGTATAGCCCGGCGTTGTTGGGTGTAACGCAAGCTTTAAAACTAATCCATGGTCCTGGAGCTCAGGCTTAGCCTAAAGAATATTTGTGTGAAGTTTGGTGAGAATCGGATAAAAATTGTGGAATTGTATAAAGGACATACAGCAAGATAAACGGACATACAAAAAACATCTTGCCTTATATATATATATATATATATATATATATATATATATATATATATATATATATATATATTATCGATTTTCTGCACTATTGTGAGAACTGCAACATTGAAACTTCTGAAGATCGTTTTTTATGTCTTTGTCTATGAGTTTGATTAAAATCGGACCACTCCTTCTATAACCCGATTTATTCGATTATCGATTTTCGATATTTATCGATGGTAACTCGACACAAAACCTAGCTAAGAACACTTGCAGACGCTTATAGCACAACTGTTTAAATTTTCAAGAAAATCTGTTCAGCCGTTTCGGAGTCTATAGGTAACGGGTACACACACAGACACACACACACAGACAAAGTTCCATTTATAAATAAGCTTAGATGAAGAAGCTACTTGAAGCAACAGAAATGCGGTTCTGCAGAAGAATGTTGAAAGATAGACTGAACATGCGAGTAATAAAGAAATATTAATGAAAAAGGAATAAAAAAGGACAGATATACTTTAAAGGCTTTTTTTATTTCTTTTCCTTTCTATCACTTTTTCAGTAGGTATTATACATTATCATATTAGAAAATCTGCCAGGAATGATAAAATGTTGTAAATGGCGGAGTGCGAATTTACTGTAGATGACAGTGTGATTAAGTCACTCTAGACATTTACGTCGTAGGGAAAGATTTCTCCTCTGATCAGAGTAGCATTTTTAAATGTCAAAATTGTGGTCAGGCAAGATTTTCTAAAACGCATAAGTTACATCTGTCTCCTTTTCCATTATAAGATTTGATTTTAGCGGCGATATTCCTCGTAATAGTTGGAGTTTTGTTGTTTTTAAATTTTCAATAATATATGGATAAGTCAATGCTTTTGCTGTATTTACCGTTGTTTAAAGACAACATGTAGTTATTGAATCTATATTTTTATCATCATTTGCTTCAAATATAATTTAAAATCATCATAATCCGAATGGATGCGAGCTTTATCAATAATATTTTGAACATACACTGGTCATTCAATAGTCAGTTCATATTTTTCGTTAATGGAATTTATATTAGAAGGGTAATTCTTATTCGTCGTAGGCTAATTGATATTATCCGGATTTATATTAGTAGTAGTAGGATAACTGATATAATTCAGGTAGGCCAAGTATTTATTTGATATATTATTATTTTGTGAAATATATTTATCTATGTTCTTAACTCAGTTATAATTAACTTTAACACTGATTTTGTGTATACAGTGATTCATGTAATATAACAGACCTTTAAAGTATATAACAATAAATATATATATATACTATGCTACGTCTATAGCACGACTCGGACATTCATGTTCCGTACAATTATCAGTTACTTATTTTGAACTGAACCTTCCGAGATTTAAGTTTCTCTTTCTCACTTCATTTGTGGTAGCTATATATTATCAAGATGGGTTAGAATCGTTAATATTTTAATTATATAATTTAATTTGATTTTGGACTAAAGCATAAAAATGAAATTAGAAGGCAAAATCTTATAAATTAAGTAAAATTTTAGTTGATAGGTAGAATATTTTTCGGGCATAAGTTATACATTTTGTGCCTGTTCATAGATTATCTGCAGTTTTATTCTAACGGAAGAAAGAAAGGCAGTCATGGAAAATAAAAAAAGTGTATACGTGTGTGTGTGTGTGTGTGTGTGTGTGTGTGTGTGTGTGTGTGTGTGTGTGTGTGTGTGTGTGCATGTCGAAAGTAACATTTTGTCTTATCTAACATTTAACAAAATAGTTTAACGTTTAGCTACTTTCATAATGGTTGTTAGTTTAAAAATAAGGCTCCTGAGGTCTGAGGTTCTTTATATGTTTATCAAAAAGAATTCGTCAGTAAGACCGCATTTCAAAAACTTTCATTCGATTTGTTCCCTACATTTTATCCAATCTAAAATTTTATAAGTTTATCTTCTTCTTGCATAGAATGCAGTATTTCTTTCAACCTATCTTTAACATTTTTATATTTTTATGAGACACCATTCTACTAACATTGAATGTATGGGTGTTTTTTTATTATTATTTTGTTTGATTTTGTTTAGCTGCCTATCAACCATTTTTTGCCAAAATATTAAATATTTTGAACACAGTTTTCTGGTTTCAACAACATATGTTTTGTAACTCTATTGTATACGTTTAACTATAAAATATGTATTTTTGGTTATTTTGTTATATTTTTGGTAATTCTAATATAAAATATATTTCAATTCATATTATTTTAAACATTTGTTATTGGTTATATGTATTGTTGTTAAGTCTTAATAAAAACAATTATTGCTGATATTCTCACTATATATTTTAGCACTTTTATATTAATTTATTTTTGTTTGGGTGATAGATATTTGCCTATAGATGAGACTCTAAATTGTTCTCTCCACTAAATCACCATCCGCTTGATCATAAATCTTACTGCAATTCTACTAACGTAAAAAATGTATTTGTATGAAAGAGAAGGACAAGATAAAGTGATGTAAAATTTAATCATTTGCTTAATATTTAATCATTTTATTCAAATTTAAGAAGAGCTTTGAGTCGCTAAATTTTCATGATCTACACCTATTCTTGAACATTTACACATAGAAAAATGCACAAGGGCACACAAAATACGTGTATGTGTGTGTGCGCGTTTCTCTCAGTATGCATGAACGTGTGTAGATGTAAGACGAATCCAGCAGCAAGTAGAAGTCATTCCGTGTAAATATATATCAGCGGAGTGAATCGACCTTGATTTTCAAAGTTACGAGATATTTGGACTCGATAGTGTCAGCCCGCTGACATTCACCACTCAAGCACCTGATGAATCGAGCGGCAAACCTCAAACTTCTCCTCCGCTAAACTTCAACAAAATTTGACCAACTCAGGCTGCAGGCAAGAAGCATCACATCGGAATTGTCCAGCGCAAACGGCTTTGAAGAACTAATCAAAGGGAAACGAAAGTTATACGTACGTTTCTATTTATCCATATAAACATAATTGAAATGCATATATTTCTGTGCATTAATTTGTAGGAATTCAATATATGTATTTGAAACATATACATACAGACACACACACACACACACACACACACACACACACACACACACACAAATATATATATATATATATATATATATATATATATATATATGCTTTCATTTTAATATGCAAGAGATACGAGTGGTGACATGTGTTTGAATGTATTTTTATGCTCCCAATAACATCTTAATGTAACTTGAACCTGAAATAACCTTTTTATGAGAAACAAACTGTAGGTAAAATATACACCTATAAGTAAATTCTTACACAAAAACAGCTTACTGTATATATATATATATATATATATATATATATATATATATATATATATATATAATAATAATAATATTTATTAATAAATTATAACATTGATATGTTATAATATCACTACAAAAGTAGCTATTTTGTTTCGACACTTTTTGTGTCTTTTCAAGTGATGTTGTTATTTCGAAATCTTTTTTAAATTTTTTTTAAAAATAGTGTTTCTTTGGATGGGGAATATTATTCCACCCATACTTGTATATATATATATATATATATACTAATCGAAAAAGTACTAGATTTTATCTTTAAAATATTTCAAATATTTTATTTAAACAGACACAGACGCATGTAACCAAACACATTGCTGCACACGTAAATCTTCCAGCTACCAGAAAAATAGTGTTCCAGGCACAGAATGGAATGATTAATAATTTATATATAAAAAAATCTAACATCCACATCAAGCTAGGTTAAGACAATATAGAAAATAGTGCAAGCTCTGTTCACGATTCAAACATCCTTTAGTTGTCACAATATCTAAATCTGTTCAAAACATTTTTCTCTAAACGTGTATTTATTTCCAAAAAGTGTCCAATTTTTTATATTCTCAATTGAGAAATGGTATAAGGCTAGTTCTTCCTTCAAACTAAAGTCTTAACGTTCTCTTTCCTTCTAAATAACTTCTAAAGTCTTTGAAGCATTATAGCTTCAACTGATAGAAAAAAACTAACCCAACGCATGACTTCTATAACGAACTTATATAAATGGTTGATTACAAGTCATACCGAAAAAACACAATTTACAAAAGACGTGGAATTCTGTAGAGACATAATCACCCACGTCCTGATTAATTACTCAATATGCATGTTTTTATTTGTTCAGCCTACGGAACATAAAATATATTTATATATGCAATGATTTACACCGAGTTTGATTCATACTCTCAAACATTTCATTCTAATATACCCATCATAATGATTTTTATTGTAGTCATGAATATGCTATTTTGCAATTTAAAATAAACAGCAATTTGTCTAAAAACATTTTCTTTTGATGTAATTCTCAAAGCATATTGACTAATCAATCTACTTAACAGCCCTATCACGTAGTTACAAGGATTCTTGTGGCGCCTCCAGGACACAGCCAAATATCATTTGGCTAATTTTCTCTGATTTGTCCTCTGTATTCGCGGAAGAATGAAGGGTTATGTTTCAGAACATTACATAGCGCCTACTAGGTATACAGTAATCCTCAACAGATTAATATTGGGTTAGAGAGCAGAATATTAACGAACGGATGCTCATATAAGAGGCTTCTTATGACCATCATGGCACTAATTCTGATAAGGTTCTATTAAGCATGCATCCCGGTAATATCTGCGCGATATGATGACATTTTCAAGTCGGGTAACTCATTTCGTTCAACCGGACTCGTATTGGCGATGTTTTAAAGCATCTCGATATTACACTGGATGTGCGTTTTGCTGCAGTCGATATCGAATCAGAACGACAAATCGGGGAGACGAGTTCGAATTCCACTTGAATTCTTGCATTCACTTACGCACAAATACACTTGAGAAAGGTATTAATCCATCTCATTCCTTCAGTTATGGGTTAAATAATAAGACAGATTGGAATCTATAGCCTTGGCTGGCAACCAGTCTACAGCAGAATGCAATGGCAACCTACTGAGAGATTTACCATTTCCCACATTAGGTAATCAGATTGGCTGTATTTTTTACATTTAATCCCTTGTTTACCAAATTATTAGGATTAGTTTTCTTGAGATTAACAAAAGCCAGTTTTTGTTTTTAAACTGTTTTATTTCCTTTCTGCCGGTAGAAGATCATTATTTAATTTCTAAATGTAACTATATTCAAAAGCGAATAATCCACACCAAATCTCCTTGGATTATAAACACAAATATCAGAACACCACCAGACAGAATGAATAACTTTTTCTTTTCTTCAATGTAGTGTTCTTTCAGGACGTATGCGATCATGGCCCTCAGCATCTCTCTATCAATAGTAGCTGTTTGCATGCTTTTTTCTGTTACGCTACCCAAGCCCCGCTCTACTATCCATTTATTCAAGCCCATTATATGTGTTACGCATTGCTTTTTCCTGTCTCACTTTCTTTCTATCTGATCTGTGAGTATCAGATTCTTCAAACCTTCTTTCCTTTTTATATGTCCTACGAATTTCATCTGTCTTTTCCTGGTGTTAATTATTAGTTTCCTTTTCGTTTTCATCTTCCCCAAAAACCTCAACTGTGCTCAAAATATTCAGTTCATAATATCCTCAGCATCCTTCTGAAGAACCACATTTTGGTTGCTTCAAGTCTCTCCATCATCTTGAGAAGATTGTACAGCATTCACTGCGATATTGAAGAATAGTCATAATCTAGTGCTCTCATCTTTATTTCCAGCAAAATTTTCTTGTCTCTCAATATTCACTAATGTATCATTTGCCATGCCAGTTTGCCTTCGGATCTCAGTGTCACATTTTCTGTCTTCTGTTAGAACAATTCCCAGGTATTCGAATTTCTACACCTGCTTAATTTTAGTATTCCCAGCCTGTAGTTGACATTTTGGGCACCACTTTTTACTGACGATGATGCATTCAGTTTTCTTTGGATTTATATGTAGTCCTTTCTTTCCGTTTTTTTCAGCTAACTTTTGGTTTCCTTTCGTTTCTACTATCAGCACTGTATCATTTGCGTTTTTTACATTGTGACCGCCAGCGACGAATACTGTCAGGATTTAGGGCTATCAAAATTGTCTCCATGTATAAGTTAAATAGATGCGGTGAGAATATATGTCGTCTTATACCCCTTGTCATTTTTGTATAGTTGCTTAACTCGTTTCTTGTCCGTGTGCAGGTGGTTTACTCTACTATAATTCCCAAATATGTCTAGATTGATTAGTATTTTACTCAGTACTTTGTGGCCGTACTATGTCGAATGCTTTTGCGTAGTCTATAAAACACAGGTAGACGTCTTTATTTATTTTTATTGCTCTTTTTGATAACATTCTAAGCATAAACATCGCGTTCTTTATTACAGTGTTATTGATGAAAATATTCTTTCCTATGTCTGCTGTGCTCTTCGGTTATTAGAATTCGTTTGATGTGTTTTGTTATGTGACTAATTAAACTGATTATTCTGTAGAGTTCATATTCCTTTGTGCCTTGATGAGGACTGCTATGAAGAATTATCTGCTTTGTTCTTCAGGTATCTCACCACTGTTATATATTTCACTTATTATTTCTGTAATTTTCTCTACACCGAAATCGTCTAAGGCTAGTAACATCTTTATTACAATGCCGTCTGGTATAGCTGCTTTATTTCTGATCAGATTTGCTAGTGCAAATTCCACTGCAGATTTTAATATTTCCGGTCAGTTGATATTTCTGTGTATTGGCGGTTGCACTCTCTTGTCGAGAAGGAGATCTCTTATGTATTTTTCGATCGCTTGTTTATTTCATCTCTCTTTCTCTCACTCTCAAATATGAGTGTTGTATCCTTAGATTTTATACATCCTATGCAGGAATATAGCCTTTCCTCTGTTAGTTCGCATATTTTTATGAATGTTTTTTTTATTAGTTGTTCTCCGTCTCTCTAATTCTGCATATTTGTTGCGGATTAATTTCTTTTTAGCCTCTCTGCATTTTCTCTTTGTTTCCTTGTGCAGTTTTCTGTAGTTTGTTCCATAGTTGGCATCGTTTTCTGTATACTTTTCATGTCGAAAATCTCGTCAGTCATTTGCTTGTTTTTCCTTCTTCTTATTTTCTTTTCGGACAATGTTGTTTGTTGATGTCACTATCGCTTCCTTTATTGTGTCCTATGTTGAGCTTCCGTTTGGCATTTCTGTTGTATTAGTGTTTAAATTCTACACTATAATTTTCTTCAGTCTTCGATGTTTAACCCTTTTTTTAGAAATGACTGAGAGGTGATCGCTTCTGCAGTCGGCAATTTGATAAGCTTTGCAATGAACAGCTTCATACTTGAATATAATCTATTTGGTTTTACGCGCCACCTCCTTAGCTTCTCCATGTCCATAAGCGTCTTAAATATTCTTGAAGGCAGGTATTTATTATTAACTGCACGATTATACACATTTTCTCCTCCGACATTCCGGTTTTACCTCGTCCAAAATTGCCAAATATTATCCTATCTTTCTATTTACTTCAATAGGCATTCAAGTCTCCCATAATAATTCAAATCTCTTGCGTTTTACACTGAGTTGTGGCATTGACTAGTATGTAATAGAAAGATTGCATTTCTATCTAAGTGGTTCGCGGTGTCGGTGCGTATAATAATCTAACAGTCAGTTAAGTACCATGCGCGATACACGCTTTGGGCGATCATGTCTCTAAAGAGACATGACTGACTGGGCAGAACATTATCCCGCAGTAGGTTGCCATTACTTTCTGCGGTAGACTGGTTGCCGACCAAGGCTATAGAACCCAATCTGTCCTGTTATTTAACCCATAACTGGAAGGAAGATACGGATTAATACCTTTCCCAAGGGTATTTGAGCGTAAGTGAATGCGAGGAATTCAACTGGAATTCGAACTCGGTTCCCCGAGTTCTCATTCCGAGCCGATATCCACTGCGCCACAACGCACATCCCAAGAAGGCACTTCATTATACCTTGCAGTATCACAGAATACCATACTTCATTTCTTTTTCCAGTATTAAGCCGATTCACTTTTCATTATTTTAATTAACTGCGTATATGACCCTGTGATTGCCACTGACAAAGTTTTCCGTTGTTTGGCCAACTCATTTCGTAATTCCTAGAACGTTGATATTCAATCTGCTCATCTCCTGCTTGACAATCTCCAGCTATCCACAGTTGTTCAGCGTTATGACATTCCATGTTCTTCGCGTAATATTTACGCCCCCTTGTTATAGAAAAAATTTCAAAACATTGTGTTTACAGTAATTCGTCAACACATTCAATATCACTGTCTCGTCCTGAGGGAATTATTAGCGAGCTTCGCTTGCCAACAATCCCATCCTGTTTAGGCTACACTCTTTGCACTATAATTCAACGTCAGCGAAATTAATTCAAGCGATATACATTTGTGTTCAAATATATACGTCGTTGTTAATAATCTTGCCAGCGGTAAATTTTAAAGACAAAATAAGCAGAATATGTTTTTATTTTTGTTATAAATTCATCGTGCTAAAAGAAAATTATTTTCAAATTAAACGTCCCTGAATACCTGCTGGGGTGATACTGAAGGAATTTATTTCGTTGTATTAGCACTATAAAATAGTCACACAAAAGAAGGAAAACCCGAATAATAAGCGTCATAATTATTTTATATTAACTTTTCAAATGATTTAAGCCGACATATGGGTTTCAGTACTTCCAAGACATGCAAAGAAATATACAATAGCATTCTTCGTACGATTAAATAATCTTTATATCGTAAAATGTTTATACTGTTCGAATGTTTTATTTTGTCGCCGTCTACTCGTTTCTTGATGGCTGAAATCGATATGCCGCTCCCCGTTGCTAGTATACTGCAATTCACTATTTGTGGCCGCCACGGTCTCTCCAAGTGACGGCTTTCTCTATCGATGCCTTCTAGAAATTACATTGTATATAATCAATGAGGAAGAGATCTAGCAAGCCTTGGGATCGATTTCATATCTTCAAAGACGAAACGAACCGAGCCACAAAGAAAACGTTTTATCTGCAAGCCCATTGCTCTGTAGGATACACTGGTGCAGAATGTTTTGTCTGCCTGTAACTTTGATAGTCGTTTGTACTTTTCTCGGGTTTTGTCTCTCTACATGAGCGACATCAATTTTTTTGTCTGCTATATAAATGTGCACTATATTGATGCAAAGTATATGTACGACATTCATTTATTTTCCCTAAATACAGTACTGTGCAAAAATATTAGGACAAGAACTATTTTATCTGATATGAGGCCTCAAAATAAAGTTTAAAATCACCCCTGTTCTAACACATTTGCGCACTAGTGTGCAAAAGTATTGGGACAGTAGTGGGTCTTAAAAACCTCATGGAAATTCAAATATAGGGTTAAAAGCCAAAAATTTGTAAGAATTATTTAACTAAAAAGGAAGAGGAAGCAAGGCTTCAGAATTTGAATTGACTCCCACAAACCCCTTATCCCAGTCCTATTGAACATTTGGATAAAAAACATTGATAAATCTAATGTTACTTTGCAAAACACACTTTGGGAACAAATACAAGCTGCTTGGTAGGAGATACCATTAGATATATTGAAGAAGCTTGTGATGTCAATGTCTGACAGAATGAAGGCTGTGATCAAAGCAAAATATTACATTTGTTTTGTAACAAGTATTTTTTCTTGTTAAAGCATTTGTGGAGTAAATCAAATAAAATTACTTTAATTAAATTGCTTATTTTCTGTCAATATGCCTCATAAAATATAAAATAGTTCTTGTCCTAATACATTTACACAGTACTGTATATTTACTTGGACTATTACCAGTGTATGGTAGAATTGTTCTTCTTTTATATAACGAGTTACTCCAGCAATGGTAGACCTTGACTCTCTAAGAATTTCTGTCCTTTGTTTCGTTAAGCAAATTTGACTCTTTATCATCCATCTTTGTTCCCAATTCGCCGTCTACTCATGCAAATTCATTAAGTAAGTTATTTGCACTTTATCTCAATGAATCTGCCATATGACTGTAAAAATTTCTAAATCATCTCCTCATCATGTTAAGCAGGAAAATTCAGTTATCTTTTTCGGATTTTAATAGAAATCTAATTTTACTTCTATTTTTTCAAGTCTACCTTTTTTGCTTTTCAAGCGGTGATATATCCTGTATCTACCTGTGTAACCACGTCTCTGTCAATCCATGGCGTGTCTTCATCAGTGAAGAAATTATCCTGCATTGCCTGCTATAGAGTAGGATAGATAAGAGCGAGTAGTTCAGCACTTTTTTTTATTTCTAATGGACATTTCCTATCTTTTAATTCTTTGATACTGGGAGACATTTTTTGCTACCTGCGTACACGACGAGGAATTATTTTAATTATATCCTCTCATGCAATGCGATAATGCTATCAAGACGCAAGAGGTAACTGAAAGTGAAAGAGATCGAGAAAACTTTAGTCAGCAGAAAATAAAATAAAAGAACAGCAATCAGCAGGATAGAATATGGCGAATGACATTGCATTTAAATGTTTGAAGATTGTAAGTGTGAAGGAAGTCGTCGTAGAATATTTCCACAGGTGAGAGATACGAAAAAGTAAAATTTTAGAATAGAATTTAAAGTTACAGCTAGCGTTTTCGACAGTCAAACTATTATACCAAATAGCCACTCAAATAGTTGATTTACTAAGCGCCGCTTAGATGTGGCACAAGGTCGAAGGTGGTGGTACCCAGTGAAAATATAACTCACTACTCAGTTGTATTAGGTTCTAGCAAGGCAAGCTTTCTAACCATTACACCACGTCGGGCTGCCCATAGCCAATCGAATATTGTGCTTGAATTCTCGCATTAGAGGTGAGCCCATTCAAAAAATAAATTCCCACATGAAGAGGAAATCTCATTCGAAGAACTGCTATAAATATATATATGGAAAAGAGAGATGAAAGCAAAGTTACACCAGGGAGAAAATGACTAAAGTCGAGGAGAATTGACAAAAGCGCTTGGGAATTTTTTCACGTTACTAACGATAAAACCATCTTAAGCTGGCCTTATGTAGTATCTGTTGAATTTCTAATATAAAACTTTCACCTCAAGCAAAGAAAGATTGCTACTGGTGCACAGCATGTTACAGTGAGAGAAAGAAAGGCTACACGAGATACCAAAGATAAGATAAGTGATGGACGGGGTTTAAAGGGGTTAATAGGATTTAAGAAATTAGAAGATGGATATTGAAGCTGTATTTAAAATTTTGGAGATTGTAACTATCAGGGAAACAAGTATACAGAAAGAACGTCCCTCTTCTGGATTTTGTCGAAAACCTTGAGATAAATAGCAAGAACACCAGACCAGCTATAACAACAGCATGGTCGGAGCACCGGTATATATAGATATATAGATATACATAGACATATATATATGGAGTAATTAAACTTTTTTTTTCTATTTTGTATATCTCCACAGCGCATAATTTATACTTTAATTTAGAAAGAACTGATTTAGAATTGATTAACATTTACTACTCGGGGACACATTCTAAATCTAACTAGACACTTGGAAATCTAAATACCGCTGTTGTTAGACACATAACAATGCATGAACAACTTTGGCTTCATTGACTACATATAGAGATTACAAGAGGAAATTAATTGATTTTCTTAATCTTCGATAATGAAATCTAGTGAGATGTTAAAACCATCTCAATTACATAATGTCTCTAGGGTTTGATGACTCTCGGCAACATCCTGCTTTTGTTTTTCGAAACATCCTAATTTTTTAGTTATTACTATAAAACGCTATTTTTGTTTCAGTTCGTGGGAAAGCATGGCCTTTCGAAACGTTCTCTATTTTGTTTCTCTCAGTACTACTTATATTTTCACCTCTTCATCTGTGTAGTCTTTGTTATCTCATACAATTATTGAAATAAGATTGTTTACTTGGTGCTTCACCCCGTTTCACCTGACTTTAATATACCCAGTGGATGTTAAGTTCTCCAAACCTTTATTTTCTCTGCGTTGGGGAATCTTTAAGATTGTTAACCGCATTTGTCTGGTAATTCTTACAAGAGAAAATTAATTCATTTTTTTAATCTTCGATAATGAATTCTAGAAGGATGCTGAAACCTTCTCAGCTACATTATGTATCTAGGGTTTTATGGCTCTGCGCAACACCCTGCTTTTGGTTTTCGAAATATCCTAATTTTTGTTTTAAGTCATGGGAAAAATGTTAACAATTTAAATTTTAATTGTTTGTTAATTATTCACGAGTAGGTTTTAATTTAGAAAAGTAGATTTTATTTGAAGAACTTTCTTCTAGTCACAAAAGAAATCTTAAAGCACAGGTTTACGAATTTATGCTTGAAAATTCCCTTACAGTTGAACAATAGTCATGAAGGAGGGAGAAGCTGTATTAACGTGAAATGTAAAGAAAATTTGAACGACGAAAGAGTCTTAAGGATAATAAGAATTACCAGAAAAATCCGGTTAGCAATCAGAAACAGGCCCCAACACAGAGAAAACAAATATTTGGAGAATTTAACATTCATTCAGCCAATCATTTAAGTGTCATACGCGATATGCGCTAGATCTATTTTGATTCATGGCTGACTAAACAGATGGTTTTAGCACAGTAGGTTGCATTTTATTCTGTTGTAGACTGGTTGTCACTCAAGGCAAACAGGACCCACTCACTCATTCTCTTCTAACCATAGTTGCGAGTTGCAAAAAGAAATTCGTACCTTCAATAAAGGGGGAATGTGATTCGAACATTATCCATTACACCATAACGTGCCTTATCCTCTTTCCATTTACGAGAGTATTAACTAAACCAGTATACATATCATCCTAAGTGGTGAGAATATATTTTCATTTTAATTCGATAGAAATTTCTTACTACCAATGTAAAGAAAATGCAAACAACAGATTGACAAATTTTTTCTTCAAAATTATATTTAAATTTCAAATGTGTTGTTCATTCGCAGATTTTTCTAAATCTTTCATATCTCAAAAGTTCTTTCCATCGACAAAATTTTTAATGAATAAACTTTATTACTAAATTAACTGATTGATAATTAAAATTAGTGCTAATATGAAAAAAATTCTCCAGAATTAAAAGAGTAATGCTGAACATTAAAATACAGGAAAAATAATTACACTCTTTCTTTGAATTTTTGAAATAAAATTAATTTCATGCAAATTTATAAATCAATCATCAAAACGAAGTCGAAATTATTCATACATTTTTTGGCTAGTTGAAATTCTCAATATTAAATTCGCAGATATTGAATTAATTATAATTTTTCATGCAATAAGATAATCAATGTGATATTATATTATATTATTACAGCGTTATAGTAATGCTGGGAGTGTGAATAAATTTTTGAAAACAAACTTTTGCCATATAAAAATTATTGTTTTGCAGAAAATTTTGCAATAAAGCAAATGTCTTCAATTAAGTTACTTTGACCAATAAAAGATTAACTTCATTAAATCTCAAAGACGCGAAATTTGTAGAAAAATAGAATAATTCCACTAAGTTGAACCTTGCTTGGTATCAACATTAGATTGTGTTTTGCAGGAAGAAATATTTTTTTTTATTTTGTAAATTGAGTGCAGTATACAGATATTAAAGAAATTTGGACAGATATTAAAATATTTGAAAAGTTCACAAAGATAAATCTTTTTTTATTTTATCCGATTTATTGAAAATGCTGAAATTTACCAGTATCCTACAGGAAATATTTCAAATTAATTTACCAAACAGTTTGTGATAATGTCAGTTAAGCATCATAGACTCTTTCCTTTGTAAAAGTTTGTGGGAAAATACTCTCTTCAGATCCCATAGTTTAACTGAATAGTATTTAGATGAATAGACACTGGTTTACGCGGACAACTTTTTTTATCCGGGGTAGTGCAATAATATACAGTTTCAATTTATATATTAACAAAGCTCAAATGCTGACAATGATATGCTCATGAAATATGACCAAATAAGGTTTAGTTTCCAACATAGTTCCTCTGACAGTCCACAAAATTTATCTTTCGTTGTTGCAGTGCTTTATCCCATTTATGAAAAAACTTCATTACTACAATACTTGTTTCCAGAGAAGTGATTTTTTAATGTTGGAGACCAGATTATGGTGAAACCCGGAGAGTAGAGAGACTGTGATCAAAGAGTTCAAAATGATATTCATATACAGATATTCATATTCAAAATGATATTCATATACAGATATTCATATTCAAAATGATATTCATATACAGCAGCCATTGAAATTAAGAAGGTGAACTGAATCACTGTCCTGACGGAACAAGCCACCTTTCCTCAGTTTTCGTCGGCTTTTCATCTATCAAGAATTTTTTAACAGAAGTTGTTATAGTAATCTTCATTCATGGTGTGACTCTTTTGAAAATAATAAATAAACACAATGACTTTTGCATTTCAAAACCTCACTTATCCTTTTTTGAAGCAGGTGAGACGGGGTAATGCCATCGTAAAATATATCGGTATTTTTTCTCTTCCGACCTTAAATACTTAACCTAAGTTAAATAGTAGGGTTGACTGATCTTTCAAGCTCTGAGTAGCAAACCATTTAAAATGAAGAAGATGAGACTCAACATAGGTTCAAGTATAGATCTCACGGGTAAACCAGCATTAATGTAAAATTATCTAGAAACGTAGCAGTTCAACACAACCGAATTTCATTACATTATCCGATGTTCACGAATCACTGAATTAATCAAATATATAACCAGACACACCCTATATTAATATGCCAAACCATGTGGAAATGTATTCAAGATAGCTGAAGCCACAACCCGAAACTCGTCGTTCACATTTAACTTTTTAAATTTAAAATCATTTTAAAATACTTTGCATATATGTTTATTCGAGGAAAAATGTGCAGGATTTAATATTCAAATATTGATAAAATTTCCTCTAAATTTAAGAAAGTCACTAACTGATTGGATTGCTTAGAAAGAAAGAATGTTTCGATATCTTACTTGCACACTTTTAGGCATTAGTATACTGTTGATATACTAACACTCTAGCACTACGGAAGCAAGGTACAAAATTATGAAATGAAAGGAATGCAAAATATGCATTGTATCGACAGAGTATATATATATATCTCAACCCTTTATATAAGAACAAATACCAACAAAGTAAGAACAAATACCAAATACTCAATGTATCATTACACAAATACACACACATACATACAGACACACACACACACACGCATGTATATATATATATATATATATATATATTGTGTTGGTATTTGATTTTATATTTAAAATATCAAAAGCCGACCTCGAAGCATATCCCTGGAATAATCAATACATTATTTTAAAACATATTTTCCAGAAAGAAATGTATTACTGATATAAACAACGAAATCTGTATCAGTGGAGATCAGTGTGAGAGAAAGACAGAGATTTGAACGTGTTCCCACACGTAAGAAGCACACCACTGTTTTTCCAATTTGACTGAAACTGAAGGGTCACCCGACTGCACCCATTTCTAGTTTTTTCGTACTCCTGGATTCACAAGACTTTTATTTTTTCAAGATTCATAGAATCTGTTTTTTTCCTAGAAAGTATTTCTATATATTTTATCATTGTACTTTATTATTTCACAGGATATGTTTTATGTTAGTGTGTTACTGAAAGTTTTTCTTACAGAATGAGATGTAAAGAATTCATGAATCTATATTAATTGCTATACAAATACATTGATATACGCATTAATAATATTAAAATAAAACCATATTCAGTACGTATATTACTGATTTTCAAAATCTTTGTTAATGGCATTCATGCCAAGATGAATGAGACAGTAAATTTGAGTAAAATAACTGCCAATCAGGTATTATCTTGTGAATAACTATTTACGCTCTCACACCCTGATTGAGCACTGTGGAGGAATGGTAGACTTTGAAAAAACAGTAGCTATTGATAGGGGTACCGGTGATGCTTGGTAAATTGGATTTGGGCAAAACTCGTCCGAAGTCTCCACAATTTAAATTTTCACTAGGGTGAAGTTTGAAATGTAAAAGGTTAAAATATTTCGTCTGTACATTAAAGTAAAGATTTATTTACAGAATGACAAAAGTGTTTAGAAGGAAAATATAAGTGAAATTTTGTTAAGTGAACACTATAATATATTTGTGAGAAGAAAAATGTTCATTGTGAAAATGCATGCAGTTGTGTAGTTAAAATTGTTTGTATACAAATGTAGTTATTTAAAATGTCCGCAGAAGTTTAGAGTTCATAGTTGTGTAGTAGCAGAATATAAATTATTTGTTCCTTCCACTTTTTGACAGGTCACGACAGGTTGAGAGAGAGAGATAGAAGGCAAAACAAATAAAGTTGTACACAACGCGTTCACTTTGTCTTTGTTGTTGTTCTCTTTGGCAGCGTGTGTAAAAATGAAGGAAAAAACGTTGGACGAAATGATCGAATAAATTTCTGGCGTGCCCTACGTCCGGGTTGGCGTGGAGTGAGAAAGAAAAAAAGAAAGTTTGCAGCAAAGGCGAGTCAGCTTAAAGTATCTTCTTTTACATTGTGAGATGCTATCAGCTACCGCTTCCATCTGACTGACTGGCTGGTGTGACCGGTCAGGGGCCATCCTTAAATACTGAAATCTGTTCACGTGGTAGGCTCCAGGTCTTTTTTTCCTTAACATGTGAAAAGCCGTTCCGCTGACGTTTTTGAATTTTTCGATTTTTCATCCAATCAGAATCTAGAGTTTTTCTTTTCACACTGACTTCTGAAAAAAAACCGAGGCGTTTGAATTATCTTTCGCGACTGTGAAATTTTACTTTTGGTTTTTCCAAATGTTGTAATTGTTTGAATCCGATTTTGCCGGGTGTGCAATTTATTTTTTGTTTTTAGGTTAGCTTATGGATTATATAGAACTTGCATCTACGCATCGTTCATTCAGTAATAAATTTGAACACACTCAGGTAATAGCGTTTGTTATATTGTGTATATAAGACGCTAAAAGCCCGCTTTCTTTTACCGAGCGCCCATAGATCAGTGGTAAAATCGCCGACTGATGTCAATTCACTCGGGTTTCATTCCTGGCTAGATGCAATTGGATGTCTAACCGTAATGCTATATGTATGTAGTGTTTAATTGTGATAATGTTTAGCGCCATTGTTGTTTTACTGATAAAATATTTTTTGGTAATCTTTTTTTTTTAATCGTAATGTGCTTGATATCGGGGTAGGGAGAGAGCGTTGATAAGTACAAATAGTTTGTCTCTTCAACAGAGAAGATTTACGCCGACTTCATTGTTTCGTGAGGACACCGTTATGATGTTTTCACTCGTCAAGGCTGTTTGCAAAAAGCTTGTGCAGTCTTAAAGAAAATTTTCCATCCTGCAGTGATAGAAACTGCCCTAAACTTTTTAGATTACAGAACCTTCTAAATAGACCGCTCTGTCACAGAGAGCTTCAGAGATCAGCATATCTTGGAATAAATGTATAAAAACTAATGTGATCACAAAGTGAGGGGTCAGTTTATATATTTATTGTGATATAGAATTGATCCTCCATTTTATACCCAGTATGCTTCGGTTAAACCACATTTCGGTTGCTTCAAGTCTTTCCATCATCTTTGATGAGATTGTCCAGCATTCGCTGACATATTGAAGGACAGACATCACATAGCACTCCTGTACTCTCTTCTTTGTTTCTAGTAAAGTTTTCCTGTCTGTTAATACTCTGCTTAACTTCTGGAATGCATCCTTGTCCATGATCTTACACCTTTGGATCCCAGTGTTGCACTTTCCGTTCTCTGTTACAACACTTCCCAGATATTAAAATTTATGTACCTGTTTGATTTTAATATCCCCTGCATGCAATTGGCATTTTGGGCTCCTCGGTTTACTGATGACCATCCATTCAGTTTTCTTGTAGTTTATATGTAGTCTTTTCTGCTTTTTAAAAAAAAATCAATATAAAGTGGTTAGAGTGAAGTTGTTTTAAGTCTTTATCAAGTCTTCATATATTTATTTTTCTCCGTGTCTATCTCTCTGTCTCTCTCTCTCTCTCTATATATATATATATATATATATATATCTGCAGTTGCAAACTATCGTATTGTTTTGTTGGTTTGTGTTGTTATTATAGTTTTTATAAGGTATTTTCTTCTTTCAATATTATTTTTTCCATCTTTTCCATGCAGCTGTAACTGATTTTTACAGTGTTTTTTTTTTATTTTTGATAGTTGGTTTGGCGTAATGTTTTTATTATGTTCAAAATTATTTTTCCAGCTTCTGCTTTTATAATGTTGTCGTAGCGTGGATTAAATCAGATTATATTTTCTGTTGTTTTTCTTTGGTTTCTCTTCGTTTGTGTATTTAAGTTTATTTGAGTATCCATTTAATAGTGCTGACTCACATTTTCCTTTGTTTTCATTGAATATTCATGTGTTACTTAAATTCGTAGATAGCCTTCCATTTATGGATATGAATATGTTTCGGAAAATCTACTTAATAATAAATGTCTAACCTGCAACATAATACACAAAGCTACCGTGACAAATAACATTAATAAAAACGAAAAGATTTATATAAAAACAGCAGAAATATTACTTAAAGAAAGATTCAATAATACCAAAACATCATTCAATACACAAGAACACAAAAACAACACAACGTTATCAAATATATACATGTAGCCTGAAAGGAAATAACATTGATTTAAATGAGAAATAGTTAAAAAGGCATCAGCACACTGCAATAATAGCAACAGCTGTAAATAAGGCCCGGAAGAGAAACTAGCAATAATCAGCTTTAAAAATCAAAGTAAAATACTAAAAAGAAGATAATGGGAAAATGTAGACATGCGACCAAATACGTACTTTGCTACATGAACAACAATAAATAACATAAAAATCAAACAAAAATGAAACATAAAAATATTAAAATAGGGAATATAAAACACTTAATAATCTTTAAAAAATTAAAAAATTAAAATATTAATAAAATTATACAAATATTCAATCATGACAATCAACAATAACAAAATATACAAGAATGTAAATATAGACCACAAACACAAATATACACAAAAAAAAAGATTACAAAAAAATATATGTAGACACGCGGCAAAACACGTTAAGAAAAAGTTTAAAATAATTCGAGTGCAACACAAGAAAAGAGACTAAACAAATATAAAACAGCTTAACAGACACCTGCGCATGCGTACATTAACATATCCAACAAGCAATAAATAAAAAGGAAAAATAAAGAAAAGAAAAAGACAAACGAAACAATCATAAACAAGACGGTTCTAACAAAAGTCATATCGTGCACAAGACAAAAAATCAGAAACCTAACGGTAAACTTAGCTCTGAAGAATGAGAACTTAACGGTGTCTTCCTGAAACTTCGAAATCAGCATGAACCTGCTCCGTAGTTTTGATAGACGCCTTGAGTTTATATATATATATATATATATATATATATATATATATATATATATATATTGGGACAGGACAGATAAAACTTTTATAGATATATATAGTGCCAACATAAGAATCTTTACTCTATTGTGACTGTGCAATTCACATTAAGTGATCGTCTCACCATTACATATAAATATATAAAGAGATATCTTTAAATGAAAATATTTTTTGTCGCTTATTATTTTCACCTTAACTTTCTTAAAAATATCTACCGAAATATTGGACTGTCACTTCTTGACCGTTAAATAAAAATCGACTTTTCTGTTTTCTGCTTCATTTTGGAATTGATTTATCAACTTTCTAGATTGCTGCCGATACTTCCCACAGATATACGAAGGTTAATCGAAAACTCAAAAGGAATGGATGGCTATAATGCCACGATGTTGAGCCTGTCTGGTACTCTTGGAAGTTTTAGCATTTAACTAACATTTCTCTTTAGTCTGGAATAACAGACGAAACATAGATCAAACTATTCTGCTGCAGTCAGCTAAGCTTCCTACGGACCGACAAAATAAAATGAAACGTGCTCAGTTGAATGAATCATATAATGCATTCATATTCAGAATGTAACAATATTCCGAAACCTGGCTGTCACACGATTTGAGCCTGTGCCACACTCAAACACAGATATTGGCAACTGCTCAGAAAAAATGACTTATGAGTTAATTCATTGGAATTCTGCCATTGACTACTGTTGCTACACTTATTTTAAACCAGCTGAAAATACTCTATTTTTGTCGATTGTTTCCCTTATATTTTAACCATAAATAATCAAAATAGCTCAGCTGGATGAAATTAGGATTATCAGTTAACTGTGAGTAGTCGGCGTGAGGTCAAGTCGGAGATTAGATTTTAAAAACTTTTTTCTAGCTTTAAATAAAAAATGAATCAATAAACAAAAGAATAAAAAAACAAAAGAAATCTTAATGCTGTAGACGAGATGATATAAAAGATTAGTGTTGTGATATATTCTATGAAGCCTCTTGGATTGAATGCCTAATGAATTCTAGGTGTCTAAATTCTGTCATTTTTCTTGAAATAAAAATGAAAATGCCAAAGAATGATTTACTTATTATGATATCTAATATTTTATGTCAATATTTTTCATATCCAAAATTCTGATTGAACAAATATTAACTTCAGGAAATTTACAAATGTTAGAAATGTTAAATACACTTATGTACCAAATGCAGCCGCTGGCATGATTAATGAACTTCGTTCATAATTGCTGCTGTCAAGGTGCTTTATTTGTGGCGGAACGTCAATTATAATTTTTCAAATAATTTTATCTAAACTTATTTATAAATGGAACTTTGTCTGTGTGAGTATGTGTGTGTGTGTCTCTGTGTGTGTGTCCGATACCTATAGACTCCGAAACGGCTGAACCGATTTTCTTGAAAATTTACACAGTTGTACTATAAGCGTCTGCTATTGTTCGTAGATAGGTTTTGTGTTGAGTACCCCCGATAACTATCGAAAATCGATAATCGAAAAAATTGGGTTATAGAAGGAGTGGTCCGATTTTAATCAAATTTGATACACTCATAGACAATGACATAAGAAACGATATTCAGAAGTTTCAACGTGACATTTCTTACAATAGTGCAGAAAATCGATAATATATATATATATATATAAAGGCAAGATGTTTGTTTGTTTGTGTGTGTGTCTGTTTATCTTCCTATATGTCTGTATTTTTTCAGCCCTTTTATTTTAGTGTTTGCTTCGGGTTTGGCTCTAAGTAGGTATAATTGTTGTTTTTAGTCTCAGCCATGATACCATTTACTCAGAGGATTAATTAAGCATTCAAAATTCAGTTTATGACGAAAAGAACTAATTTAATATCGATACCAGGAAATCAAAATTTTACTTACAGCCATTCATTATTCTTTCAGTCTGCGGTCACGCTTTAACTGGAAACAACTATTGATTTTTAGTCTTTCATGCCAACGTCCAAAGAGTCTGAGCTCCAGGACCATGGATTAGTTTTAAAGCTTTCATTATACCCTAGCAACGCCAGGCTATACTGCTAGTACTCAATAAAATTACATATTTCTAAAAATAAAACAAAAATGATTCGTTTGTTTTATACTATATCCGCTCTAAAAGACCCTTGGGAAAGGTAAGAAACCATCTCTTCTCCCTCTATGGACAGATTAGATTCTATAGCCTTGGTTGGTAACCAGTCCACCGCAGCAAAAACGGCAACCCACCGCGAGAATATCTTCTGCTTGGACAGTTATTTATCGAAAGAGTCATGGTAGCCCAAGCAGGTATTACGTATGGCACTAAACCGACTGACATCGTTCGGTCTGTTGTGCTCATCGTCATTGTCATATCTGCGACATTTCGGCTTTTCTACTCCTGGCCATCATCAGGTGATATATGTTGGAATTTCGAACAGAACCCTTTCTTTAGTTCACGGTACGTTGTTCTAATTTTACGTGCCATTCTTTTATTTTTTATTTTTTTAGGTATCTCAGTTTAAGTAAATTTCCTTTAGTAACTCAACTTTCCTCCGTTTGCTGCGGCCAGTATTAAATTTATACCCTTTTTTACATCTTTTCTAAAATCCCGGTACCAGCAAACATTTACTCAAACTCGTTTGTTAGTTTATGCATTGTTTACTTATGTGAATCTTGTCTTCAATAAATTCCGTAAGTATATTTTAAGGCCTCTTTTCTCAATATGTACCCTAGAGATTTCAACTGTCTTCCTAATTTTAAATATAAGTTTGTTTTTGCTTCGATTTCTATTCTGCTTTAACGTTGCTCATCATGTCCTGCGACTGTTATTCTCAGAAACCAAATGTAATACTACAATTCTGTTGCTTCAAGTATTCTTCAACTGTAAGAAATTATCCAAGCATTCATTGCTATATAGGAGAAGTGATAAATATTCCTATATGTACAATGTTTCAAATATGAAATTGCGTGAAATTTCACTGTTAGTAAACATACATATCCCCAACAATATCGCTAGCTTTCAGTTACAGGAAACAATAAACAGAAATTTTAATGTTTTTTGGGTGTCAAATATTAGGAAACAGTGAACAAAAATTTAAGATTAAAGTTTCAACATCTGCTCTGTTTAGCGCCTGTAAAGAATCTGATGTTTGTTTAATATTACTGCAGTAATTTCCGCCATGTCCCAACGAAAAAAATATTCGGCTACTAATTTAGAATTTAGACGATTACGCAACCTTGGTTTCAACCCATCGGTGTCTTCAGCTGTTTTAATCAACAATATTATATTAAAAATACAACTGAAGATATTGATATGTTGATGCCAAGGTTTGTAATCGCCTGAATTCTGAATAACAATATTTTATATTTATTATATATGTATTACGCCCTTTTTGATATAACCGTGTACTAGATTAATTTTATTCTAACCATTTATCAACTTGTCAATGTATATGTGTGAGGGTGCATTTCTTACGAGACAATAGCTGTAAGTTTTGCCAGGTTCGGTGGTCGTAATTTTGTGTCACATGAATACATTTATGATATTGCACGGTTTTCCGGCATAAAATACCGTTTATGTTGCATGGAAAAATTACTAATACTGTATCGATAACGATTATCGGCATGTCATATAGTTTTATCCTTTGTTGACGCTTAGAGAACTTGCTGACAATGTGTAAATCTTTATCATACACTTATTTTGGAGCAACTATTTTCGGATCTCTCTATCACACACACTCTCTCTCTCTCTCTCTCTCTCTCTCTCTCCCAATTTGGTTTCTCTTCTCCATTTCTCATCTCTCTTCTATCCATTTCTTTTATGGTCTCCCAAAATATCTGAACACACATACAAACACACATGCACGCATGCATGCACATACATTACCTTAAATGAATAAAAATCATTATATGACACTTTTATTTGGTCCGAATCTGTGAAGTAATTCTGTACAGTTTTCTTAATCTTCTTTCTAGAAATTTTTTACGGGAACTATTACACAAACGTACCAGAAAATATTATAGGCATCTTAATGGAAACTTACTGCAAAATGCCCACTTTTATTCAAAATCAAAGATTTCCCACTATAGCCCAAGTATAATTTTATTGCGATAAAACCTTTCGTGTTTCTATATTAAAACACACGACGATTAACAGGCTAGTTCCAGTGCCCATTACAACTGGATAGTGACTTCGATCTTCCTTGCCTTCCATCCTTGTTTGGTGGCCCTAAACGAAACTAAGCTATTGGTTATATCAACTCGCCAAAGCATTTCGTGATGTAATAACTAAAACCCTAGTATCATTATTACTGAATAGTTAATTAGATCCTAGTGAGACCCTCTTATTTGTTGCCCTGTGCCAACCAAAATACAGTAATACAGCAGTAACACACAATAGCAATACAGAATTAACACTCAATTTGTCGCCTCGTCATGTAGCAGCAATTAGAGAGCTTCTCTATAAAAGATGAATCGCTGGCTTCCCTGATATCAATTGCTGTCTATATGTCCTGTGAGGGTTTGGTTTCCAAAGTACTCCTTTAATATCGACCACAGTTTAGGCTGTTTCTTACTGATTCTGACTATTATTTTTGTTGTCATTTTTCTCAAAACTACCTCGTTGCTTACATTTTCCGCCAATAGAATTTTCAGTATATTTCTGTATAACTACATATGTGTTATCTACTGTCTACTCTTCATCTGTAGAGAGATTGTACATTGTCCACTGCTATATAAGAGGATGAAGAAAACCTACCAATCCAGCACTGTTTCCTTTGTTTCTACTGAACATTTAATGTTTCATAATAGTGTTTTTTTTAGTTTTAGGAATGCATCTTTTATTAGTTCTTGTCTTTTCGGATTTCTGTGTCCTATTTTCTATCCTGTGTTTAAATATTTCCCATATATTTAATCTTTTGTACTTGCTTATATTGCTATTATCAATTCTCATTTTTTTCATAACCATATTTTCTGTTTTCTTGTAGTTAATAGTTTGTCCTTTATTACTTTGTCTAAGAAGGCCTATAGTCACATTTCAGTGCCAGCCATTGGCGCCGTCTTATCTCCGTATTGTATATTGTTAAGATTATACTCACGAATAACAAGTCTTGGTAGGGTGTACACCTCTCTTAGAATAACCTTGCTGTAGAAGTTGAAAAGATCCGCGGATAAGCCACATATTTGTCTTGCGACCCTTTCTATTTTTGTGTATAAACCAAATTCTTTTTTCTATCCTTATGCAATTAGTTATCTCTCAGTATATGTTTTTGTTCGTGCACACATCGTTTCAAAGTAGACCTAGTTTTCTGTACATCCTAACAGATATTTATCAAATACATTTGCGTAATCTATAATCATAGTTGTACAGCCTTCATTGTTTCTATTGCACTCTTTGATATCATTCTAGTTATAAATACCACATTTTTGTCCCGGAGTTCTTAACAAAACCGCATTTATCTTGTTTTATTTTCCGTTTCAATTGTGTTCTGCATTCTATGCATCAGGATTTACATCATTATTAGGATGATGCCGCTGATGAAATAGATTGTCCAATGGAGTCCGCATTCATTTGCATCTGCTTTGATATGTAATGCAACAAAAACTGATCTACTGAGGTTCTGTTTCTAAAGTTTTGTCTTTCTGTGATATTTTTAACAACGGGCAAGTTTAAGATTGAGACCATTTCTATGTTGGTATTTCATACTAATTTTTCGTTGTAAGGTTCTCTTAGAAAATTTCTCTGAACTATTCCATTGATGTTTTAAGGTTATTTCTATAATGTGCCCTTTATATAAATATTAAAAAATCGTCATTTCATACCCAAATAAACACATGACAACAAGAATTTAAATAATAGAACTGCGGACGTTTTTCTAGTAAATGCTGTGAAATTGTTTCTAAAATCCGTTTTTCACAAGACTTACTGAATTTAAGCAAACAGACAAAATTTCGGTGGGGGGGAAGCTCTGATGAAACGAACTCATTTTATAACAGTAAGAACATTCAGCCATTTTCCTCGTCTTTATAATTCGCATTATTTTTATTTTATTTTATGTGGTTGTTGCATATATATTACAGTAAAACCTATTTGGGAATAAAGGATTTAAATATAAAATTTTGAATTTCTTGCAAAATAAAGAAATAATTTTACTCGCTCTGGTTACGTAATAAAAGTTCTTTATTATTATCTAAAATGATTTCATAAATCCAAAATATACTCGTGTCAATAAATATTTACAGAATATATTGACGGAGGTTGCTTTTTAAGTATAAACTAAGGTTTGATGTCTAAGGCTTAATGTAAGTTTATCCGCTCGAAACTTAGGAAATTATATATATATATATATATATATATATATAGAGAGAGAGAGAGAGAGCGAGAGAGAGAGAGAAATTGCATGTTTTCTTATGTGTGCCTGTGTTATATAAAAATGTGTCATTAGCAAATTTGATCCTTTGGTTATAATCATTCAAACAACAGCATAGAGTAAACTATCGACTTGAGTGGCGTTTGTGCCTTATATTAGATACACATTATTATAATAAATCTACAAGCATGTATCTTAAATCTTGCTCAACCTCACGGTTGTGATTGAAAGGAAATAAGCATTACACATTACTAATCTCCTTATATTAAAATCATTTTTAATAATTATGTTTTTTTATTCATATCTGGTATCTAAAATTTTCTCAAATAAGTAACACTTTTCTTAATGGTTTTTATAAATAAATTGCATACTTATGCAAAAAAAAATACAAAACAAAACAGTTTTCTGCTATGAAAGTAGAAAGTATTTTAGTATTTCGAGCTTAAACTGTGAGGAACGTGTAGATACTTTTAAAGGGATTCATACATGGCAGTAAATGCGATAAAATATCCTCACGAAAAAAGGAGTGATTTCAAGTAATACTAATAATACCTCGAAAAGAGCAAAGAGCCACGGCGAAGTTTTAAGAAAATTGGAAAAAATAAAGACAGATCCTTAAAGTCAGAAAGCAAAATACGAAATTTTAAGAACTTGAAAAGAGAAATGAGCCTTTGGAGAATTTGACACACACGGAATTTACTGAACGCAAAAGGGCAAAGGGGATGCAGCAAAGCAAGATATATAGGAATTTTTGGAGAATCATGATCGCCCACATCTTGAAGAAACATGACTCATAAAATGAAAGAGAAAGCAATGTTTAGATTTTAATGCGCTGTTTTGAAAATCTAACAAGGCTATATTTTCATCTGTGAATTTGCTAATTTTAAAGAATGCTCAGAAAAAATCATTTAAAATTTTTATTACTAGATTTATTGGCATTATTTAAAAAGAATAAACATTTTTGACAGAATAGAACGAGGAATTTAAAAAGACTTCAATCTAAAATATTAATTATATTTAATATTTTGCTTTGTTCTTTTTTCAAATGAAAACTAAACCAATTAAATCTATCAACAAAATAAAATACAAACATAAATTGTTTAGAATAGCCTTTGATTAAGATTCCTTTGCAAAGAAAAAATGAAACTTTCCCACTTAATCGAAATGCTTCTGTGAATATTTAATTTATTAGTTTAGAAAATATTTCACTTTTTTAAAAAATTAACTTTGAGATTGGCAATAAAATCGGAGTTCGATTTACAATGATTGCATGAGGGAAAACAGACCCATCATTATGTCCATCTTTCTGAGGGTTGAAGTTAAATATATAAACTAAATACGAAATTCGATCAAAAACTATCTGGGTTGTGTCTTTGGTCACGGAGCCAAAATATACAGTGTGAAGCCTCTTGTTACAGATTAACCTTGACCTTGTTACGCATGCACAGTATATTAGAACGTTCTCACTCACTTTTGTTGTTTCATACTGTGTAGATTTGGGCATATCACCACATCACTGAGTTTTTACCATGGCTTTTGATGCATTTTTGCTAAGCACAACATTTCATAGGTTCGGCAACAATCATATTTCTAATGTCTTGAACATTGTAACTTTTTTACCACTAAAATGAAATCCCATACGAGAGGAGTAACATTTCAAGGCTTCGAGGAAATCCAAAAGAATGCGACAATGCAGTTTCCCGCTTGATAACTTCAGGAAGGCTTTCATTAATAGAAACGACGATGGAAAAGTGTGTGGTCACAGAAGCTGATTAATTCAAAGGAGATTAAATGCAAAAATTGATATGCGTTGTCGTTTTCTTTTTATAGCCCCAGTCCGGATACTTTAAGATCATACCTAGAATAATATGTAAGTGGTTATTTCATATTTCCGAAATTTGCTGATAAAAAACATTATATTTGGAAATGTAGACGGTGTAATATTCAGCATTTATATACGGAGAATCTGTTAGCTCATGCCTAAATACCCTCGAAAAATCTATAAAACTATTTCCACGCTCCACTAGCTACTGATTAGGTAACATGGAATACGGAGCTATCGAGTTGTTGATGCTAGACAGTTTAATGCAAGGACAAGATTAAACCGTGTGTAACCGTGGTGAAACTCATTGTATGAAACCATGAAAAGAATTATTGTGTCCAGTGTGACTTTATTATCTCGACTATCGTTGATGAAACGGATAGACGTTTATTTTGAGTGCATATCATTATTGTACAACTGTTTTGTTCAAAGTAACTCTAAGAACTTCTTTTATTTTATTAATAAATGTTAAAACAAGTAAATAATTGACAGTAGTACTAGTAGTAGTAGTAGTAGTAGATTAACATATTTGAAAAAATAACTATGCTTTTGTTCTAATGTGTCAGAGTCATGATTAAATGTCTGGTTTATCCATATCTAACCTGAGCAAATTCAATCAAACGTATTAGTAAAACTTCTGAACACATGATGAGGCACCCAACCTCAACAGATATACACTATTGTTCAAAGTAATTAAAACAATTGCTTTAGTTCACTACACAATCAGTTTTAGACATATTAGATTGACAAAATGCAATAGATTTCTACGTTTTCTTCATATCATATCATTTGAAGTGGTGTGCAGTAATATAAATTGGTTTTTGGTGTGTATTATGAAATATGTTAGGCCTTGAAAAATTATTGCCTCATCCATGATTGTATGAGATTTTTTTTATCGCGCCCATACTCTAATGTCTCTACTGCCGATTTATTGTCTTACGGCTATTGTCTGCGATGGACGTTACTCCAAGTAAACGTAACAAAGCTTCACAAAACACTGGCAATACGTGATCAGGGAAAGTGAAAGATCTTACGAAAGACGTAATTTGTTTTGTTTCAATTTCCTCAAAAATGTACACATATCTATTTTATTTATAGGTATATGTTCGTAACAGCGAATTTAACTATACACTATATCACATAAATGATCGATTGGAGCGAAACCAATTGTCATAGAATTTCCCTCAAAACCATTCTGAGAAACTTGAGCTTGATACCATTATACATCATCTTACTGTCGTAACTTATGTCTGAAGTCCATGAGAAATGCAAATAGGCCCGATGTAATGCAGTGTACTGTCTACCAGTCTATGACGCGTTTAGGTTGGGGTCACTCACCATACACGCCCTTTTCTATCAGCCTAAAAGAAAGTCGAATCTTAACACACAAGTTCACATTTTACTTGCTGAGTACTACCCGTAAATCATCGATTACCGATGACTTTCTGATCTTAATAGATACTTTTCAGAAAAAGAACTATGATAAATGGAACATACACTCGCATTTAGTAAGTTTACCAGTAATATGATGGGATCCAATTGCCTAGTAGCATGCTTAACAAGGCTGACAAGGAACTAAGGTAAACAGATCATGAGAACACTTGCCACTAAAATATTTGCAGAAAAGATAAACGTGATCCACATCCAATCTGTGAGAAAGTGTTTGAAGTTTACATGCTAGATCAGGATTTATTATGTTAGAGAACATTCTTTGAACTTTGAATCGCATCCCTACATTTATTATGAGCATTCTAACAGCAACGCTTTACAAGGAATGAATTCTAAGCCTTATATTAGGAGAAATCTGGTATATAAAAGGACCAGATGATTTCCGTAATATTTACACATGATGTCACTAACATTTTGTAAACGGTTAACGTATGACATTCGGTACAATAGTATATTTCACTTTATAACCGCAAACTTTCTGTGTGTGTCCGACATTTTTTAAAATGATCATCTATATATATAAAAGGCAATCTGTGAGTCTTTGTGTGACTGGTACCTATGCACGCCTACATTTTTTAAGCTACGGCGTTCAAATTTTCTAGGGACACATATCTATAGGGAAGCCAGGTCGACACATACCTTTTGAGTTTTAAGTTCAGCAATTTTACTTTTGCGCACTTTTTGGCCAGCGGACACGATCGTTTACATTCGCTCCATAAAACATCTAAGATAAAAGATGGTTGCTGAATTACGTCACATAAATCAAACCACACGTGTCAAACGCAACTAAAATATTTTTATTAAAATAAAAATGAGCCTTTATATTTTATTTTTATTCCGATGTTTTACGTTACAGAAATCGAATCACACGTGTCAAAAACGACTAAAATATGTTTTATTAAAAAACAAATGAGCATTTATATTTAATTTTTATTCCGAAGTTTTAAAAATTCATTTGGTCAAAAAACAAATGTGAATATTTTCTCCGTAATTTTAAAGCTAAAGAAATATGTTTTTTAAAAAAGTGCTTTTTCAAACAAAAACAAAATGCGTAAAATAAAAGTGGCATTTTTTCTACTACTAAAATGTTCTGATGCTAGTCTGAAATAAAGATTACTATTTCATAAGTAGAATTACTGGTTGTTCGAACTGCTAATGCATTCTATTAGTTACACGAAAGTTTTACTTGCTCAGTATTTATATATGTATCCTTGTAGAATTCAAAGCCACAATTGAGGAACATTTAATAAGAATCATCCTTTGTACATTAGTTTGCATTCATTTGGATTTTGTCGGCAGAGCTAAGTAAAGCGCGTATACTATTTGAGCAGCGCACGATCAACATAAATCAGCACCAAGACATGTAACCTGGAATGATCCCACTAATTTTACACTTTTTTTCTTCTTCTGTCGTGTCTGTCTAGGATGCGGGCGATCATAACTCTCTAAAATTTCCCGTTCTTTGTAGTTATTGTTAAAGTGTATACTTTTTGTGTCTCTCTCTTTACCCCTGTTTTGCCAACTATAAAACAAGCTCGTTTAATTGTTCATGCACACCTTTTCTCTGCCCCTATTTCTTCTAATATATCTTGTCTGGGTCAAATTTTCTATTTCCTCATTTTTTTACCTAAAAACTTCAATTGTCTTTTCCCCATGTTATGTACAAATATCTTTTTTGCTTGCATTTTCTTTAAATCCCCTACACTGATCACAGGTGCAATGCATATTCTTAGCATCCCACTGTAGAACCACGGTTCTGTTGCACTTTTTTATCTATGAAGAGATTGTCCAGCAATCCTTGCTATATCGGAAGATTGATATTACAAAAAAGTTAATTCGTCTTTTCTTTTTGCTAACGAGATATTTCTGTTTCTTAATACTTTGCTTCGCATTGGGGAGGCATTTTCCTTTATCACAAAAGGCCTTCAAAATGTAGTGTCGCATTTTCCGTCCACTGTTAAAGCACTTCCTAGATATCTAAATTGTTGCACAGATTTCATACTGAAATTCTCAATTTGTAATTGACCTGTTAGACATAAATTTTGCTGACAACCATACATTACATATTCTTAAAATTGATGTTTGGTCTCTTTTCCATTTTGTCTTTGCTACTGCTGTACAAGGGTTCCTGTCATATTCTTTCTGCTCTCCTCGCAACCAAAAGATTTCCTTTTTTACCAAACAGCACGCTACCATTACCTCCAGAGGTAAAATTTTATTTTCTGCTAGTACTACTACACTAGGAAAATTATTACGTTACGAGAATGTTAACTGTAGCACAAACAACATTATATCATCTTAGATCATTGTTTTGTAGTTTAATCTCTAAAGCACTACATTAGATAAATTTGATATTTGGTCAGTAATTTGTTGTTGTTTTTTCTCTGTGTATATAATTTGTCTTCTAATATGTGAGCAACGATGAGGTTTCGGTGAGAATTAAAACAAAGAGAAAACATACTTAACATCAGGATAAGACAAGTGAATTTTCTGTGACACATAATGAAGAAAGACACACGGAGAATCTGATACTCACAGGTCGGAGAGGGGGAAAAGTGGGGCAATCAGCGCGTTACATACTTGATGGGCTTAAGCAAATGTAGAGCACAGAATAATTTAGGAAAAACAAAACAAAAGACAAGTTATTACGGTTTGCAAAGGACTGGAAGAAGTGAAAAATACATTCAGAAGTAGCACGTAACATAAAAGAAAGAAGATGCGAAATGTGTATAAACACAGAAAAATGCGAAATGAAATATTTTATTAAAAAAGTGTTTTTTCAAACCAAAACAAAATATGTGAAATAAAAAATGGCATCTTCTCCTAATACTAAAATGTTCTGTGTTGCACGGGCATTTTATGAAACCATTCTTTATAAACTATGCTTTTTTAATAATAATAATCTTTTTTCTCAAATATCTCTGATAAAATTTTTCGTAATTCGCAACTGTTCAACTAAATTAAACGGAGCAAAATTGGTAAATTATGGCATTATCATATAATAGTAATGAGACCTCATGAAATTAAAAATATACCCAAAAGCTAAAGCTCTCGCATTTTTTTTTTGTGTGTGTGTGTGTGTGTGTGTGTGTGTGTGTGTGTGTCTGTGTCTAGACTCTTAATTCAGAAAGACACCAAAAGCTATTTTAAAAGTCGATTGCAATTAGTTTTATTGTCTCTTGACTTGTAGCCGTTAGCTTTTGTGCACTGACCAACATGAATGTCTCGGTAAACTCACCAACAAACTCATGCATCGGTCAACAGAATGTTTCTTTCTAAATCAGATACGCACTGAAGCATAATTATTCAAAACTGTCCCTCGCAATGCAGCCACAAATAGTTAAAGATCTATCCACAATCTATAAATGTTGTCAGGGGCTAAAACAGTTTTGAAAGGAAGAGACATCTGGGGGGAATAAAAGAAAGCGAGACAAATTTATTTCATTTATAAATACGTGAAATCTTTTACCAGAACAAAAGAAAATTTACACAAGGTCTTCTTTTAACAGGTACTAATTTTTTTTTTATTTAATGTGAATATATCTGTGAAATGAATAGACATAGGGGTTAAAGTTTTGGCAGAAACAGTTGCGTCTTTTAAACTTGAGGAAACTATCAAGTAAAAATAATTTTTTTAAAAATTTGAAATTTCACTTGTAATGTTAATGTAAAACTATCAGTTTCCCTGCAAAGTTCATTGTTTTCATCTTCCAATTTTCATGAGTATAAAATATTTAGTGAATACACAGACTTGTTACGATCCCCACGATAAAAACATACCGATGATTATCCTCAGTTTTATCGTTAAATATACGAGCTTAACACGTTTAACCAAATATTGAAAGAGCACTCACCAGTATGAATGCAGGTTATCATTTTTAAAACAAAGAGGGAAAAAATGAAAGGAAACCAACAGCGTCTCTTTTTTTGCAATCAAAATACGAATGTTCCATTATTTATGAGGTGCCAACTAGCTAACTACGAAAATGAGGAACTGTTGTGGGGCCTCCCTTCTTCACCGTCGGCATGGAACAACGTTCTTTCAAAAAAAGACGCCGATTATTATCAAAACTTACAGGAAAAATTTAAATATTTATTTCGGGGAACGAGCTAATTGTTATCCCTGAAGTTGTGAATGTGATTGCATCTATAACGATATTCCTGTTGACCTCGGACCCAAAAACACGAATGTTTATTGGGGTCAGCAGGGAAAGAATGGAGGAATCGGTCAAAAGCATGAAAATCAAACTCAAAGCTCGGCCCTGAGCTATGTGTGACATTCTTCTAAGTAACGAGAAAGAAAATTAAAACCAAGAAATTAGCAGGAACAACTTTGATGGCAAAGGAAACCAGGCTCCAGACGGAGTATATGGGCAACCGAAGGATCCGTATTACCATTCACGGGATTTCTCTTGAGATCTCAGAAGATCATATTTGGGCTTTCTTTGCCCAGTTTGTAGCTATAGATGACGTAACTCGAGTTAATAGCCAGACGGGTGTACCCACGGAAGATGTGGCAGTACCCATAGTAGTAGACAGGCCAAATTTCCTACAGATTTCAGATATCCTGCTGTGTAGGGGCCGAAAGCTATTCGTAGTGGTAGAAGGACGCAAGTCGCATTGTTGGCTGTGTGGAACGGCAGGCCATTTGGCTAAGGTGCGCATCTAAAAAAAAAGTGGACATAGAGCAATACCGGTGACACCGGCAACACCACCGGTGTCAAAAACATCATTACCGGAAGAAAAGACGTCCATTAAGGGTTTGGCTGAGGTGTGTGCTACATACGTCTTTCCCATTATCCTTTGAGTTTTCTCCTCGAATGTCTGGCGGCCTTGCGGGCTATTCCACGGTCTAGTGACCTTTCTCAACCTAGGTGTGTCTTCTATTGTGGGTTAGTAGAGGGCGTCGCGAAGGATTTATTACGTGATGTGCTCCGCTTGTCAGAGGATAAGTTTCGTTCGTTCTGTCTTGGGCGCCAGGCACCGATTATCTCAGTTTTCGCTCGCCTGGCGATTGGCTCGAAATCGGTTGCCTCTCAATGACAAGGCCTTCATATGGAGCCTGGCGGATTTGCCAGATTGTGAACGCTGCAATCCTGAATTGGGAGAAACGGCTTCGCACGCCTTCTACAATGTTCGTGGGTTCGTCCTCTATGGGATTGTGTCGGCGAGAGCTTGTGCTCATTGTCGCTGGCAAATGCACGTTCAATGTGTTGGCCCCCGGCGGTTTCTGGGATGAAGCGTATGGTGTTTCTATCGCTGCTAACCACGGCTCGACTGGTGATTTGGTTGACGCAAACGGAGGAAGTCTTGCGAGTTCAGCGTCTTTCACATCAGGATCTGATCCGATATTTTGAGCATCAGCTCAAAATGATGATTAGAACTGATTGGAAAGGTTTGACGTAGACAGACTTCAGCAAAAGGTGGGTAAATGTAGCGAGCCTGGTTGGCGTGAACGGGTCTAGCCTTGTCTCTTTTAGATCTGCTGTTTACATCGGAGTGGATTCCTTTGGAACCCTCCCCTGGCTAATGTAGGTCTCTTCTATGTACCTAATTAATGTGAATGAATGTGTTCCTAGCCTGTGCCCGGCTCTCTCTTTTGTTATGTTCCAAGTCGAGTTTCCCAACCTCCTCAGTTTGTTTCTCGTCTGCGTTAGCCTTTGATTGTCCCATTCCATTAATTATTCCTCGCCCCCCCACAACCCTAGCGAGTGTGGTTCTTGATTTTGACGTTTGGCGGAATACAGCGGCCACTCTTTTTTTCTGGGATGTACGGGTCTTACTAACATTGTATAATTTTTTTAGTTTTAAAGAAAATTTTGTTGTATTTTAGTTTGTTTTTGAGTTCATCCCGCTTCCATCATTTCATCTTTTATTAAATGTTTTAAATAATATTTTATATTGTATATGCCCATTTTATAGATGACCCTTGTAAATATGTCGTATTGTGGTTTCTGAAGGATTGGGAGATGATGGATGGGTTCTTGTCGTGAATGTACAAATTGTAATGAGTGATTGGGTCGTGATAGTGTTTAGTTAGGTATAGGATAGTTAAGTGATTACCACACTCTACCCCTTCGCTTTTGGGCCTTGTGCCACAATTTTGTATTTCTTACAAAATAACTACTGACATTGAGAGAGCCGCGAGATAACACCAAATCCGTGCGATACCGGCATAAACCAAAAGATACAATGACCGTAGATCATTGTATCCCTTGAGCGCCACACAGCCAGGAAATTGTTACGCAGCACCCGTCAGCTTTCGATGTGGATATACTAATTCTACTACGGTTTAATTTCAGAGACATTGTATATATCCGTCTTACTAACTGTATTCCAGGGTTACTAACCTGCGTTCAGGTTTGTATTCTTTACGATCAATTTACTTATTTTTCTGTCTCAAATTCTGTTTGTTGTTCCTTTACTTTGTGTGGTTTCCATTTCAGGGATCCACAACGGGAACAAGCATATTTACAACGTAATGACAATTTTATTTCCCTATTTTAAACTTATCCTTGACTCCCCTAATCCTAGCATTTGTAAACTATATATTTATGAGGCCAATGTTAAAGTAAACAAATTTCCTGAAATGCAAATGATACGTTCTACCTGTTTACTATCTTATTTTATTTTTCAAATATTTGGTTAAGTTACTGTACAGGATATGTAAATATTAAATATTATTCCAACATTTCTTTTTTGTCGTTTCGTTCTTGTTCATTATCGTTAGCAAGAATTAAATGCTGGTTACTATCAGGTAGAGACAGAGAGGCAGGAAAACATAATGTATAGGGTTTGGAGAATCTGATACTCACATGGTGCATAGATGGAAACAGCGCGGGACATGCGTCCGGAAAGTACAGATTACATAAAAGAAGAAAAATCGCAAGTATGAATGCAGTTTATTTATAAAATAAAAAGGGTACAAATGAAATGATTTAAAAAAATAATTGGTTCCATTTCTCTAAAACCTACTTCAAATATGAGAGGATTATCATTTACAGTATCTTATCTTTCATTTTCTCACAGAAACCAAACGGCGTCTCTGATATGTCTTTTCTATCTTACTTCGATCAAAACACGAATAGTCCATTATTTATGTGGTGCAAACTAGCTAACTGCAAAACAGAAGAGTTGACTTCCCTAAACAATCATAAACGTATTATTTAGTAATAATACCTCTTCAAAAACGTACAGAAAACTATTCTTAGGGAATTTACGTTTTGTATTTAAATATCCGTACATCGTATAATGAAAAATGCTAACATCAGTTTCAATACGAGAAACAGCTCCGAAAAACAAATATCATAAATTTTATACCTATTATAAATATCTCTATCCTGCGTAAAATCATGGCTATACAACAAATACATATTAAACCTAACGGCGTGAAGGGGGTTTCTCCGAAAGGGAGAAATCCCTCGCCCGGTAAGGATCGACATGGGCAATAGGTGTCACCTGACCGTCATCCGGCTACTGTTAGCAACAACGGCCTAAAGGGGCCATTTTTTCCCAAAATATGTCTCTCGCCCGGGAAGGAATGACATGAGCAACAGAGGTGTCTCTGGACCGTTACTGCGACTGTGAACAGACTAAAAATCAATATTCTGGGAATAATCGAAACTAAATGGCCAAATAATGATGACTTCAACTGCGACAACCATAGGATAATATACACCGGAGAAAAAAATAATGAAAACGAAGTCGGCTTAATACTGGACAAACAAATGAAGAAATGTGTTTTGGGATACTGCCAGTTCCCGAAAGAGTTCGCCTGGTGAAACTGAATGGGAGACCGTTCAACAAGGCAATTGTAGTCATATATGCACCAACAACACAAAGCACCGAGGAAGAAATAGAATCTTTTTACTCTATTCTATAGAAGGCCAAGGCTCAATGTAAAAGCCAAGAAATCAGGATCATCATGGATGATTTGAATGCCAAAGTAGGCAAGGAGAAGGAAGGTATGACAACAGGAAATTTTGGTTTAGGAATCCGCAACGAACGAGCAAAAAAAAATGGGTGCGATGGTGCATGGTAAATGACCAGGTAATAACTAACACCTGGTTTCAAGAAAACCCACGACGTCTATGTACAGGGAGAAGCCCAGGATGTGACACAAAAAAAAAACAGATAGACTACATAACCATTAACAGCAGATTAGGAAATGCAGTGGTACAAAGCAAAGCCTATCAAGGTACTGACTGTGGAAGCGACCACGTTCCAGTATTCTGCAAATTAAAAGTGAAACTTCGGAGATTAAAGAAGCCTAATGCAGCACCCAAACTGATATATAACGCACTCGTGGATGACCGCAAACTACAGAAAGAACACACTAACAGCGTGAAAACCGAATATGAAGAACAAACTAGCAAAGGTCACTCAAAATGGTACTCGCTAAATGAAGCAATACTAACATCAGCAAATAACATTACCCCAAAGAAAAAAGGTGCTGAAAGAAAAAGGAGTAGATGACTGAAGATATTCTGCACATGATGCAAAGGAGGCAGAAAATTATATCAAGGCATGCAACGGAGTACAGCTAACTACAGAAGGAAATAAGAAGAAAATCTAGAGAGGCTAAAGAGAAATGACTCAATGACAAATGTGCAGAAGTAGAGAGATTGAGCAGGAATAATAAAGCAGAAATGCATAAAGAAAATAAAAGAACTGACAGGACAAAAAAACCTGCTCTTCAACGGAATGTCTAAAATCTAAGGATGGAACTATCATTTTGGAGAAAGAGGAAATACTCCAACGATGGGAAGAATATATAAAAGATCTTTTTCAGGACAAGAAAGAGCAAACAATATTACGCAAAGATGAGAACGGACCGGAAATATTAAAATCTGAAGTGGAATCTGCAGTAGCCAAACTGAATAGAAACAAAGAAGCGGGACCAGACGGCATAATCATAGAGCTGCTGATAGCCCTGGAAGAATTTGGTATAGAAAGAATTACTGAAATAATAAATGAAATATATAATAGTGGGGTTATACCAGATGATCTCAGCATGTCTATCTTCATAGCACTACCTAGGAAGCCAGGTTCAAACGAGTGTGAACACCACAGAACCATCAGTTTAATGAGCCATACAACAAAACTAATTATCGGAATCCTGATGAATAGAGCGAGAAGCAGAATCAGACCAGAGGTATGACATGAACAGTGTGGTTTAGTTAAAGACACGGGAACAAGAAATGCCATATTTATGATTACGATACTCTCCGAAAGGGCAATACAAATGAAGAAAGATTTATACCTGTGCTTTATTGATTATGCGAAGGCGTTTGACAAAATACACCACAGAGAACCGATGGAGTGCTCGGAAGCCTGGGCATATTTGGAAAAGACTTGAGAGTAATAAAGAATCTTTACTGGCAGCAAACCGCTTGCATACGGAGAGGTAATGAATTGAGTAGATATACAAAAATAAAAAGGGGCGTAAGACAAGGATGTGTCTTTTCACCGGATCTGTTCAACATGTAAAGCGCGAATATTTTGAGGACCGTAGAAGTTATGCCTGGATTCGTAATCAAAGGCCACAATTTAAACAACCTAAATATTAACATGATACAGTGCTGATAGCAGACACAGAAAAGAAACTATAAGACCTCTTATAGCAAAAGGTAGCAGAAGAAAGTAACAAGAAAGGACTAGAAATAAACTGCACGAAAACTGAATAGCATTTTCATCAGTAAAAGTGCAGCCCAAAATGCCAAATACAGGTCGGGGATACCAGAATCAAGCAGGTACAAAAATTTAAATACCTGGGAAGCGTTATAACAGAAGACGGAAAGTGCGACACAGAGATCCGAAGGCGAATTGGCATGGCGAAGAAAGGATTCCAGAAGTTGAGTAAGGTATTAAGAAACAGGACAATTTGGCTAGAAACTAGGAAGAGGGTACTGGATTGCTACGTACTGTCCGTCCTTCAATATGGTAGTGAATACTGGACAATACCATCAAAGATGAAGAAAAACTTGAAGCAACTGAAATGTTGTTCTACAGAAGCATGCTGCGAATCTCATGGATCGAGCATGTGAGCAATGATGAGGTCTTGGAAATGATGGAAAATAATACTGAGCATCAGAAAGAGACAGCTGAATTTCCTGGGACACGCAATGAGAAAGGAGGGCTAGAAGAACCTGATACTAACAGGCCAGATAGAGGGGAAAAGAGGCAGGGGAAAGCAACGATAACATATATGAAGGACCTAATCAGTTGGATGACAGATCAAGGATTGTACGATGTAGCAGGAGAATGCGTACTCAGAGCCACCAGGGATGGGGAGACGTGGAAAGCTATGATTGCCTACGTCCTGAAGGGACAAGGCACATAGAAGAAGAAGTAACATTGTTAAATACTGTTTCCTGTGGTGAAAGTATGCCTGTCCTTTCTTAATGACGCGTTTTGAGTGATTCTTTCAACTGCGCTCTATGTCAATTTAACATTAGCATCTTATGTTTACGATAAGACATGTATCTTAGCTGCTAGTAATTTACGATAGAATTGCTTTACGTACAATAAGGGACACGATAATCTCCCAGAAATGTTATTCCTCTAAACTATGTAAAATATAATCTTCATTTTTAATTGTAGATGCAATCTTCCAAAGAACACGAGAATACAGAAACATTCTATTCATAAATATTAGCTGAGGGAGGATCTACTTTTTGGTAATTATTAGGTTGAATATTTAAAATATTTATGGTAAATAAACAAAAATTGCGGTATATATATCCAAATAAATAAGGAACGAAGAAAATATTAAAAACGTTCAAAATATTAATTTAAAACAGTGCTCAATATAAAAATAGAGCTATGAATATTTATTAAAAATTATAGTTTAGAATATGTCCAAATTGCATTCTATTACAAAATGTATATTCTGTTTCGACATTGAAAGGACAATGTCTCATCAGGTAGTAAACTCTATTTCTTGAATGAAGGTGGAAATTTTATGTACGATGTGAAGAGGGTAGATCCTTTATTTCCATAATCTCTATTTAACAATATCCAATTCTGATTTCACATTTTCTCTACCTTCTTAAATTAAAATAAACTATTAAATCATTTAAATAATTTACAAAAATTACCGCATAGCATATAAAATTATATAGTAGAATGGTAAATAATAAAAAATAACGAAATATGTACAGAAGAAAACAATTAAGTTTATTCTTGGAAGAGAAATTGGAAAATATAGTGTCTTTTTAAAATTCTCATAACGTTATAAACATTTTAGAACTGCAGGCTCGTTTACTAATATATTTTCAAAAAAGTGGAGAAACCAATAATTATGAGAAATGTTTGGCCAACGTTAGAAAGTATCAGTAAAATTCACTGTTAATGGATATATATATATATATATATATATATATATATATATATATATATATATATAATTTATGTAAAAGTACTTATCAACGCTCTATATTCATTTATGTATATGTGTATATATTTAGTGTTGTGTTGTGATGATACTTACTGTTAGGATTGTTGTTATTTCAGTGGTTGACTGCTAAAAATATATTTCAGCAAATATATTTTTGTCGTAAAGTGTTCGATATTGAGATAGGGATACAGCATTAATAGGATTAATGTCGCAAATTTTATAATTTTACAGTGCGGTTCATGTCGATTTCGAGTTTACGTGAAAGTAACATTGGAATGTCTTCATTCCCCAGGGTTTATTTTTCGACACACTCACGCACGCACGCACACACACACACAGATATATATATATATTAAAATTGAAATTAGTGTTATATAAATAACAGTGACAAAATAAAACATCGACAAATACTAAATACAAACAATGTAAAACATTTTAACAGTGTGTGATTGAAGAAACAAAAACGAATATTAACTACAGGGAAATTTTGGAGAGAACAATATATAAGACAGTATATTTAAGATGTTGATAGATAGATAGATAGATAGATAGATAGATAGATAGATAGATAGATGTGGGTCTGTGCATACAGGTCTGTTTCGCTCAATCACATCTCATCAGTGCGTCTAGACATTTTTTTGCGTCCAACCGGGGTTGAGAAGAAAGGCGGTTTTTATGGTGTTATATACATAATGTAAACACACACACATATATATGATTAATTTGGAAATATTTGGAGTTATTTAAAGGCACCATTATGATGTCTTTCAATTCACTAGGATAAATTTTAATCTGCTTAATTTTAATTAAGCTTTGATGAGTGAAGAACACTATGATGGTGCCTTCATGAAAATCATTCTACTTTAGTGTGTAACTTCTCCACATTATTCCCATTAAAGCTATATCTATGATTCGATGTCCAGAATTTTACGACAAGAAAATAATATAAAAAATATAACCTCGATTTTTTTAGATTAGTTGATATTTAGAATAAACAAGTCTTCATTTCTTCTATAATCACCTTACGAAATTTGTTACGTAGATATTTAGAAGCAGAAGTAAAGACAAGATTTGGGGAAAACGCTGGCACCCTGTATTTTTTATATATGTTAGAAAAACTTAGTAATTAGTATCGTAAAATAATTCGTAAAGAATTTGTAATTGTAATTTGGAGGTCTCGGTATTAGTGTGAAATTTCTATTTAATTATTCTTTAAAATTCGTATAAACGGTTATACAAGCGACATGAGAATTAAAATACAATTTTTCCACTACTGAATTTTTTCTAATAAACTTACTGGGTTATCCAACTAAATAAAAGTACTGCTAAAGTTTCCATAGTTATCTGACTGAAAATAACCCGATACAATTAACTAATACGAGATATCCATTAAGAAAAGATGTCAGAATGGGAACTGCCAAGTCATATGCTTAGTTACTTGCTTCTTCCAAATGTTAGGGAGAAAGGCAACGAAAAGAATTAATACTAAATAACAAATATAATAAATCTGTTTAAAGAAATGTTTGTAGATATATTGTTTAAAAATGCATATAAACTGTATTTCTTAGCAGATGAAATATACGATCATTGGACATCTACGCCGAATGCCAATTCTCGGACACTTAGTGAGAAAAGTGGTTCAAGAAAATTTAATTCTCCCGAAATAGATTGATTTTCAGAGAAGCAGCAGAATCAAAGTGTTGCCAATTTAATGATTTTGAAGGAAGGTAAAATTCCAAAGGATACTTAGCAAAGACTGCAAGAGTTGGATATGAAAGTAAATTAAAATAATTGGATGAAACACCCAATATTTTATGCTTACTTTTTTTGTGGCGTTTGGTGGCATATTTCAAACATATTTATTTTGCTACATTTATTTAAACATATTTTGCAAAATGTTAACCTTACATCTTTTTTTTGAGCGACTATATCTCACCCAAAATTCCTCTGCGTTTCTTGTAGTTTTAGGCAAGTGTGAATCGATTACCATTCCTCTACAATTCACCCAAATAAACTCGCCAGATAGGTCCCCCAATATCCCGTACATCAAGACGTAAGCGATACTGGCCCTCTACATTGCCCTACCCCTTGTAGCTTTTAAGCCAATTAATTATGTCATGATATACCCTGTCTATCTTTCCTATATTCGCCCTTTGAGTATCAGATTCTTCAAGCCCTTCTTCCTATTACGTGTCCCCAAACCATCAACAGTCTCTTCCTGATGTTAAGTATGAGTCTCCCTTTTGTTCCCATCCTCCCCAGAAACTCGTCGTTGCTCACATTTTCAGTTTATGGTATTCTCAGCATCCTTCTGTAGAATCACAATCTAAATCCCATTTATTACAGTGTCCCAGAGGCATAAGCTTGTTACTGTTATAATTTATAAGAGTCCTTTTAGTTTACTTTAAAAAAATGCTCCTTCTTGTCACAGTTTCATTTTATGATATTTCCAGGATTTTTCAATAGAATCCCTTCTCTTTCCGTTCGTATCTCTTCTTTCTTTCTAAAGAAATTTTACAGCATTCGCTCGCCATATCGGATGATAAATATGATATGAAATTTCTTCAGAAACAAAGATGAATTTTATGAGATTATCATGAACAGAACAATTAAACAATGTCGAGCATTTAAAGAAAAATAGAAGCAAAACGAGCCCGCTTAGAATTAAAAAAAATCCTGCTGATATTTCTTTGGAAACATAACGAGGAAAAAGGGTTTAAAGAATTTGGCACTCACATGATATACTGAAGACAGATGGAAAAAGGAAACAGTTAATATCATATCTAACAAGTTTGTGTAAATAGAAACCAGAATATGAATAAGGTAAGATTTTAAGGGACCCGTAATTTTTTACTATTTCGAAGGAATTCCGTGTAAAGTAATGATCATATACATTCTGGAAGAACACAGCAGACAAAAGAAAAAAGCATCTGTAGAATATGTTTGATTCTGTTTGTTAAAATCATGATTGTGATGAATAATGCAGTCATTATTTCTGTAAAGAATATAAAAGCAAGACATTTGTCTGAATAAATGTCGATCGTGACACAATTAAGGGACGGAAGACTTCTCACTGTTGTGTAATAGTCATTTATCATTAATTACCCTACTTCAATTCTCATTAGAAAATGGTAGAAGAACCACGAAAAAGAATTCTTCTGGAAGGGCGGTGGCGTTAGAATCACGAATTTCTAACAGACCTCCATAACCCTACCAAAGCATCGTAACGTGATAGTGACCTCTCAAGACGCGTGAGAATATGCGTGCTACCTCATAGCCAATTCTTCATTGCCGCGTGTGTCTCTTGCAATTATCCTTGGCATCTATGGAGGCGCTGTAATTTCAGTTGCCCTAAGCAATGGGTTTTAGCATGGCGGATGAAGTATGACTGATGTTTAAGCAACTGCGGACAGTCTCTTTTGTGTAAACATCTATCACGTTCTATAGTTTTCTCTTTCAAGTAGCTATAGTGTTCTGATCAGTGGATTCTTCGTATCGTTCCCTACAAGAACATTAGGATGCTAGCTACATCCTTATCCACCAACAGTGAAAGAAAAAAGGCTTCCTACTTGAAGTGACGTCAATTTGCCTTTTACACATTTTTCCATTTGTTTCTTCTCTTCATACACTGTTCCGGTTTAGAATTACAACAGATTTGATTAAATATTTGGACAATTATTTTTGTACTTTTTTCATGTTTTCACGGATGATTTCTCTAAACTTTTCACTTAACGCATACTATATTTCGTGAATATATATATTTTATAAATTAAGAAGAATTTTAGAGAAAAACTGTGAGGAAAAGTTTTCGTGTGAGGCATTATACTCTTCAGGAATTTATCTGACTTGGTTTATGTTTAGGTTTATGAGACTACATATTTGCACAAGAGAAAAAGAATGAGAAATTTTATACTTAGAGGAAAGAAAGGTCTGTTAAAAAAACTTACAAAAGTGCTTTTTTATTGTTTTTTTTTTTTAAGTAATATTTTTAAAAATTGTTTTGGTAAGGATTTTTTAATAATTTAACAAAAATAGGCTTAAATTTTATTTCCAGCTGATATTTGCGAATGCAAGTGTAAGATCAGTCTATAATCTTGCTTTTTAAATTAATTTATTCTTTAATTTCTCTTTCGTTTCCCCCTCTTTATCTTTTGTGAACATTTTCTGTGTTCATATTGTATATGTCTATATTTTTGGTCTTATTCAAGTGATATAATTATCATTTATCTTTGTTAAAAATTTCTTTAGTATAGTCAAAGTGAATTTGACCATTACTTTTAGTTTTCTAAGATCTAAATTGAGTAAAATAATTCTTAATAAATATTTGTAAAGTAAATGTTTGAATGATTTTTTAAAAGTTTTGTGTTTGCTAAAACTTGTGCCTGATACTTTTTTTCAGTTTATCTTGAATTTTTCTTCCCCCTGCTTTTTCACATGTTTAAATTTATGTGTGTTACATCTATTTTGTATATATATATATATATATATATATATATATATTATAAATTATATTTTAGAACATGTACAATTTTTTTATATTTCCAATAAAAATCGTACATTTCTTTCGAGATTGAAACTACAATGTCTCATCAGGTGGTGTGTACAAGAATGGAAAGCCTCTTTTCTTATATTGGGTAAGTTGGGTGTGGGATGTTGGTGGGGGTTAGTGATAAGGAAATATGTCCTGTGAACTGTGCTTTTGAATTTTGAAGAAAGTGGTTTGGGTAGAGAATATAGTTGATTAATGAGTGTCTTGGAATTTTGTAGACAGATTTAACATTAGCAGATAGGATATAAGTTTTATTATCTTCCCACTAGACTTTATCCTTTGGATTTTTTAATAGGGCAGCGTAGGGAGGTGTAAGGGGTGTGGAGGGATGGGATTTGACGTACCGCTTATTTGTACGACTATAGAATATTTTTGTATGTAAGCACATTTTTTATAATTAACCTAATTTTGTATATTTAACCTTAATTTTGGATTTAGGAAATCAATTTTTTCTATTAAATTTTAAATTAGATCAGTTTTCAGTATGTAAGAGGTAAAATTTAATGTCAGTATTTAAGGTAATACGTATGTAGTTAATGGGTGCGTAATAGGTAGAATTTAATATAGGAGGTAAGATTTGTATTTAATGTTGTATTTAAGGTAATAGGTATGTTTGTATTTAAAGTAATAGGAAAAATTTAAGCAGAGTTTTTATAATTAATCTAATTTTCTATATTTAACCTTAATTTTGAATTTAGGAAATCGATTTTTTCTAAATAATTTTTAATTTTTTAAAATTTTTTTTGAAATTAGATCAACGTTTGTGGTGTGTGTAAGAGTGTTGTTAGTACTATGAAGGTGTATCATTTCTTAGGGGTCCTAGCTCTGGCTTTTGTAGTATTTTTTAGCATGATTGTAAGGTTACTTCTTTAATGTGCTTGCAGTTTACTGTGGTTTCATGCCTCTGGTTTAAAAGCTTGTTGCTATTCTTATATTTAATGATGTTAACTTTTTCTTGAATACAAAGTAAACATGGTTCCTTTAGTGATGTAGCTGTTCTTGCTTGTTTGAGGATTTTCCATTTAACTTTAAGTGTTTTATTTTGGTCTTTTAATTTCCAAAAGTATTTGAAGAGAGACGTCATGTTTTGTTTTTCTTTGTTATTGAAGGATGAGAGGTGATTGTAAAATCGCTTTTTAAATACTTTCATGGTGTTTCCGATATATATTTTTTCATCTTTAGGATTCTCCATGAATGAAATCGAACACATATATATCAGCGATTCTGTTACACATTTATTGGTCATGGGACATTGGTTTGGGTTTCTACAGTTACAGAAGTCGTTTTTATGTGGCAGACTGGTATTAGTGTGGAAGTTAATTTTTTTGTGTGCTTTTAATATATTGCTGTTATATACTTTAATTATTTTCCCTAGATTGTTGGAGCAGCTATAGTTTAGTTTTATTGTATTTTTATTCAAGATTTTGCTTAGGTTATTTTTAGGAAAATGCTTATCTATTAGTTTAAGAAATGTAAGTCCCAGTTTGAAGTTAACTGACTGATTAAAAGGAGGGTTATACCATATGATTTTTCTGTTTTTTCTGATGGATATGTGATATTATTACTTACGTTGTATTGCATCATGTATGTGATTTGATACATATATTCTCAGGTTAACTACAATTCAAAATTTTCACTGCCCTAAATGTTTTAAAAATATTTTGAGGAAATTTAACATTTATTTATTCATCAACGAATTGCAACTGTAAAATCTTTTTCTTTACTTCAGTTTTTATAACCATTTAATTATATGTTGAGATTTTTTTCTCAATATATATATATATATATATATATATATTATTTTCATCCGCAGACAGATCTGTTTCGCTGTATCACAGCTCATCAGTACGGTTAGACTCCGATTGCTACACAACCCAGGCTCGAAACCCGACCAATTTGGAGGTCAATCAGTGACTCTACCCCTGGGCCACGAGGCGTCCGGTGGAAGAAGGTAGTCTTTTTAGCGCACATAAAATCAGGCATTGAAAGATTAAACATAAAATAACTATAAGTTCTTTAGCCAAATTACTCCGAAATGTAATTCTTACTTCTACATTTATTTCCCATTTCGTCTTAAGTGCAAACTAAACATTGGAAAATGTATTAATCATTCTGTCTTCACTTCACAGCTTTTGGTAAATAGAAAGTTAAACTTCAGCATTGGGTGGAAACCAGTGCAGGATATGGGTAGCTCTCAATTATAAAGCCTAGACCTCCCTGTCAACGGATATCGACTGCAACTATGGGTTCAAATAGCCTTAACAAGCTACTGAAGAGAGGATTAAGCAGACACGGTTTCCTTCAAAACCAGTGAGTAAGGCCGGGATATAGATTTGTAATTGATTTTAATATTGTTTGCAAAATACCAAACTCAATATACAACTAAGGTAGAGCATTATTGAAATTTTTGTAGCTGCATACAGAGTGGGAGAAGATGTGCATATTATGAGGATACATTATGGATAACGGTTGATGTGTAACATAAAGTTGTTAAGCTAAAGATCTGGGAAGCAAAACTTTCTGACGTCCCTTGAAAAATGAAATAGTCCTGGGTCAGAAACTGAGTGGAATTTTCTTCATATGATTGGGAAAAGACAGAACATAGGATGAGCCAATTTAGTGGAAGTGGCATTTCAGGTCTTAGTTTTAAAGTTGGTTTTTCATTCGTTTCTGTCTTGTGTTACCTATTTTATAAATAAGTCAATTTAATATTCACATTATTTTCGGAAATGTTGCATCTATGTTAAATATTGCAAATCGTAATAAGACGTTTAACTTTAAATGAAGTAATCTTCTTATTGGTATACAAATGGGATACACAACACGCACGCTATAATTTGTTCGTCATTTAGGAGATAAATATAAAATTTCTAAGGCACTTATTTTTATACTGTTACTCGAAAAGCACAAAGAACCACACACGCAATTCATTATTATTGCTTTTTGCATCTAATGTAGTTCACATTTTCTTCTGTACTTCCATAGAGCTCATATATATTCTTCTCAGCATCTTTCTGTAGAACAAGCGCTCCATTGTTTTAGGTCTGTCTATGAATAAACTCTCCAAAATCAACTGTCATGCAAGAGGATTAGTGGTACATAGCTGTTTAGCATTCTTTTCTGTGACCTAGTTATTTTGTTAGAATTATATAGGCTTTCCATTTTGATTGGGACAATGATATTAGAGCCATTACATTTTTCTGATAATATGTATCCGAAATGTTTGCAGTCATTGTGTAGTCCTAATGTCATTAAGTCATTTTGAATATTTCAAAATTTTACTGTGTCGATTTACTGTCCTTACTGCACATTTTTGAACAGGCAATCCTCGTTGGAGTTACTCCTTCAGCATTAAGTCTAAAATGCGTAAACTTACAAATTTTCTTGGAATCGTACTCACCTTTCACTAGTGCAGCATTTTTTGTCAAAAATATAATGAAGCAGGTCTGTCAATCGCAACATTGCTCATATTTCGCTCGCTACAACTTTTGCCTTGCAAAACATCAAAATATTTTGGAAATCATAAGGACAAGATTAAGGATGACTTTACGACGCTGATGAGTTCTGAAATGCACATTGCTAGAGAGAGCTATGAATAAATTGTCAGAAACTGTTTTAATTATTGCTAAATAAGTGGACATTCTGTGGACATACTTCGTATTTAGCAATATCATATATCATGTTAGTAGCTTTATTAAAATATACATGACCTCATTTTTATTACCAAATTTTTATACAACTATGTGAGGCATTTTTCCTGCAATTCACTTGCCTTTAAACAATCAGTCTGTTCTTAGAGTTTACTATGAATCTAACCTGTGCATTTCCCGCTTTTTTACAACATTATCCTTTCCAAAATATTATTTTTCATTTTGGTTTTAATGTTATATACTTTTACTATTGGCTGCAACAGTTAAATTATAGATGATGGTTTAAAACTTTAAGATTTAAGCTATGGTTTTTCCAACCATTTTCAATGACAAACCACTTTTAATAAAACCAAATTTCATTGCAAATTCTTACATATTTTTATAAAATTGATAGTACCAACATATGTACCCTAGTGCGTAAGTATAACACGTAATTATCCTTCATGAAAAATTCAGTAAATTAAATAAATTCTAAACACTTAAAATACACTGATATTAACTATTGGAAATAAAAAAATTGGACGCAGAACAGGTTGCAGACCAAACAGATTCGGCCAATTCTTGATAATGCTACAAAGCCCAAATATTAGCCTAAGAATTTGTGTCAAGATCTTGACTCGAATAAGAGTTTTATACATGGGTTACAAATCCTTCATAAATGACGCTTCTAGGTTTTAAAGAAGTCAATCCTTCTTGGTTTTTTTATGGATTGGCTCAACAGAATCACAAAACGATTTAACAAATAACAAAGACTCACATCGTATTAAAATGTCCATCAGCAGCAAAAACTTAATCGAAAATGAAAAATATTGATATAATCAAGATATTGACTTCCCTTATTACCTTAAGCAAACAATTAGGTAGGATATCTTGTCAATAATGGAAATATTGATAACAGTTATGGAAGGAAAAACCTGTTATCAGAACAATTGTTTGAAGAGTAAACGCTTATAAAATTCCAGAGTAACGCTAATAGTTTAGTCAAATAATTTCGAATTTTGCCTGCATTTAATCGGCTAATCTTAAAACTGATACTACCATATTGTTGAAGTAATCTTAAAATAATTATAGAATAATGAATAAATATATTTTCTAAAATTTGCAATGTAAATTATAATCTATATATATATATATATAGTGCCCATTATAAATATTTTAAGAATGAAATATTAAGAAATTTTATTTATTAAATAGTATATAGCGTTTGTGTGTCTCTATATGTGTTAGGGTTTTCATGTTGCTTTGTTAATAGAAAGCTTCTATTTTGTTATAAATATTCCTATATCATGACTGGGTCATAATCTGCATTTTAGTAGATGGACATTACCCTGAATTTACCTCCACTGCATCCATGTAAACGTAAGGAAATGTACAATTTCCTGTTATTGGATAGTGTAATGTTACTTCTGTGCAGGGCTACTCTTTTATTCAGGCATTGTGTCGTCTCAGGAATATTTTTGCGCAAAAATTCATTGCTCAGTCAGCTGCTAAAATGTTTATTTACAATGTCTTAATAGACATAATTTATCTCCAGAATGTGTCTTTCATATCTATGTCTACCATTCGTCCATGTTTAAAATATAGAGCTGGTAATCTGATATTTCTCGAGAGCACATTATTATTAGTTATGTATTATTATTTGTTCTGATCGGATATCCCGACTTCAGTCAATTTACTACCGCTGTTCGGTTGCTTCGTGCGGCTTTTCTATGCAGATTTTCATGGCAAATTGTCTAATGTGCTCCTCCCCATGGTACATAGACTTTTTGAATTTATGCTAAGTAATAGATCAGCCAACAATCGCCGGATGATGGTCAGGTGACACCAGTTGTCACCTAAACCTAGGAAGTGTTTTAAGAGGAGATGGAAAGTGCGACACAGAGATCCGAGCCCGAATTGGCATGATGAAGGACGCGTTCCAGAAACTGAGTAAAGTTCTAAGACACAGTGAAATTTCTCTAGAAACAAAGTAGAGTGCTAGATTGCTATGTGATGCCAGTTATTTAATAGGACAGTGAATGCTGGACAATATAATCGAAAATGAAGAAGCAGCGGAAATGTGATTTTAAAGAAGGATGCTGTGGATATCATAGACCGAACATGTGAGAAATGATGAGGTTTTAAAACGAATGGCAACGAAAGGAAAATAAATGGTAAGCATCAGGAAGAGACAACCGAAGTTCCGAGGACATGCAACGAGGAAGGAGGGTTGGAGAACCTGATACTAACAGACCAGATAGAGGGGAAAACAGACAGAGGAAGGCAGCGGATAACATTTGACGGGCTTGATCAGGTGGATGACTGAACGGGAGTAACACGGGAAAACATACTCAGAACCACCACGGATAGAGAGACGTGGAAAACCATGATCGCCTACGTCCTGAAAGGATAGTGCACATAGAAGAAGACTAGACTGGCCACAATTTACTGGTGAGATGGCTACACGTAACCGTCAGTTGTATGCTAATATTTTCTTTTCTCGTACTTCCGGTTTGCAGATCTCCTTTCCGAGAATGGTCAACTATGGGAAATGTCAGAGGGTGGGTGATAGGCGGGTAAGGATACCGAGAATGATGGTTGGGTAGATGAGAGTGTTCTGAGAATAATTGGGAGTTAGGGTGATAGGAGGTGTCCATTGACCCTACATTTAAACACCTGGAGATTGTAGCTGTTGGGAAAGCAGACTTGTGGAAGGGAGTTCCACAGGCGGGAAGCGCGAGAAAAGAAGCTGTTGGAGCAGAAGCCATGAGAGTACTTGTAGAAGAGGCACAGGGAAGCCACATCACGCCGGTGAGAGAGTGGTTGCAGATCCTCGTTTGTATTTACAGATCCTCGTTTGTATTTTGTCAAGAAGCCCAAGGAGAGCAGCAGGGGTACCCAACCAGATATGGCAGCAATATTCAATACACGGGCGGATGGTAGATTTGTATATGTGCAGAATAGGTTTTTGAGATCAAATTGAGCTCCGTTGAGAGAGATGTAACGTGAGTCTTCGAAACAGTTTTGTAGTGGTATGGCCGATATTATTATTTATGCAATGTGGATCAAGAACGTAATTTTTCCAAGAACACGTGAATTCATAAATAATGCCGGTTCGTTGTAGTTTAGATCTCGCGGATGCGTTGTTGTTTTTGATAATGAGGTCAGCAGTTTTTAGTATAATAGATGATTAATTTAATCTTTTTTTTTTTTGGTTACAGTCGGCGGAGTTGCGTATTTGTGGATTATATTTCGAAGTGAAGATTCATCCAGGTTATAACTGCTATGAATTTGTTTTTTGTAGAAGATATTAATGTGATTATTATTATCAGCGTGTTTAATGTTATTACTCAGGTTTGAAAGAAAAAATCTAATATAGTAGTCAACCAAATAATCTGGAAATCTGTTGTTGTCGAGTGTCTGTTTAGCGTTATAGAGTTCTTTGAAGAATAACGATCGAGAGGATGGATTCTCGTAGGCTCTCGTGAGGAAATTTTTCATGAAACCGATTTCATACACTGACTAGTAAAATTAAGGTGAGAGGAATTTTGAATGGCGTTTTTTAGTATATAGAGAAGTAATGAATGTATCATTAAGAATTTCAACGAGGACATCTAAGAATGGGTGTCTAATTTTTGGCTAAGCTCATATGTGAAGTTGAGGACGGAGTTTTTTCGAGTGCAGATTTAAGATTATCGACTTAGTTTTATTATGAGCAAGAATGAAAGTATCATCTAAATAACTTATCTAAATTGTGAATCTAGTTATATATACCACACACTGATGTCTGTATGTAACAATAGACTCAGGACTTTATTTGGCGTGCCTGGGTTTTCTTTTTTAAGTATTTCTTCAATAGGATTCTGTTTAAGAACCCGATTGATATGTATTTATATAAGCAACTTAACTATTTTCGAGATAAATTTCGATTTGGAATTGAGAAAGTAATTTACTGATTCAAATTACTTATACTCGATTTTAGTTGAGTAAAACTAGGTAAAGTGAAGTACCCAGTTATATTAAGTGTTATATTAAACAGTTGCTTATAAGTACCATTCACACTATCTAATTGATTACATCTATTAGGTCATTTTTTTATTTAATAATATTAATATACGTTAAGGTTTTTGTCGATTGCTTTCAATAATCTTGCGATAATTAGTTGAGTGTTTTCTCGTAGGCTTATCCGAGGTGATAATTTTGTGATACTTAGCTGGCAGTTGATTCAGCAAGAGTATTTCATTCTTTTAAAAGTTTTATTTTTCATCCAACTTGCAATTCAATCACAATAAAGTGGAGTAACGAAGCCTGTTTATTCGCTAGACACTGAACTAAAGATTTCATGTGTATATGATTCGATACAGTTAAAATTATAAACAGAGAAAGTGGTAGCTGAAATCTTTTGAAGAATGTGAAAGAAAATACTGAAAATTGTCATACCCAGAAGATATATCATAGGTAAAACTGACATGTGCAGGAAGCAGCTAGCCTACTTGAGCTACTGATATGAACGGTTGTAGGGATTTGATTTATTTTTAATCGATGTTTCTTTATTGATTATTGATGCCATATGTGTTATTTAAATCTTAATAAAATTTTGGATTTGAAAAAAATCTAATTATTTTTCTAAGTGAATATTGCATTCATCTTTTTAAAATAGCAATCCTTTTTCCATACAGAATATCATCATTTTAGCCATGGCTATAAGGATATGATAGAATTAGTCATTTGCCAAAATATTTGCAAGAAAATGGATTTTAAATCTTTGAACGTCATTTTAATGGTTACCAATATTTGAGTAGTTGCTCTGTTTATTTATTAAAAAGTATGTTTATACATTTTCGTTAAGCAGCCTGAATATACGAGAAATCTTATTAAAAACAGATCCACGCTACGGCCGGATTAAAATCTTAGTCCGCTTTGTAGGAGAAACTTTCGTTAAAAGCGATATACTTAAGACCAACTCAGCCACGAAGTGCGTTGCCAATGAGGATAGGCCGAATAGTCTCTTATAAGCACAAATCCTTTATTAACTATGCTTAAATGAATGTCACGAAATCGACTTGAATTCCAAATCGGCACTCCGATTACTTAATCCGAGAGGAGGAGAGAGGGAAAGAAAACAAATTTCATTAAGCGGTGCAAGGGATAAGACGTTATTGAGAGCGATGATCGTCAGATGTCCTTGCTATTCATCTCGGGTTCTTGAAAAAATCAAACGAAGAACCTGCAATGTAACTGATCTCGGTCTGGTCCCTTAATTCCAGTCACTTTCTCACCAACTTAATGTGGTTTTGCTATGTCTTTTCTACAATTATTTTTACGGCTTCTTTTCTGATCCGTTTAGCTCCCTTGTGCCTCCTCTGCATAATATTGCTCGAGCTACTAGCGACTAAGTGTCACGCTTTTACAGTGGAACCGAGCAAATCTAACCGCAACTTCTATCTCCTCAGCTTCTTTTCTTGCAATTCCCTCCTGTGGAATTCCCTTCCGTATACTTGCTTCGCTGACAGGTACAATCTCAAAGAATTTAAATGCAATGTTAATTACCATCTCCTATCTTTCTGACTTGCATCCTTTCCATGGCAGCCCTTGTATCATGTTCTTCTACCTTTCTACTCTACTCTCATACAGCTTTTTTCACATCAGTATTCTCATCCTTCTCTTATCTCTTCCCTGACATCCCCTGTAACTTTTTCTTCCTTCTCATCATACACCTCTTATATAACCCTGTGCGCACCAATGACAGTACTGCCTTGCTTAGTGTGAAATAATTATAGAAAATATGATAGAGTCAAGCATGAACTCAATGACTCCTTATAAAAACGCAGTCATCTCCTTCCTTTTCTGTAAATCTTTAGAAGATATTCTCACTTGATGTTCATTCATAACAGGAACTTGAAAACACTTGTAAATACTCTATGAAATCAAAGAAGTTAGTGAAGTAAAATATATATTTATATATATATATATATATTGTTCTCATCTTCTTTAAATTTTATTTATTAAACTCGAAGATATGTCAAATTTAAAGCATCCTTGTTTTCATAAACCTTTCATTGACAAAAATAAAATCTTTGCTTGATACTTTTGATGTACCAAATATTTATTCTTACGAAATATAAAGAACTAAATAAAATGTATTTTAGCAAAAACTGGAAAGAATATGTTGAAAGATTATCTAGTCCTTCTGCTGCAATGTTAGCTCTCTTTGTTGTATTAAAGCCTTTTTCTTTCTAGAATCTATCTTAAATATTTATGTAATCTGATTTATTACTTCTATTAGGTCTTTTTCCTAATTTGATAATAGTAATATTCGTTAACATCATCGATTGCTATGAATAATCTTTGGATTGTTGAGTGGTTTATCGTAGCCTTATCTACGGGGATATTATTGAGATACTATATCTACTTAGCTGGCAATTGATTCCACAAGATTACTTTATTCTTTTGAAAGTTTCATTTTTCATCCTGCTAGCAACTCAATCACAATAAATTAGAGTAACGACGCTGTTTATTCGCTAGACACTCAACTAAAGATTTCATGTGTACATAAGATTCGATATAGTTAAAATTATAAACACAGAAGGTGGTAGTTGAACTCTTTTGAACACTATGAAAGAAGAGACTAAAAGATTTCATACTCAGAAGATATATCATAGGTAGAATTCACACGTGAATGAAACAGGTTGCCTACCTGAGCTACCGGTGTGAATGTACAGCAGATCACAGGGTTGGAGGGATTTCATTTATTTTTAATCGATGTCCTTTTACTTTTAAACTTTAGATACTCAATTCAAAGAAGTTATGGTGAAATGATTAGATTAAATCATCCTTGTTGTTATAAACCTTTCATAGAGAAAAATAGTCTTTGTTTGATTTTTTTACTAGTTTTTCTGCCATAAAAATTAGCTTTCAGTGTCTTACTAGACATAGTTTCTCTCTAGAATCTATCTTGCATATCTATACATAAACAATTCAATCATGCAGTGAATATTACTGCCATTATTCCGATAATACATATAAAATGTTTTTGAGGGAATTAATTCTGTAGCTACTACGAAACTCAAGGATTAGTGCTGCACAATTCTAACAAATAACTGTGCCAAATACCAGAAACTACATTACGTGAAGACTATCAACGGCAGCAGATACTAAACTGGATAGCAAATGTAAATTGAGGAGAAAATAATTATATAATCAAGAACCTGAAATTTTATAAAAAATAACATTTCTAGCGAAAGGAGCAATAACATTCTTTTTGAAAAAACTATTTTTCTAAAAAACCTTTTTGAATAGAAATATTTTATGAATTTCAAGCGAAAGTAACTCTAGCTGCTCGGTCAATGCATAATGCTCCTTCATAAGGAAATCGGAACTGTGATGAGCAAATATAGTGCGATGGGTAAATATATACATTTCATATTATAAATATAGATTTTTCGTCGGTGATTGTTACATTAATCTTATTAATGTGAATTTTTACAGTGAATCATTATTTTAATTAATGTCTCTTCAGCACTGGTGTTATCATGATTATCCACGAGTTTTATTTATCATCTGATAAAAATAATAGTTACTGGGGACGATATTGGAATTGTTTCTCGTTACATTCTCCAAGTTTGGGAATTCAGATTCTCTTCCTCGTAGACGTCTCTTTCGAGAGATGATCACCCAAAGCGTGTATCACGTATGGCACTTAACTGACTTAATCAATTTTGGACGTGAGAAAATAATGGATTTATTCATTTTAATAAAGTGATTTGTGTAAAGTTAAAACACAACAGAATAAATAGGTATTTGAACTTGGATAATTTTACTTTTGATTTTGGGGTGTAGTATTCTACCAGCAAACTACTTGAACACAAATTATTCTAGTATCTTTTTTTGCAGTAACCTTTGAGGAGTTATTAAAAATGAATATTTTACAAGAAAGCGCAACAGAAAAATGTTATCCAACAAAACTTATGGTTGGTAATCGTTTCAAAGATAATAATGGAAGTACAAACGGCCTGTAAAGAAACTTTCGACTGACGATTCCTTAAAGATTAACAAACTAAACATCTATTGTTTTTAATTAACCCAATTATAACTTGTACATAAATACAAATTGCTGTCACATCTAATATGGTGTTTCTACAATATAAAGAATTTGTATTAAAGCCAGAGAATAATATTCAATGTTAACTGTTTTGACATAGCATCTCGGATTCAATCACTTTCCCCCGCCGTAACGAAGCTTTCCTGTTATTTTCTATCAATAATTTAAAGGTAATTGCTCGGATTAACGTTACGGTTTGCTTTTTGGGCTTTTTTTTCCTTTACTAATTACACTCAGTACATGATTGTGTACAAGTTTTCATAATTGTACAGTTGAAATTGCGTGATGTTATAAACTTGACGTTTCACTCTCGTGGAATTCTCTTTCGGTCTCTTGCTTTCAAGTCATTTCCAAAAAGTTTAATTGTGATCGGTCCTTCTGTATGGAAGTGAATGCTCGACAATCTCATCAAAGATGACGGAAGAGGCTTCAGGCAACAGAAATGTGGTTTTACAGAAGAATGCTGAGAATACCATGAACGGAGCACATGTGCAACGAAGAGGTCTTGAAGAAAACTGATACTAAATACAAATGGTGTTCCTGGGACATGTAATGAGGAAGGCTGTCTGGATAACAATATATTTACAGGTCGGATAAATGGAAGGAGAGGCAGTGAAAAGCAACTCAAGGCGTACATGTTAGGCCTAAGCAAATGGTTGGCGGAGCTGGGCTTAAAAACGATACTAAGAAAATTTAAAATACAATAAACAGAGCCAAGTGAAATCCCAATGTCGCCTACGCCCTGAAGGGACACGGCACATGAAGAAGAAGAATTGCGATGGCCATCGTTATCATGATAATGTTTTTTTTCTCATATAGTCTTTCATTTCCGTAACCCCATTACGTTCTTGCGGTTTTATTTTCTTTTGGGGTGTAATAAATTAAAAAAAAAATTAGAGGCAACAATTGATAAAAAGCGTCCTACATTATTTAAAAGAAAGAGCGTAATATTCCATAATAATCATAATTATGAGAGAGTAAATGTATTAGAAAACTATTAAACATTGATTGAGCTTTCATGAGACGTTCTTACTTATCCAACGCAATCACACCCTCGGATTACATCTAATTATAATCATACTGAAATCCTTTTTGTGATTTTGTTTAATCATTTCAGAAAAAGCAAGGCGGGACAGCCACTAGTGCGTAGAGCATTACAGTGAGAAAGAAAGATTGAGTACAAGTGGTATTGAGGGAAGTATATAAGATCAACGGGGTTCGTGAAGACAGAAGATGACTATTGACATTACATTACAATTTTTGAAGAGTGTAACTATCAGGAAAGCAAGTAAACGAAAGAGAGTGCCAGAGACGAGAAGTGCGAGCAAAGAACATGCTGTGTAGAATTGGTGGTTACATTTAACTATTTCAATCATAAAAAGAGTAGAACCTACATTCCAATCTAGTAGCCCCCTTAAATCTATGTCGTCTGGGAACCAAGGAAAAATCTCTTCAGACTTATGAAAATCTTTAAAGACAAAACAGGAAGAAGCCAATTTGCGTCGGTGAGAAAGTGACTGAAATCCAGATGTCAAATCAGTATTGATTACGTTGCAGATTCTTTTTAGATTTTGTCGAGAACCTCCAGATAAACAGTAGGATTACCAGTTATGGCAAGAGTATCTAATATTTTATTTCACTGTGAAACAGCAAAAAAAGATATTGAGTAGTTCGTTGCTCCGTGGAAAATTTTTCAGGTCATGGAATCAGGAAATTCTGTAAAAGGTCCCTTGAGATGGAAGATAATTCTATTTTGTTCAGAGAACTAAACAATTTAAACAGATATATTTTTGCTTTGACTTACTTAATAAACAATACGAATATTTTACGCTAAGCAGTAAAATTGCAAACAAATTTCCGTTCTCATTTAATTATTAGATGTGAAACATGTATTAATGCCAATGCAGGAATGAAATTTATAGCGACGAAGAAACGCATATTCTATTTTTGCCAACGATTGTGAATACCTGTAAGAATGTGTGTACAATCAGCAATATAAATTGCCTTTATCCAAAATATATTCCACATATGAAAAAAGACAAAATGACATTGGATATCTATGTATAGCCTCTTCGATTTCACATATGTCTTATGAGGTTAAAGACATATATTTTGCAAATGCATAAAATCCACACACTCACATTTAAGCTTACTCATCTGGATATATACGCACGTAGAAACAGCGGTCTTATAATCATAACTATTTATTTGTGATCCAGCCTGACTTTAATATGTATGAAATATGCCAATAACATGTTACGGACTCCAAAATCAAGCAGGTACAGAAATTTATATACATAGGAAGTGTTCTAAAACAAGACGGAAAGTGCGACAGTGAGATCTGAAGGTGAATTAGCATGGCGAAAAAAGGATTCCAGAAATTGAGTGAAGTATTAAGAAACAGAACAATTTCAGTAGAAACAAAAAGGAGAGGACTGGATTGCTATGTGATGTCGGTTCTTCAATATGGCAGTGAATGTTGGACAATATCTTCGAAGGTGAAGGAAAAACTTGAAGCAGCTGAAGTGTGTTTCTCCAGAAGGATGCTGCAGATATCATGGACCGAGCATGTGAGCAATGACAAGATTTTGGAAAGGATGGAGACAAAAGGAAATTAATACTGAGCATCAAGAAGAAACAACTAAATTTCATGGGACATGCAATGAGGAAGGCGGGATTGAAGAACTTGTTACCAACAGGCCAGATAGAGGGTCAAAGAAACAGAGGAAAGCAGCGGATAACATATTTGAAGGACCTGATCAGTAGATGACGGAACGAGAGTTGCATGGTGCATAGAAGAAAGCGTGCTAAGAGCCACCAAGGACAGGGAGATATTGAAAGCCATGATAGCCTACGTCCTGAAAGGACATGGCACATTAAATAAGAAGATATAAACATATCTTTTCCAAATGCTTTCCTATGAGTTTTGTCGCCAGTATAGATTGAACATTGATGACAGCGTAAGGATAAATTAAACTTCTTCGTGAAATTACTCAAACGTAGATTCTTCATGATCAAACGTATTGTCTCTTGAAAGAACTGACGTAAAAATAAAAAAGATATATACTGAATGAGAATGCAATATATTTTATGGTACCGCTATTACTAAAGGCAACAACAATGTTGCACGGAAATGCATTTTCGCAAGTAAATAAACGTTGAAGTCTTCACTGAGTAGGACATAACTAAATTAAATTTCACGATGTGAGTTAATTTCTTAATGTTCTGTGAAAGCAATTTATGTATTTCGAGTTAACTTGAATATCTGAAGAGGAATGAACATTTTTAGCTTTCAACATTACTCACTCCTTTTAACGTACAGTGTATGTCTAAAATTGCAAGATGAAACTGATGACGACACCCCGTTATCTTTCGAGCCAAAATAATGTATCTTTAATATTTATTTTCTAAGCTGGCAGCATTTTGAAGCTACTTTAAATGTTATATACTACGCCTAGATGTGGATAAACAAGGAGAAACACGTATATATATATAAAATATAATCTAGTATGTTTTATTATTCGTTGGTGAAGCTCGTTTAGAGCAATAGGACAGCCGGAGAGAGATCACGCACTCGAAGGGACCGTTGGGAGTCGTTAGCCAGTCTAGACCTTCCGTCAGTTAAGTCAGTTAAGTACCATACGTGAAACACGCTTGGGCGATCATGTCTCGAAAGAGACATGACTGACTGGGCAGAAGATTATCCCGCAGTAGGTTGTCATTGCTTTCTGCGGTAGACTGGTTGCCGACCAAGGCTATAGAACCCAATCTGTCCTGTTATTTAACCTATAACTGGAATGGATTAGACGGAAAATACCTTTTCCAAGGATATTTGCGCGTAAGAGAATGCAATGAATTCAACTGGAATTCGAACTCGGCTGTTCGATTTCTCGTTCCGAGTCGATATCCACTGCGCCACAACGCACATCCTTATCTAGACCTTATATAGCCTTAAAACTCTAACGAATTTTTGTTTTTTTAATTAATTACTTTGTTGACGTTATTTACAGCCGGATGTATCTCTCAATCACCTCCGGCGATCCCTTGCTTTTCAAGATGGTTGTCACTTGTGTTTTTTGGACTTTGTTGACATTATCTACGGCTGGATATACTGGAAACCGTCCTTGTTTTGTTTTTTGTTTTTTACTTTACTTACGTCGTTCAAGATGATATATTACAAAAAATATTCACAAGTTTCTTGCTAAAATAACTTTAGTCAGTAAAAATATTTTGCTCGATTGAGTGATTTGTGTTATTACGGTTTATAAAACTTTGACAGTTATTTGAAGCGGCGAAATATTTTTAGATAGTAAAAAGTTTTACACAATAATCTAGTGATATATGTCTTATTAATTAACCCATACCTAGGGGATAGAAGGTTGATTCATACCCCTCCAAATATAAGTGAAGTGGATTCAGCTTTTTGATTAAGAATTCAGAGCCATTATCCATTACAATAAATACACATGCAAGCTTACCGCACAAAAACTTTCAAAGTGGTTGTATATCTTAGGCACTGTTCAGGCTCGACATATCTTAACTTTGGTGATCTTATGACAACCGGTGTTTCAACGGATTTTGGCCGTAGGCAAGTCAAATATTTCCGTACTGAGATTAGCTGATATAATGATGACACTAATGCATTGTTTACAACACGTTTTAAGGCGGATACTCCTAAATATATTAGGACTTTGAAAGAGTTATCGCTGATTTTTATGAGACGTAATGTTTTATTTACAAAGTTTAGTATGAAACATGGTTTCAGTGGGTTTGAGAAGCTCATAATAAAAAACTCCAAGTTGATCCCACCTAATGCAGACTGGAACCTTCGAACCTTGGATATTAGGCATTGCATCACTGCGTTTACCCAAGATTTTCTACGCTTAGTGTTATCGTAATGTATTTACTTTTCAGCGACGTTCACAATACGATGGGAAAAAAACTTTCTGTTTCTGGCGTGGAAGCAACTGTTCAGACTTAACAAAATACCGTTCGATATTTCTCGGTTTCAAGTCTTACGGCACTCAATGTCCTTTCTTTACTTCATTCTTGATGCTTTCAAACGTTTCGAAAGTGTTGGGGGATCAACTCCTAATAATTCTTCGAGATCAGCTTGCGTTTGACATGAGACTACTTGTAGTATTTCTTCCAGTTATTTGTTTTGAATCTTTTTCGATACGCCAGAGCGTTCTTTTTCCTAAACATCAAAATCATTATTTTTGAATTGTTTAATCAAATCAATATGCTGTTTCCGAATGTTTTCGCCGTAAGAATTCTGTGTGTTTCAACAACAGATTTCTTTTGAATAATGTAGTGCAGTAGAATTTCACGCAAATACATTTTTGGCACAAAATCTGACATGTTTAACCCTATAAAAAGTAGTTGTTTGCACCTCACTGAAATGACATACACTGAATTTGAAGCTAGCGTATAGTACTTCCTTATAGATGCGTTACCATCTGTAACTACACGCACTCAGTTATGGGAATGCCATCTGTTTAAAAACAGCAAAACCTTATTCAAATACGTAATAGCTTACAAATCTTTATTAAAGAAACATGTTTTGAAATTATACAAACAAAAGATTATATATATATAAATATATCTCAAATAAAAATTGTGAGAGGCCGTGAACGCTTTATTTAAGTGTATATTATTGTTGTTTAAAAATATTATACATATTATGATTTTTTAAGTGTCCATAATGATATTTGTGACGCTACATGTGTTTCGGGTTTAAGATTGACTCTCTTCAGGCGAATAAGTTTGTTGTTTTACATATCGGGTTCCTTTTGTTTCTGAGGGCCAAGTCTTTGTTTATATATTTAAGTTAACAAGCAAACTATAACGTTTTTTCTTCCTTCAGGAGCGCGTTAATAACGGCAAACACGTTTAGGAAATTTCATTGCTAATACAAACTGTAAAGAGGAACGTTTGTTTTGTTTCACCTAAACCTGGTGTGTGTGCATGGATGCGCATGTGCATGTGTATGCTTTTCGGTGTGTTTTTTATGTCGTTTTGTTGAGCGAATATATATATATATATATATATATATATATATATATATATATATATATATAAATATATATATAATCATTCCATTTCCAGGAAGTCGGATTTATGCATGTCTTCCATTATGGAAAAACAAAACGTAAAGCGATTACATCTAATTACATATCTCTGCAAACAATAATATCTGTATAAAATAGTTTTTAGCCTAAAACTCTGAGTTGAAGTTACCCATTCAGAACAGTTTCAGAACAGTTTCGATATAGTATGCTTAGCTGAAGCTCTTGTCAACATACCCAAATATGTGATGAAGTTGCTGTGGATTTAGATAAAACTCTTGTGTAAACGTCCTGATCTCTTTCGACAAAGATCTACTCTTAGTTTATTCAGTGAGACTGAGATAAACATCCTAAACTTACCGTATGAACTAAAGATGTGTCTCATTTTGTATAAACATGTAAAAAAAAAGCAAGAAGTATTTGCAACGTTGTAAAAACCTCATCTCACAGCACGGCTTCAGTTGTCCACCATCCTAAAACAGTTTACCTTTATCATTTCTATAGATACTTTTGTGATAATTATTCTGATGAAATTTCTCCGTTAATATTTACGCAAATATAAGTGCAGTAGGAGATTGGAAACTAGGTATCATAATATCAATGTTGTAACCGTAAGTTTTCTGCTATATTTTCTTCTTCTGTACTTCCCGATTGCGAAACCACTCCTTAAGCTTATTGTTTTCTTGTTATTTATGTAATGTAAATTGCTATTGTCACTAGTACTTTTATTGTCTTTATTTTCTTTTACTATTCGTAGCATTTTGCAACTTGTATATACTTTCTTTAGATTGAAATGGCTAAAATATTCATTTCTATGGCAAGAATTTCATTCTAATAATGAATAGAATAATCAATAATGAACGAAAATAGAATTTATCGAAAAAAGAATATATATACATCTATATATAAAGAGACAGAGTGAGAGAAACACAGACAGTGAGTTTGTGTATGTTCGTGTGCGTGTATATTTCTGATAGAGAGAGACAGGTACAGAGACAGTCACCCATTGTATGTATGCACACTTTAGGAAAGCAAAACCTTCTGTTTCGTAGTTTTATCAAATTCGGATAACAATTTTTACTGTCTACAACTTGGAAACTTTGACCAAACTTGCCCAAAAAGAATTTCATCGGATTAATACATGCCTCGAAGCCAAAGGCCACCATTTTGAGCATCTCATTTGATTGTAGATAGCAAGGATGACTTGCATTCGTCGCGTGATGTCTGAATAAATTTATTATTAAAATATCTGTAAAATGCTTTTCTTTCTTGAAACGTATACATTTCTTGAAGGGTACTACACACAAACAAACACACATACACACACACTTGTTATACAGTATATATATATATATATATATATATATATATGTATGAAACTGTTCCTTCTCTTTACCTATATATATATATATATATATGAAACTGTTCCTTCTCTTCACACACACACACACACACACACTTATATATATATATATATATATATATATATATATATATATATATATATATATATATATCCAGGTGTACAGCATGAATAGTTTTAGAATTCCGGGTTTTCCGGCATTTACTTTTTTAAAAAATTGCTCAATACAAGGCATATCGTAGCGCATCATATAACGTAAGTAGAGCACTGTGCAATATATAGCGTAGATCATAATATAATGTAGGTAGAACACTGTATATATTTATTTTTGAAAATGATATGGAAAACTCGATTACTTTACATAAGGGTTATTTACTTAAGGAACAATATATGGAAGTATATGCTTTAAAGGAATATCTTATTTTTAAGTTAAAAAACAGCCCCATATATTGAAAAGATGTGGGGATTTGAAAATGATTTACTGGATATGGTAAATATTATCACTTTTCATACAAAGAGAAAATATTTTCAACAGCTCCTTGAAATGATAGTGAAAGAAATTAAAATATCTGATAAAATATTTAAAAAATTCATAAAACTCAAATTTTTATACATTAGAAATAAACATATATTATACTCTAATAATGAAAAATTTAACAAAGAACTATAAAAATGTAAATAATAACATAATAAATTTAGCTGAAAATATAAATGCTTCTAGTAAAAAATCAGCGATAAACTGAAAATAATAGTTAGAGTAGCAAAGCTCAGCACAAAGAATATAAGACATAAAAGACAATAACCAAAACTTTGATACAGATTCTACCACTAGAATAAATTCCATAAGAACTGATATTGGAAAAATACGTAAAAATATTCGAATGATTAAGTATGGAGTACCTTGGAACAAAACTGTGGATCGATAACACTAATGTAATAAATTATCATTGCAATATAAAATGAAAAAAAACAACTGTTTTTATCAAATTCTATATTGAGGAAAATTACCCATTCACACAATGGGAACTATTTATTTCTGCTTTAGAATTTGCCACTGTTTATTCTGATGTATCGGAGGAGGAGAGTAACGTCATAATGAATGCAAAAAATTTGTTTTCATTCATAATAAATAACAGTGGACAAAATTAACTCTAAGGAAATTTCTACATGAGTCTTTAAATCTCTTTGGTTTAAATGTGCTATATAATCTGAGGGCCCACAATGATATAAATACAAAAGACACTGGGTTGCACAGATATGATTGCCTTATAGTAGTGAGGAATTCCTGTAATTTATAATAGAAATTTAGAATAGATAAAATTAGAAAGTTAATATACAGAGAGTTTCAAAACCCTAACTTAAAAGTGACCATGAATACAAATATAAAAATAGATTTCCTCGATGTGACTTAAGATTTAGAAAATAATATATAGCAACCATACAAAAAACCAGATTCAATTTTTTTATATATCCACCCACAATGTAACCAACCTCCATCCATTATTCAGCATGTACCCTCATTCATAGAATGTAGAATTAGTAGCAATTCCTCAAATAAAGTAGTGTTTAATAAAAACATTAAATTTTATAATACTTCCCTAAAATTAGTGGATATAAACGCTCACATATTAAATATATAAAAGAGAAGAACTATTCCGGAATAAAAAATAGAAATAACAAGATTATTTGGTATAAACCACCTTTCAAGCAAGTGGTTAGCAGTAAATTAAGCAATTATTGGCTTTGATTAAGAAACAGTTTCCTTATATTAATCCATTAATCAAGTTTTACTCATAAAATACTATAAAATTAAGTTATATTAGTACGGATAATCTAGAAACAATTATAAAATTCATAAATGAAAATGATCTAACATATGAAACCAATAATTTAGACAGTAATAAACGTAATTGTATAAACCATATAGGGTGTCCTTTGAAATACAAATGCTTTTCAGAATCCATAATTTATCAATGTATCTTAAGGATATAAATATTTATGTTGGTAATACTAAGAATTCGCTGAAAAATGATTTTATTAACACATTTATTCATTTATTAATAGTAAGTACAGAAACAGAAAATCCCCATCAAATATCTAAAAGAAACAAATAAAACTCCTACAATAAAATTGAAAATTTTAAAAAAGTTACAATATGTAAGTCTTTGAAAGACTCAAGTCCCGTGTGTTTATACGAAAACATATATATATTTGAATTTCTCAATAATAAAAATCTATTAATAAACGTTACGAAATATATCATAAGTAAACACTGTAAAATGTTTACCCCACAATTTTGTTAAAAACACTTCATAAAAGAATATACGTTAACTAATATATATTCAATAATTTGTTTTGTATTATAATATAATATTAATTGGCTAAACATTATTTTTTTACAAATTCAGATTTTGTTAAAGAATTTAGGAAACATGCACTCTGAAACAAAATAAAAATAGTGTAATCATATTCAAATGTCTCTTTAAGTCAGAGAAAAAATATAAAATGTTTTGTTTCTTTGTTTTTGCCATTAAAACATGTTAGGTTACACAGAAAGCTAAGACAATAATCTTGTAAAAAAACGGCTTCATGATGGCGGAAGAGAGCAGTGTAAACGGTGATTGAATTGATTGACACTTTTCCGTTAAGGTTGAAAGAAGAACACCCGTACCTCTTAAACATAAAACCTATATTTTCACATTTAAATGTAGATCTTCATTCTGATAAATTAAATTAAACACGCACATAATTATTTCTCTATTTTTCCTTTACATATCAACTCTTTAAATAACAAGCGTATTGTTTTATAAGTACAAATGAATATAATTTTCACAATAAGTGAACTTTTCCTGATGAAGAGATATCAAGACTTAAACATTTACGTGTCACAATGTAAATTAAATTAATTTTAGCAAAAGCCAACTTTAATTATATATATATATATATATATGTGTGTGTGTGTGTGTGTGTGTGTGTGTGTGTGTGTGTGTGTGTGTACGTGGATGTATATGTATGTGTGAAGTTTTAGACACTCAATAAACATACATTGGAAAAGGCAAAATGTTCTTTTTTAACTATCATGATTTTAGTTTCCTAAGTTATTGTTCAGTTTCTTTATAAACATAATTAAAATATAAATTTAATAAATGAAAAATGGTACCCCAGATTTATAATTTATTATACTCTTAAGCAACGCTTATTTATTATGCACATGATCATTGGGTATGACTCGTAGCCATTTTTAATCTTAAACTAATATATATATTTATTAATAAATAATTGATAGCACTGTTATATTACGTTGAGCACTGTTCTCTTAACACCAGCGAAATATTTAGACATCAGGGTGTATCAATATGCATACGCATATGTATACTTTTTACCTTCACGCACATGCACATACATACACACAGCACACACACAGCACACATACATAAACATACAGTTGAGTTATTCACTTTCCAACTATGAAACCTTGTTTGAATATCACTATAATATTCCACCAAAATAACATCTTGATATTATCGATTTGTGGAGATGGAGGAATTCAGTGTTCGTCAGCACTGGAAAGTATATGAAAACCATGTTTTTTATCGTAGTCGCCTTTTAAAAATTTATTTCGTCTTCTCTCCCAGAAATTGTAACTAAAATCCTCTCAGCATAATCTTCGCTCATAATAAATATAAATGTAACCTAGCACGTGAATGCAGCGACTATTACCATATCTACTGTACAAGATAGATGTACTTAGAAAGAGCAGCATGTCACTATTATGTATACAGTGTAAAGCCATATCCTAAAGTTCATTAGGTTACTGACTGGATACGATTTAACGTCGACCGCTTTCATGATGAACAAACAGCTGAAGCCTACTGGGGAGTTGCTCATGATATCAATACGGACCTGCTAACTACATCTAACGACCCTGTCCACAGAATATGCTTAGAGATTCATTCTTCAAAGTAACGTATAAAGAACTCCGATATGCCAAACGTTGCCACCAGGATTTTTCGGTGTAAACGACCAGAAAATAGAAAAGCTCGTTGCAGAGAAATGAAAAACACGTCAGTTTGGGCTGTAGAGGAAATGTATACCCTTTAAGGATAAGTTGACAACATACAGAAAACTTGAAGAAGATGCAGGAGCAAAGATAGGAATCCATCCATAACTGACAGATAATAACTGGGATTATTTTTTCAACTGATCAAGATTTTAACTTCTCTTGACAAACTCACTCTTATCATGAAAAATTCCGAAAGTATTATTCTCAACACAGCCGATAATATATTTACAGTATGAATTGGAGCTTACTACCTACTTTTTACAAAAAAAAAAACTGCAGCTGAACCCATTCCATTTATGAATGTTCTATACTGAATCAACTAAGCACATTGCTCTCATCTGTAGCAAAGTCTTGATCATCTCGGGACATTGGTCTTACTTGTGCCCAACAATGGATCAACTGATCATATTGTTTTTATCTTGACAAACGCTGCGTCAATTGACGACTTTTCTCATACTTTTGTTCAGAACAGGACCTAAAAGTTACATTCGACACTATTCTACAAATCACTGCTTTGAATATCATCTCAAGTTCATTATAACCTACATTAAAGAGATTATTCAAGCGTTGCAAAAGGGACTGTTTAGACAAGTCCTTATAAACTTCTTTCCAGTCTTCATTATCAAATCACCATTCTTTTTTCTTATATCATGCAGTAATTTTAAAAGAAAGTAGATGCATGACAAATATGTGTGTGCGGACACTTTGCTGATGAACAGTTTGCCGACGGTTAAGTTTGCCGACAGACAATTCATAGACAGAAAATTTGGCCAACACTTTAATCTTTCCAAGTTCAAGCTCCCATCTAGTTTCCTTTTTACATAAACTGTGGGCGAACTGTCCACTTGTTCGTGTTCTGAAGACGTTCTACTAATTACATCATCAAATGTTGTCAGTCTTGCGTTACACACTTTTTTTAATCTTTTATATTCTCTAGCTCTGTCAATAATTCAGGCGTATCTCTCGAATAAAATATTTATTTCTTTTCGTTCTGTCTTTTGAAACTCTATTATGGCGACTGAAATGCTTTTTTTTTAACCTAGAAGAGAGCTTGAACTTGAAAGCTTAAAGCGTCGACCGGCTGTCCTGTCTGTGAACTGTCTATCAGCGAATTATTCTTCGGAGAATTGTCCGTTTATCTAAATACTATACTGTCTAAATAAAAAAAATATATGGAGATATATTTCGCTTCAGAAGAGGACGATGGCAATAAAATAAAAAAAAACAACAACAAACTAAAGAATCTATCATGTAATGATTACTGTATGCTAGCGACTAAAGATTGTCCTAAGATTCAGAGATAATTTTCGGTAACTTTCAGATAGTAGCTGTTGCTTTTAACTTTTGCTATAAAAGTCAATTTAGCCAAAAGAAAGATTTTAGCCAAGGCGCTATGAAAACTTTTTATACATGGTTGAAGGACAATTCATCAATAGGGAAGTTCTTGTATACGGTAATCACATGAACATCGAAGATACCAATAAAGTATTTAATGTTCAAGTTATTTTTGCTGAATAAAAATTAAACAGTTTTGCAAAAAAGAAAATAAAAATTCGGAACACAGAAAAAGTAGAAAAAAGGTAATAAAAAAGGTTAAAAAACAACTCAAAATATTCTACCTTCTCAAAACTTTGAGAAACTTTTCTTGGCGAGACGTGAGAAGTTTGTATATGAAAATAAACATCATATAGACACGCAAACAGAAAACACGAAACTGACAAAATTAAGGATTCGAGAACATTAACATCATTTAGTAATTTATCCGTCCACTCATTAACTATGTGTTCAGAAATATACTTTTTAAGTATTAAGTTTTTAAGGCATCAAAGTGAAAATCCTGGACAACTCAATAACGGTAGTAGCCAACGACGATAATGACACTTTTCATTGATAAACGATTAGATCATTTGTCAGACAACGAAATGAGTTCTATCTTCATTTTCAATTCACAAAACCCAGGTTTAGCAAATAAACGTAAAGAATATTTAAGTCATAGATATTTACAACTCCAATAAATAGATCAGCAAACCCTACTTCTATGCCTTAATATTCTTTTGCCGATTTTTGTTCATACATTACCCCGAAGATCACACCAATTGACGTTTTTTACCCAAATGTTGTAGGGCAATGAAAATATGTTTCTGGGCTTGTTTTTATTCTGATTCTGAAAATCCATTCCCTTTTTCGCCATCACATCAGGTTTTCTTACTACAGATGAAATAGCCCAAAATATCTATTTTCACAATAAAGTAACTGGACATATAGATATAAATAAAACATTTGAAAGGTTTTATTTTAGGTTCAAGTAACCTTTCATACAAGGAAAAGCATTCTAATAGCATGTATTTTAATAAAGGAATTTTCACAATTTTATTCTCCATTTTCTGACGTAGAAATAATTCGTCTTCTGCGGATTTATTACCCCAAAATGCATCTGTATAAAGAAACTAGATGTGATACGTCAAATCGGATTTTATTTTCAGAATGGCGTGAAAATCTCGACCTGTGTTAATTTCTTGCACCTAACCAACAATCTTAAAATGTTGTTTACTACAAATGTTTCTACGACTTAGGTGAGTATATATATATATATATATATATATATATATATATATATATATATATATTAAAATCTTTTGTACAATAAAGACAGAAGCTGATGATGGTTCGCCGGAAATAGGCCTAAACTTCCAATTTACAATGAAATAACGTGCCTGCCTTAATTTTTCTTAGATTTGCTTTATATGTATTTATATACATAATTATTTAGACTTCTCTTAGAGAATTATTCTACCAGTGTATGTACAGGGACCTCTTTTGGATTCTTCTACATCTACACTACATGCTGATATATATATATTTCAGAAGCTCCTCATAGTTATAATTTTTAAATAGTTTTTAATAGAAAATGAACATTTTATTTTATTAATACCAAATCATTTCATATTTTGATTGCTTAATAAGTTCGACTTTCCAAATAATTCTACCCTCACCGGAGCCAATCAAAAAAACACTTGCAATTTTAAATTAGCCAATATTAGACAAGTGGCTCAGATTTTACCATTTACGGACGTAGTGGAGTACCAAAAATATACAACATGTTATTTATTGACTAACTAGAGGACACACCCGAAATTCAAAGTTGATCTTTTTCTGGGTATTCAAAACATATATATATTAGTTGTTTTTTATTACACCATTAGAGTCGTGAACCTTCGGCGGAAGTCCGACATGCTTTTGTGTCACTCTCTCACTCTCTGATCTTTTCTTCATGCAACAAAAGAGAGAGCAAGGGTCTTTTGTGTAGACACTGAAATTTCTCAATGCAATCATTCTTTCTTTCTACTTAACATCTCTTCTCACTTACATCTAGTTAGTAGCAACAAAATAGAGTGGAACAAGAACTAAACATGTAAACATAAACAAATAACAATAAGACTTTCTTCAATAACACTTCCTCCTAAATTCAAGAAAACTGAAATAAACTTTAAACAATATCATTGCTGAAAAACGTTTCGAAAAAACGTTTCACACTGAATTATAATTCGTGGATGTAACAATATTTGATGAATAATAAATCTTTTTTTTATTATAAAAGAAAATATATTTTTATTTCTTTAATACTTTTTAAACACTCTGCACATTCCGATCTATAAATTGTGAGAGTTTGACACATAGCCAATTTAAACATAACTGAGGTCCCTATAACGCAGATGGAAACAAGTAGTTATTAAATGGTGCTTAGGAATTGGGCCGTATTGGGTTGGATCACAGGTTCTTGTAAGATTAACAAAGTTAAACTATGTTAGACCCGTTTTCTGTAAACTCGGATGTGCGGTTGGTGTAAATATTAACGACTTGGAATTGGAGATCAGAAAATCAAATCCCAGTTGTGTTTACTATGTTCAGTTACGTAAATATCATTGAAATCCATTTATTCTCAATCTGCTAATCGTCGATTAGTAGTATTTCTATCAGTAAATAATGATTGCCTCAAAGTTTTACAACCTAATTTTTATGGCTTTAAATAACCTGCAAAAGTTTGCCCAACCTCCCACAAAAAAATCTGTCACTCAAAACATAGTCGCATAATAGTGTTGGTGATTTTGAAAACAATTTTTTCGATGCTGTGAGATTAATTACAGCAACTTGTTTATTATTTTGCTCTTTTAACAATTTTTCTACAAACCTTTCATTAAAAATCTTAGAAGATTGCATTTATTCATCCGAGAGACCTCGTTCTGCTTTCCATCAGCATGACTAATGCTAACCCACCTGTGAGTGACTTTGGATTTTCTTGACCTAACATTCTCTGCTGACACAAAGTGGAAATATATTATATTGAATTATAGATTCACTTCTATGAAAATTAGCTCAATATGTTGAGGCTAGACAATTTATCTCTCCATAATCAAAATATTGATTTTTAAGTTTTCCATTAATTTATGTTTCGAATATTAGTGTCACATATGTGCTGATTAATCCTGCTATATATTTCAAGATTATTTATAAAATACAAATGCAAATCTACAATGTTATTCATCATGACTTGGTATGCAAGCTTCAGTCATATTCCCACCGCCGAATAGTTACTTAACTGTATGTTCGCTCTATCGTACTTAGTATTTGTCAAATTAACCGCAGTCCTAGATTGTCAGAGAATATCACATCATTTTATAGTTGATTAGGTGAGATGTATCCAAGAGTTATTTACTAACAGTTTCTTTTTTTCGCAACACCTTTTGCTTCCCAGACAAATTTGATCTTCAAGAATGTATATCCCATGTCAATCGTTATTTGCTCTGTTCTTGATTCTTACCCTTTTACCGTTCTCGCTCTTTTGTAATGTTTCTCTTTGTTTCATTTTTTCACACTCAGTAAACCCTTGTGTCTTAGTGGCTTTATTGCTTCCTTGGAATGAAATGAAGAAATCCGATGTCCCGATTATTCATTTCCCTGTTTGAGAAAAATTCCGATTCCTACAAAGGTCATAACTTCTCTGTATATTCATATTCTGAAAGGAAAAGTTAAACCGTTGTAAATTCCGATTTCTTTACGGAGGGGGTAAGTCATTTAATAAATATCTTCGGTGAATAGATATGAGTTTAAAATTAGTTTGTTGGGTTGTTTTGGGCCTTGGTGTGAACAGTTTACTTTTTAATTCTCAAAATCGTTGGAAAACAAAACAAAAAAATAATTCTAGTATTTGAAACGATTTTTTTACAAGAATTATAAATGTTTTTTCAGGTTTTCAAGATTATAATCCCTTTTTTCTTAGTCATTTTTGTTAGATATTCCAATTCAGTCACTTAGTCAGTCAGTCAGTAAATTATTATAAATAAAATGTTTAATTTCACAAAACCGACACACAATGTAAATGTTAGAATAAAGTCATTGGTAGAGGAATTTTTAAGCATCATATCGAAACATATTTATAAATGGAATCTTGTGTGTGTGTGTGTCCGTTACCTATAGACTCCAAAACGGCTAAACCGATTTTCTTTAAAATGTACACAGTTGTACTATAAGCGTCTGCTAGTGTTATAGCTGGTTTTTGTATAGAGATAGCTTCGATAAATATCGATAATCGAAAAAATCGGGATATAGAAAGAGTTGTCCGATTTTAATCAAATTTGATACACTCATAGACAAAGACATAAGAAACGATATTCAGAAGTTTCAAGGTTGCAGTTCTTACAATAGTGTAGAAAATCGATAATATAACTATAAGGCAAGATGGTTGTGTGTGTGTGTCTGTTTATCTGCCTGTATGCCTGTATTTTTTCAGCCCTTTTATTTTAGTTTTTGCTTTGGGTTTGGCTCAAAGTAGGCATGATTGCAGTTCTTAGTCTCAGCCAGGATACCATTTACTCAGAGGACATATTTAGCCTTCAGAATTCAGTTTACGACGAAAAAAACTCATTTGATATCGATACCTGGAAATCAAAATATGACTTATATCCATTCATTTTCCTTTCAGCTTACGGTTTCGCTTTAACTGGAAACAACTATTGCTTTTAGTCTTTCGTGCCAACGTCCAAAGTGTCTGAGCTCCAGGATCTTGGATTAGTTTTAAAGATTTCATTACACCCGAGCAACGCCGGGCTAAACTGCTAGTTTTTAATATTTATAAATACATCTAAAGTACATTCGATCTAAAATGTACTAAACAAAACTGATTCATACTTATTTTAATATAGGATTTTAAATTTTATAACAATTATAATTCTCTTAATAATAACGAAATAATTATAAAGATTATAAATCATATGTGGTTCTTGAATATGATGAAATTCTATTTCTTACCTATTTTATTAAGGTTAACAAATTTTAGCACGACAAACAAGTTTGTTTTAAAGCTTTAATGACAAGATAAAAAGAATAATCATTTGTGACAGTCATTTGTCAGAAAATTTTAATATATCTGTAACATGAGTGTAAATGTCATGATAAACTGATACCTGCAGGTAATCAACTAGCTTATACGTGATACACGCTTTGGCGATCGTGTGTCTTATGTCAGAAGATTTGTGTTGAGAGAAGTATCGTCTGTAGTAGCATGATATTACTTTCTGTGGTAGATCGATTGCGAACCTGCTCAGCTATTTAACCCTCATGGAGGAAAAATGGATTAATACATGTAGATAGGAAAGAGGGATTAATTATCTTTCCCATAGGTATTTGTGGATAAGTGAATGTAACTAATTCAACTGGAATTCGAACTTGGCTTTCCGATTTCTAATTTCCCGTTGATATCCATTACACCTCTACGCACATCCGTAGATATTTTGATTACTAGCATAAAATTGAACCTTTAAAACTTGTTTAAGTTTTCTGTCAAAAGATTATATTAAAATTTGCTCGATTTTTAACAACTTCTTCATTTCGTAATAAAATATAAGCTGAATAAATTATGATTTCCCACCAATGTGCATGAAAGAGATAATTTTCTTCTCATATGAATTTCAGAAAAAGAAAATCACACGACAATATATATATATATATATATATATATATATATATATATATATAGTCCTCACAAAGATGGAATTAATTTGAATATCGATTCAGAAAGAAAGGTTTGTGAAGTTTTCTGAAGAGTAATAAATCTGTAATTGCAAACACCCGCTGGCATTTAAAGTTTATAACCAAAATAATTGCCTTCCTTTTTATCATCGTAAACAAAACATTCCCAACACTTTACCGAGAAAAAATATTTATATTAGCAATTATCTGAAACCTGTTATGAACATGTTCGTTTCAATAGTCGAATCTTTGTGCATTCAGGCTATACACTTTTCCTCTAGGTGCGTGTTTTGCCATGGACGTGAATTTTATTGCTGTCAATATGTTTCAGACAAATGTAAAAGTAGCAAATTTTACTTATGGAAAAATTATTTCAGAATGTGGAATTAAACACGTTAATTAAGAACTAATGACGTCCGTAAACTCAGGTTATTTGGTGCGAGATTATTTTTTATCACATGCCCACATTTCCTTTTCGGCTGCAAGATATTAAATGTTCTAAATGTTAAAGTTCATTTCTCATTACTAATGCCCTTTCTTCATTTTTGGCCCCAGTAAATAGCACCGGAGACTTGAAAAAAATTTGACATTAAGTACAAATTTTATGAAATATCTATTAGCAAATTAATTACACACACCTACACCAAAACAAAAATATTTTTAACTCTCACTCGGAAATAGATGTAAGCTTCCATTTAACATTTGCTAATATATAATTAATAAATTACATTTAGGAAACAAACTTGGTGCAGATTATACTCTAATTATTCCCATAAAAAATTATAAATACATTTTGCGTAAACAAGAAATGAATTTTTAAGCAAACAATATATGTTTATAGATAGAGCAAAACAGGCTTGTATGTGTATGACGAATGTTTGCAGTTTATTTAAGTGCTCAGACTAATGTGATAACTATCGGCTTGTCAAAATAAATAGTCCAGTAGAGTTCACATTTCACCGTATTGTGTCTGTTTTTGCATAATCCCGTTCTCCTTACACTAAGGGTAAAATAGGACGGATTTGGCTTTATAACCCTGGCAGGTAACTAGTCAAGGGACGGAAACCATTTATCTAGCTGTCTACTTGTGTGATTTTCCCAACAAGTCTATGATCGCCTACGGTCTGAAGGGACACGGCACATGAAGAAGAAGACTGATACAGTTTTGTTGATTACCAACAAAATTTGCTTGTGTTTTTTATTATTTTCTACTTAAATTTTTATGAGGTGCTCCCACCCCAACAAAAAAGCACAACTAGAATATTTTGTGAGTTACATAAAGTGATAAAGATAAGGTGTTTTTGCTTTTAGAGCTAAAGCTTTTTAATAATTATTATGAATAAAATGTTTAATTCCACAAAACCGACACAATGTAAAACTTTAGAATATAGTCAATGGTAGATGGATTTTTAAACATCATATTTTCAATATTTATAAGTACATCTACACTACATTCGATCTAAAATGTACTAAACAAAACTGATTCATACTTATTTTAATATAGGATTTTAAATTTTATAAAAATTATAATTCACTAAATAATAACGAAATAATTCTAAAGATTATAAATCGTATGTGGTTCTTGAATGTGATGAAATTCTATTTCTTACCTATTTTATTAAAGTTAACAATTTTTCGCACAAAAACAAGTTTGCTTTAAAGCTTTAATGACAAGATAAAAAGAATAATCATTTGTGACAGCGTCATTCGTCCGAACATTTTAATATATCTCTAACATGAGCCTAAATGTCATGATACACTGATATCTGCAGGTAATCAACTAGCTATTTTTTATATATGATCATATCGCCCTAAGCACGGCATTTTAATGCCACTGTTTTGCAGGGAATTGCATACAATGAACAGTATGAGCAAGAGTGACAGTTTAAGGGGGTGTCAGGAAGTGGGTAAGAGAAGGAAGAGAATACTGATGAGAGTGGAGTGGACAGAGAAATAAACATGAGAGTGAGGATACAGGTTAGTGAGATAGGAGATGACTATTAACTTTACATTTAAATTCTCGGAGATTGTAGCTGTCGGGGAAGCAAGTAAACGTAAAGGAATTCCACAGGTGGGAAGTGCGAGAAAAGAAGCTGGTGAAGTAGAATTTGCGCTTACATTTTATTTGTTTCTAGTGTGTGACCTAGTTGCTAAGCTTGTGGCTAGATTAAATTCAAACTTAGATGACACCAGTGAGGTACGTTCATCAGAGCAAAAGCCGTGAAAGTATTTATAGAAGTGAGAAAGTGACTGTATCTGGGCTGCCAAGTCTGGATCGATCACATAACAGATTCTCCGTAGGATTTTGTCAAGGACACCAAGGTGGATAGCAGAAGCACCAGACCAAATATTTAATGTACCTTAAATGTGATGATAAATCGATAAATTGTGATGTCTACTTATAAATGATTATATATCTCGATGGTATGCTAGCTAGCAAGATATATAGATGATATGTATCAAAATTGGTTATGAATGACGAAAGTGTTTTATATTTGTATAATAAAAATAGAGCTCCATACCTGATTTCAAGCACCTCATCAGAATTTAAGTAGAAAATAATAGAAAAACACAACCAAAGATTTTTGGTTGTGTACAAACTGTATCATTATTATTCTTCATGTGCCGTGTGCTTTCAGGACGTAGGCGATCATGGACTTCCACTTGGCTCTATCTCTTGTTGGTCTCAATAAATTTTCTCTTCGTATCTCTTCTAAACTCCACTCCCTCAACCATTTGCTAAGACGTAACAAGTACATCCCGCGCTCCTTTCCCCTGTCTCTCCTTTTATTTATTCGACCTGTGAGTATCAAGTTCTCCAGGCCCTCCTTCCTCATTACCTATCCCAGGAACCTCATTTGTCTCTTCCTGATATTAAGTAACACCTTCCTTCTGGTTTGCATCCTTCCTATATCTCATCGTTGCACACGTTCTCTGTCTACGGTATCCTCAGCATCCTTCTGTAAAACCACATTTTTCTGCTTTAAGTCTCTCCTTCATCCTTGATGAGATCGTCCAGCATTCACTTCCATACAGAAGAACAGATATCATATAGCAACTCATCACTCTTTTCTTTGTTTATAATGAGATTTTTTTCTGTTTTTCAGTACTCTGGTTAGCTTCTAAAATGAGTCTATAGCCATGCCAATGCGTTTATGGATCTCCTTGTTACACTTTCTATCCTCTGCCATAATACTTCCCAGGTATTTGAAATTTGACTTGTTTTATTTTAGATTCTCTGGCTTGCAGCTGTCTCTACTTTTTCTGATGACAATACATTAACTTGTCTTGAGGTTTATGGCTAGTCTGTTCTTTTCACTTTCTTTTGCTAATTTCTGTAGAAGGTTCTGCATTTTTCTTTCTGTGTCTGCTATCAGCATCGTGTCAGCCGCATATCTGATATTGTTGAGATTGTGGCCACCAATGTTGAATCCTGGCAGGGTTTTAAATCTCTCATAATTGCTTCGCTGTACAAGTTGAAAAGATCCGGTGAGAAAACACATCCTTCTCTTACACCCCTTTCTATTTTTGCAAACCTGCTGAGTTCACTTCAAATCTGTACACAAGCGGTTTGCTGCCAACATAGATTCTTGAGTATCCTAACTTCTTTTCGAAAATATCGAGGTTGTCGAGCATCTCTACCAAGTCCTTGTGTCGTACTTTGTGAAACGCCTTTGTCTAGTTTATAATGCACACATAAAGGTCCTTCTGCATTTGTATTGCTCGTTCAGATAGCATTCTAAGCAGGAATAATCGCATTCATCGTTCCGGTATCTATAACGAATTCACATTGTTCCTGTCCTATCTCATAACCGTTCTGCTGCACGTTCTGTTCATCAGAATCAGGGTGATGTGTTTTGTTATGTGGTTCATTAAATTGGAGCTCACATTCCTTTGCACCTAGCCTCTTAGGTAGTGGTATGAAGATTGATCTGCATAGGTCCTCCGGTATATTGCTGCTGCTGTAGATTTCGTTTATTATTTCTGTTATTTTGTCGACGCCAAAGCCTTCTAAAGACATTAACATCTCTATTATAGTGTTGTCTGGTCCGGGTGCTTTGTTTCTTTTCGTGGAAGAGATATCTGACGTAATCGTTCCATCTCTGAAGTATTATTTTTCTTTTTCTAGTATTAGTGCGACATCTTTTACTTTTATATATCCTATTGCTGAGCATGTCTTTTGCCCTGTTAGTTGCTTTATTTTCTTGTGCATTTCTCCATTATTTTTTGTGCTCATTCTCTCTACTTCGACGCATTTTTCATTCAGCAATCTGTCTACAGTTGCTTCGTATTTTCATGTGTAGTTTCTTATATTCTGTTATATGTCTTGTTATCGTTTCCTTTTCTTTCTTTTTTTTGCATCAGGCCAAAAATCTCTTCAGTGCTCTACTCGTTTTTCTTCTAGCGTGATTTTTTTCTTAAGAATGATGTCGTTCGCCGATGCCACTAGATCCGCTTTGAATGCGTCCCACTTTGAGCTTCCATTTCCAATTTGGCCTTCGCTTTCACACTCTCCGTATACATTTCCTGCAATTTGGGTCATTCATGAGTCTATTGTACTGCAGTCTTAGAGCTGTGTTAGGTTTCTTAAATTTCCTTAGTTTTATCCTTACTTTGCACACGACTGGCAAGTGGTCACTTTAGCAATCCGCACTTGGGTAGGCTTTGCAGTGTAGGACTGCGTTTCTTAATCTCTTGTTGATAGTAATGTTGTCTTTTTTGTTTTTAGTTTCTCCTCCTGGACTTCTCCATGTTCATCGCCTTCTGGGGTGCTCTTGAAGACAGGTATGGGTTATTTTCTAGTCATTCGCTGTTCAACATTAGACCCATTTCTCACCTCGGCTATTGCGGTGTCCTAGTCCGAACTTGCCGACTGTTTCACCTTCTTTTCAATGGGCAACCTTGGCATTCATATTTCCCATAATAATTCTGATTTCTTGTGATTTGCACTGTGCCTTGGCATAATCCAGCATGGAGTAGAAGGCCTCGGTTTCTTCTTCTGTACTTTGTGATGTTGGTGCATATTACCAATATATTGAGAAGTGTTTCATTCATTTTAACTACTCGAATCATCTGAGATATCTGGCAGGGTCCCATGACGCTTCATCATGTGTCTTTATCTAGTATAACACCGACTCATTTTTCATTATATTCACCTCCGGCGTATTTAATTCTGTGCTCTCATTAGTCTATACATGCATATTTACGTATATATATATATATGTGTGACAGTGGGTTTCTCTGTGTATAAGTTTACAAACATACACACACGCACACACACATATATATGTGTTGGTGTATGTGTGCGTGTATTTATAAGTCAGGTAAAGTATTGTATAGCACACTATTACTTTTTGCATGTATGGTCAGATTTTTGGCGACTAAAACGGTTCTCTCAGCAGGCTTTTCTGGAAGATAATGTATATGTGGATACCCAACAGGATTAAAGTAAAAACCTGTCAAAAGTGACTTAGTTATTCCATACGGTTAAGGCCCATGTAGCATAGAGTAGGAAGTGTAGAAACATATGGGTTTGGATCACACTGGGATATTGAGCACCTTTATTCTTCATCAAGAGATCCAAATAAGAACAGGAAAGCACTATTAGAAGATATGTGATTTAACAGCAATCTATGATGCTGAATGCTTTTTTGTTTTGAAAAAAATAACAGTAAATTGCCAGCAACCAATATTCAGCCCAAGTATACGCTGTGGAAAAGAGATTAGAGAAAAGAAACAGGATTTTCACCAAAGGATTAATTGGAATGTCACCAAAAATGAATTACGAACACGATTAATCAAATCTGTTTTTATGCAAGTAATTGTTACGAGAATTCACTCAGTCAGTTAAGTGCCAAACGTGACAAATACTTGAGCGATCATGTTTCTTTCGAAGTATGAAGATTTTTCCTGCAGTACGTTGCCATTATTTTCTGCGGTAGACTAGCTGCCAACCAAGGCAATAAAACCTAGTCTTTCCTGTTATTTCACCCTTATCTGGAGGAAAGATATGCATAATTACATTTCCCAATGGTAAATGCAAAGAATTCACTTCAATAAGCAGTTTTATCTTTTATCAAGAACAATATAAATTGCTTAATAAACGTACAAAAGCTAGTTTATTATGAAAACGATTCAAGTTCTACGAGAAGAAATAGAGAAATATTGCTTTTTCAAAAACAGGTGACTGTAGAGCTTTCCTGCTACTGACTCAATAGTAATCAGAGCTTATTCAAAAATCAATGAGTGATGTATATTGTCAGATAACGGTATTAAAGTAAATTATTCAAATAGTTTCTTCTCTCGTACGGCTCGCCAAAAAATGATTCTTTCAGCTATTTGTTTTCTGATCAAAATTGATTTCGAAAGATTTTAATGCAACCTTAATCACCACCTTTCACTCTGAATCCTATTCATACAATTTGTGTTTTCTCCATACCAGCGTTTTCTCAGTTCATTCCAATCTCAGTAACTTCATGTATCTTAGTTGCTTTATCAAACTACTTTTAATAAAGTCTACTGAATTTCCGTTTCTATGGAATGTAAGCTATATATACAGAGATTAACCCATTAAGTAAATAAATAATATTTTTCTATAAAATCTTTTAAGTATCGAATATTTTCCAAACTCACTACTCACATTTTTCTATTTAGTAGACATTTGCAAAACGTACGCATAACATATATCCAACCATAAAAGTTTACAATGAACTTGTGTTTGCCTTTTTTATATGCTTTAGTCTCTTGCATTTCTCAGAAAAGATGTCCTTGCAAACCAAAATTATTCACGAACGGAAAAGATAATTCACACAGTATAAAGAAAGATGTAGATATTGACATGGCCTCAGTAAATGCATGCCAGGAATCTTTTAGATTCTGATAAGGTTTTCAATCTTCAGAAAATTGTAACTAACTAAAGTGAAAGTTCGTTATCTGGGTTTTAGACGGTGACGTATTTTGCGATGTCATTTAAGAAAATGAAGTGTTTAAAACTGGCAGTTATCACTGCAGTGGGACACACACACGCCTGTTTCCTTTATTAGATTCATTCAAGAATGGCAAATTTGCTCTCATAGAGAAAGTTGAATGTTATCAGATAACTGGAAAGCATATTCGACATCATACCCGAGTGATGTTTTCATATTGCTAACCTTTGCTAAGATTGACGGATTGTAATGGCGTCTGTGGTAGGCCTCACGTTGGCTAAAGTAAATATCAGAGCAACATTTTCAAACAGTCTATTAATTTGAACTTATAATTCTATAACGTTTTTTAATTAAATTCCAACATCTTGACTTACGAAAAGCTTACCAAGATAATGAATGGTTCTCTGATTTTCATCGATTCAGCTTTAAAGAAAAGGTAATAAAAATTCTCGTAGGAATGGGGAGTGACATATCCTTTAGTTTCCGATATACTGGACAAAACACTGATATTATTATTAAGATTGCTACAACTTACAAAACTTGTAATCATTTGTTATTTTTAGAGGGGTTTTGAACAGCACCGTTGGTGTAGAGAACATTGCTTAACCCATTCTGCCCCCGTTCTTAAAACAGGAAGGGAATATACTGAGCCAGCGATGATGTTTATCAGGCTCCACATAGCACTCTCTTTCAGTTCATGCCCTCATATATGCATAGTATTAAGAAGAACCATAGATATGAAACAATATATGGTGGGACGGAAACTGCACTCTATACAAATTTATGCATGCCATAGCTTGTGCTAACACACATATATTTATACAAAGTATATGAGATAGTACTTTTAACCCACATGATTTTGAGACTTATGCAAGTATGTGATTATTTATTTCGAGCCATCTATTTTAACTGTAGGTTTAATCATTTCTTAATGAAAACACATTTTGAATTATGTTTTTAATATTTCCTAGTTTGTCTCATATTCATTTAGCAATCAGTCACAGCAACAAATGAAAAATGTTACTCCGCCTAAACACTTTCCGATCTCTATGTTCTATTATGAAACTGTTCTAAAACTGAAAAAAGACAAACGTTCGTCCAACTTCCAGGGATATTTGTCTTGTTATGAGAAGTGGAGAAATATAATTTGGATTTCTGTAATAGTTGTTCGAATATAAAATAAAATTGAGCAAAATATGAAATTTCATCTACAGTCAAACAGAAAAATATATTTCTTATTTTCCTATCATATAAATAGGACAGCGTATCATACAACCCCTGGCTGTGTCCAGCCATCCTTCTTAACCATTTGTCGATTCTGCCCACATTGTGTTGTTGATCTCGGTTTAGCTAAGTTTGGATCACTTGTTGTCACTTAACAAGGTTGGCCCAAACACGCTAGAGATTTGTATATAAGGAAAATCAGATAAAGGCGTCAACAAAAAGGTGTAAATTTAAATATATATTCATATATATTGAATAAATACAAGATTACAAGCCAATTAAAGTTAAGTGACGAAAAAGAAATATCAGTTTGCTGGTAATTCAGTAGCACGATAATAATCGTATTGTATTATTTCTACAGGACGAGAGGTTATTCAATTTTCAGTTGGTAGAATTTGGACTGAACGTCTATTTCAATATATATATGTGGAAAATCCTTATAAAGACACGAACTTGTAACTCCTCCGTGCACTTTGCTACCTTTGTCTCAACGAAAAATTAGAAATTATCAAATTTAGTTAAACTGTTAAACCAGTTAAATGAGCTCACAATTCATTGTAATCATAATTATTGAACAGGTGAAGAGGCTCATCCCTTGTTCCCTGTTTAGGATGTAGTTTCCGGCTTTCTCTTTTCCATTCTTTTTAGCCATACGTAGACCCCTACGCATCAGTGGCGTTATCGCCTTGCTTTTGGTGATATGATTAAAAATAAAAAAGGGCAGCAAATCCGGGTTATAATATTGAAAAATAAAGGAAAATATTTTTAACTGCCTTTTTGATGGGTGTTTTTATTCGGGTTGGCCGTGCTGGTTGATCTTTACTGGGTGCGTTGTTCGCCATGTGTTATACTATTTTTGCTGGCCGTTCGACCTGATATTGAATTGCGGGTTGTATGGTTATGTGGTGTTCTACCCGACATTGGTCAGGGATTTATAAATATCTAAGAAACTATGTGGGACGTGGGTCTTGATTATCATGGTTATTAGTTGTTGGTGCTATGGGGAAGCGTGTTGGACTTTGGTCGAATGATTTGTATTGGTATGGGCTCTGTTGTGTATTGGCATGATAATCGATATCAGATTAGATGCCTTCACGGCTATTTAGGTTGGCGTTCGGTGTTGGGTTCGGTGCGTGTAAGGTGTTATTGTGTTGATATGTGCCGGATTGTGTACATGGGGAAGAATTTGTTGGAACGTCCTAGTCAAATGAAGGTACCCATCAGATATAGGCAAATTAATGTCTAAATTTATGTATATTTATATAAATATATATGTTAGTATATATGTGTATATGCGTGTGTATGTATTTATAAGTGTACATCTGTCCTTTTGTACTAGTAGACATATTGATATTTGCTTAACTTACTGATATCTATGTATTTGTATTCATTTACTTGTATGTGTGTGTATGTCTTACATGTATGTCTGTATGCTTTTGTATGGGTATATGTGTGTATATATACATATATATGTGTGTATGTATACGTACGTATGTATATGTTTGTATATATGTATATATTCATACTTGTATGCATGTATGTTCAGATGTCCATGTATGCACGTCTATATCTATGTTTATGTGTGTGTGCGTATGTGTGCATATGTATGTTTATATGTGTATATATATTTATATACATATATATTTGTATGTGTGTGTATATGTGTGTATGTATATCTGTATATGTGTGTATATATATAAATATATTTATATATATGTAGGAGTATATGTATTTATGTATGTACGTATATATGTGGATAGATAGATAGATAGATAGATAGATAGATAGATAGATAGATAGATAGATAGATAGATAGATAGATAGATAGGTGTAAATTTGTTGTCTTGGTTTTCACACTTTTTTGGTCGTCTTACAAACTGTTTTAATTTTTATTTAAAATACTTGATATATGCAGAGATGCGTATGTTGATGAATTTCTGTGAAGATGGGATGAACTTTGAGGGGAATATTTGTTGTCATGACGTCTTTTATACAAACACAGACATAAATTAACACTTGTACAGCCACTGACGTACGCAGAGAGACACGTACACGCGAGCTAGACAACTGGGGCCCACAGGCATAACTTCATATGAACGATATGGAGCTTAGCACATATATGCATACGCATTTAATTTTAACTTGCTTTTTTTCGTAAGTATGTATTTAATTCTGGTTATATGTTCATGCATAGAAATGTGATTATGTCTATCCCGACCTCATTCATCCAGGGATGGTCGCGTTATGAATTCGCCTTGACTGTATCCAATATATAGCAATTTAGTCTGTTTAAATGTTAACGGACAAACTGACAAGTCGATAAATGCTAAATTTTGTAATTTGTGTATGTATGTATGCGTGGGCATATTAATCTGTATATGTATCTGTTTGCCAGTGTTTGTGAATATACTCGTCTATTTGTCCATGAGTGAATGTTTGTAGGTTTATTTATGTATACGTTCTTTCTCTTCCTTGTTTAACATATGAATAACTTTCTAAATCCACTAAATAGTTAACCTAATTTTATTCTTATTTCGCAACAAAAATAAAGTAGATATAATAGTTAATTATACGTACAACAATGCCTCCCTGACTAAATGGGTTTTGCTTGTTTTTAACCTTTTAAAACCATTCAATTTACATAGACCACATCACTTGACAAGACACAAGAAATGACGAAACAAAATAGCTACATTTGTAGTGATATTGTAACATATCCATGTTATAATTTCTGAATATATATATATATATATATATATATATATATATATATATATATCGTCTTTTTTCTAGCAGCAGGCCCGTTTCAGTCCGTCCGTATTATTCAATACACCATTTAAATTTCTTTCCAACTTCTCATCCCAAAACACGGGAACATTAATTCTACATCCCCACGGGACCATAGCTTACTTAACTTGCACCTGGTTAAATTTGGACTGACCGTCTCTTGCAATATCTCTCTTGTGGCTGTCTATTTCAGCTTGTGTACTTTAAATTCATTGCCGATTTCGATTCATTGAATTTCATTTTTATTACAGTTTCATTGAAAACACAAAAATCTGGTGTGTTGAAGTTAGGGACTGGATTGGTATTTCCCCCTCGTAATATAAGTCTTAGCATCTCGAAATGTAAGAAATATCATTTAAATATTTCGACTTACAACAAAAGAAGAGAAAAATTACTCCCTGTTATTGTGTGCCTGTTCTTATCAACTGTCATTGTAAACAGTACACAGGAAATCGCTAAGCCCTATGTTGACCTTGGGTCACATATTGTCAAAACCCGTATGACAATATGTTGTCTTCATTTAGGTTTGATAAATTCGCTTAATTCTCCCTACAAAAATAATTGTATATTATAATTGTTCCTTGGAATCTGTATTTTCCACTTTTTATTCCCACGGCTACTTTTCCCCTGATAAAAATAATTGTATTCTCCAATTCTTAAATAAATGTCATCTTGAAAATCACTTAAAATTAATACCCGCCATGTGGAACTAGGGTTACAGCTGAACCATATTGATAGTTTTCTTTTTTGGACATGTGATTATCCCTTTCGACACTTTTGTTTGTAAAATTGCATATTTTTTATGCATACTTAAATCAAATAACTAGATTACATGCTTGCCATCATTTGAGCAGGTGAAAATCGCCGTGTCTTTTTGAACCTATATTAGTAAGATCCTTTGTTCTTAAATATAACTGCTGAATATCCATCAAGCCCAAAAACTATCTGTTTGTACTAAAGTGTTTTTCCAATAAAAACTAGTATTCTTATTTCTTACAGATTTCGTAAATGAGTTTGATTAAGAGCCATTCAATACACTTCTGTAAAAATAATAAAATATCTATCAAAAGTTAGTTCTGATTTTTGAATAATGGGTATTATTGAATAATACCCATCATTTGCGCATCACGGTTGCTTAATATAAAAGAAAAATACTATGTTTTTATTTATTTTTAGTGAGTTGACTTATCGTAAAACTAATCAAAGGTGGTGAAGTCTACAGAGATTACGCTGCTAATATAAGAAAATTGATATTAAAAATACAGCTTTTACGTGACCAAGCAGTACGTATGTTGCAAATATATTTTAACCAACCTTCAGTCCACGAATATCTTTTGTAGTGGCTGTTAGACGAAGCTGTTTAATCTACAGGTGTTGAAAGTGTATGTTGGTCATATGAACAAAGAGAGGAATAATTTTCATGCAGTGAATCTTTCTTAAAAATCCAGTTTTTATATATACATCGGCACATCTCACTTGGCGACAAAACTAAGATGAAAATAACATGTAGATAAAAACTATAATACTAACAAGAGAAATATGTAACATGTGTATCATGATTTTTCAATGGCCTTACAAAACAAACAGATGTCTACCTTAGACATTAATATACACGGCAAGCAACCTATATTTTTATGCATCTACGTATTCATTCCAATTTCAAGTGGGAATTCAATAAACTGATCTATGGATGCAATGGCCCAAATTGTTGTTTGGCTTTAGTATTTTTTGTTTTTACACCATTTTTGTCTTTCATATTTGAGAAAAAGCAGAAATAAAGGAGATTTTTAAAATTAAAATCAGTCGGTCTTTACTTGTATTCGTCTAAAATGGAGAAATATCACAAATGTTTTCAATGCAGACGTATTGTGTGAATACATAAAAAATAAAAATAAAAATTCATCGCATAAATTCCGATTTGTATAATGTGTGAAGAGTTCATATTATTAAGAACGAACCTGGGAATTCTCTTCTATTTATAGAATCTAAAGTTACTTTATACAGCCTGCGATAAATGAATTGTCGTCTGAATTTTGCAAAAGTAAAAAAAACAAAAAACAATGATATTCAACAGATATATTTAGCAAATTGCACCACAATATCTTGACATACTAAAGGGTAACTGTTTGTTTTTTTTCTTTTTTTCTTTTTCTTTTTTGTTGTTGTTTTTTTTTAATTCGGGATTATCTACAACGACTGCCTCGAAATTACTTTGGAATACTCCTGAATCTTTTCTGTGCGATCTCTTAGATTAAGTTGATGGATACTCCTATAATACTTGCCTTCAGTTTATACTTTGTGTTACAAATATGCTATTAGTCTTATACTCACATGCGTCCTGCACATAATAATCAAGGAGGTAGCAGTCTGGGGAGTTAAGTTGCCAGATGTGGTTGCAGAAAGTCTATGACAGCCATGGCTAGGTACTTCTGCTTCTGTAGCATAGTGTAAAATCATATTACATGACACAGGGTCTATCAGCAGCCATCTGCATGACCGAGGGCAGCGCTATCTCCTTGATGTATGCATTCTTGTTGATTCAGATGCCCTGTAGGAAGATGAATGCAGGCATAACTTCATTATGATTAGTGATCACACCAAATACCATGATACTACCTGTATGTATCATCAGACCTTTGCTGAATATTTTGCACTGTCCCGAGATTGACACACAACTACTCTGAAATGTGTGTATTACAGCTTTCGGCGGGAAAGTCTTCTCTTAATTATCGACGGATTAAATTGCGTTATGGTGTTCTTTTTCTCACAGACTGTGACCAATTAACTCTACTATACTCTACCGGCAAAATAAAAATAAACAATTCACATTCGCGAAATTAAAATTTAAAATGGCGATAATTTACCCATCGCTCCGTGCATAAGTCCATAAAAAATACGCTGACTTCTTGGGAATTATGTCTTATTGCAGGATTTGCATTTTTAAATGAAATTTAAAAATTAATAAAGCCCAAACATTTTATTAAATTTGCACAATATTTTTAAACACTGTTCAATTTACTTGGAAAATTCACGATTTTCCTTATTTACTATTTATTTATGAATTTTTTTTTGTTTGTCATTAAAAATAATCTGTCAGCTTAGCCCCGGTATGAAGTTTTATGTGCTTTTAGTATAGTTTTCCAACTGAGTGTTATTACACTCTTAGTCCGGTGCCAAGACCCATCTAAACGGTTATTTAAAAAAATTAATCAAAAGCGACTGATCAGAAAAATTAAACAGTGCACGGAAGCAACGAGTGTTATTATAACCAAGTAATATTTTCGATTTTTTTTTTTTGCCACGGCGTTGATATAAAAAAAATCTACGCTAAAATAAAGAATCACATATGCTTTGCAAATCTTAAATAGTGTTTTTGTTTTCTGAGTTTAAATGACCGAAGCATTGTTTTTTCTCAATCTGACGCAATCTGGTTAGTGTACGCAGCGTGCCATTCAGCTAAAAAACCTAGTGACTGCAGTGGGCAATGCTCTATGTTTCGTAGGCGTAGCGATACATTCACGGTTGTTTCTCGGTGTGAGATTAATCAATTCGATTTTTCATCATCTTTAAAAGCAAGCAAACTATGTCTTTATATGGGTATGGAAACAGTTGAACTGTAGTTTAGGAGAAAAATAATTATTTTAAATTAATTTGAAAAAGGATGCTTTTAATCAAATAATTGCAGCGTGACGTCCGGATATTCATAATTCTTCTTTCTTCCACAAGCCAGTGCAGCATGGCACCGGTATGAGTTAATCGAGCAAGTTAGGTAATAATTTGACGATACAGGAAGACATATTGCCAGACGTGAACCCAAATTAAAGACTGCATAGATTATTTCGTGTTCATCGAATTTCAAATAAATCTCAGAATATTATAATTTGTGTCAGTCACGTGCCATGTAGTGTAGAAGTTTAAAGTCAAATAATTTCAAATGCATAATTTTGTGGTAGCACGTTGTCACTAGTTTAAAATTTGTAACATTAAAATTACTCTATCTTTATCTTAAAGGTTGCTCCCCTGAATGTTCTGAATAACTTAAAACGGGAAAGTGGGTAGCGTCGCCATTTGTGCACAGGAGCCCACATTAAAAATCTTCATTTTGATAGATTTCAAAATCTTTTATGTAGCCTTAGAATTGATAGCTTATTTTCATTTCTACAACTGCTTTCCTATAATCGCAGATTCTTATATGGTCTCCAGTTTTCAACATAACAGCTGCCATATTTACCCCACATTTCCTAAATAGTCAAGAGTTAAGGAAGAACATCAACTAAGACAGCTTTTTGTTTAACGAGAACTGATACTCTATAGACAAGGCACACCCATAGATACATCTATGAACACTTTAAAATTAGTCTCTTTATGTCAACTGTCAGTCTATCTAGCTTTATTCTCATAATCTTCACATCTTTCTACCAACACATAGTAGCGCCTATATTGAGTAAGTCTCAACTTTGAATGGTTCTTGAGCCTTGTGTTGAGTAAACGTTAATATAAAGAAACAAGACAAGAATAGAATATCATTTTGTATACTATCGTTAAGAATTCTGTTTTCGTAATAATTTCTCAAAATAATGATATCGTCTTGAGAGAATATAGGAGAATTAAATATTACTTTTTCGTATTTTTCTGATTTAGTATATAGAAAATAAAGAAATAATCCAAAGGAAGTTTTTATTATTCTTTCTCAAATACAACCTGATATTAGCTGTAAAATTGTCTTCCTATCCGTTCATTGAATAGTGTTATGTGATAAGGTAGTAACATGTTTTTTTCAAACATAAATGCCTTTCTAATCACAGTATCAGTTGCACCAATTATACGTATTTAAAAAAAATCAACTCGGAAACCTGACATGATTACTGCACTTTTTCTTACCAAATGTCTTCTTTCCAGGAGATTGAAATTTAAGAAAACGCTTGAGCATCTCCAGTGGCTCATATTTTTTCTAGCTTTAAAAGCAAATCAGTACTGCGCTCTGCCATACAGTGGATTGGGAAGCTAACAAAGAACCGATCGTCACCTGATTGTCGAGTTTTCTGGCTAATTCGATTATCCGTGCGCAATTCTCTAAGACTTCCGGCGTCACTAATGTTGAAAAAAATAATGCACCACACAAATCAATGGTGCAACTAGCAACAAATAGTTAACTCTATTCTCCCTGATTTCTAAACTTAATTCTTTCTAAAACCGCATCCAGCCATGGAATTTATTTAAAGTAGCTTAGTGTGGAACAAGATCAATAGGAGGGAGACTTAAAATAAGATAGTACATTGCTACCATTTTATATAATCAGTATTCGTAATAACTTTTTCTTTTATCAGAGTTTAAAATTTAATAAAAGCTTCGAAGAAAATACACAATAATTTAAGTAACGAATAAGGAAGGCAAGGTTAGGTTTCTTGCTGCGATTTCCCCAACGTGAGATTACTGCTACTAAAGATTGTGCAAACATTCTGTCTCCCTAGCTGGCTGACTTGCGGAACAAAGTTCAAATTTGTGCGCTTTACCCACTCTCGAAAATTTACCACCTGGTAAGAAAATACTTAACACGATTTACGGTCAACATTATTGACATATCTGAACGATTTCTTCTGAGATAGACCAAACTGTATCAAAAAGTAATATCAGAGTATGTTTAGAGTATTTCCAAATCAAATAATGCTTATCAATTTAGCCAATTTTTCAACATGTTACATGTTGTAATTTATAAGAACAAAATTATATGGCATTTAAATGGTAATCACTGGCGCTTTCAGGATATTAGGTGACGCAAACATAGTCCCTGTTATGTGTCCAAAATCATTCTTACATACGTAAATGTTTTCGCATCTATTAGAAAGCAGTTTATCAATCTTATATTTTGCAATAATTTTAATGTTTTGAAGGTTTGCCCGAATCTTTACCTTAATCTTAGATTTCAGATCTGTTTTGTAGGATTGAGATCCGTGTACTTTTCTAATCAGTTTATACACAGATTTTGTTTCATTCTTAAAGATTCCTTTTTGCTTTTCGATATATACTTTTGGATTTTTATCCTACTGAATTAATCTTATATGAGATAACACATTTCAGGTGAAAAATCCTTTATCCATACCTCTAAGTATAGGATTTTATTAATACACTCAGTATTCGAAAGATTAGAAACAGAAAATTAATCCTACAACATGACCGATCTACCACTGTGTTTAACAAAATTAATTTTCCCTAGCATAATAAATTTTATTTCATCGTCTATAAAACAATTGTTTTGTGTTTCTGACAATAAAAAATGTCGAGAAGAATTGTAATTTTTTTCAGTACCAAAGTGTCTTCCTTAGTTTTCAATATAATCCTATTATTCATGTTGACTAAGAGGACTATTGAGTGTCGATTCTGCATTGTTGGTAACGCATTTTTTCTTTTAGCCATTAAATGTCACCACCCTGCAGAACATTGCATAGGTTTCAGGGCTATCGCACGTTTTGAGTTGTTGTGATCGAAAAGCAGCGGTTACAGGCGAGTAGAAAGGGGTCGGTGCGTCGTGTTAGTATGCTAGCCAAGGTATTTGCGTTTAATTTCTCACGAATGACACTTTGAAATATATGAATATATATTTTTTACTTTAGGCCGTTAATTGAAGAAAACGTATAAGTATCTCAAGCCTTTTTGGCAGTGTTGTGGATTTCGGATGAGGAACCGCACGATATATTGAACGTAATATACAAACTTGAACGCAGCTTAGTAATCCAGGAATACTATTAGCAAGGAATAAATATATACAAGTCTTAAAGTGAAATCGTTGTAAATAGTATATCCGTGTATATTATTCTTGCTGAGTGGAGCTCTGAGCTATTCTGACTTCTGATGCGGTAATCTCTGGGTAAGTTTGGTATCTCTCGGTAACTTATGTATCAGTTCCGGTACTCTCCGATAACTCTAACAGAGCTCTCCGATTACTCTATGGCAGGATATATGTATACTACAGTCGAGTCCATTATCATATACTAAGGGGGGATTCCACAACAGGCAGCCTGACTAATGGAAGTAAATCTCTGCATGCAAAGATTTTTATTTAAAAATAAAAGTAAGTCAAAATTGTGATCCATTCTAAAATAAAATCCAATGTAACATGAAGAGTATGGAAGATGCTGTTAAAAACTTGCTCCTCAACAGGATGCATAAAATCCAAGGATGGAACAATCATGTTGGAGAAAGAGGAAATACTCCAGCGATGGGAAGAGTATATAAAGGATCTTTTTTGCGACAGAAGAGAACAACCGAGAATACACAAGGAGGAGGATGGACCAGAAATATTAAAATCCGAAGTGAAAACTGCAATAACCAAACTGAACTCAAACAAAGAAGCTGGTCCAGACGGCGTCATAATAGAGCTGCTGATAGCCCTGGAAGAATATGCCATAGAAAAAAGTTACCAGACGTTTTTTGCAAGTCGACATTTATAGCACTGCCGAATAAACCATGTGCAAATGAGTGCAAACGAGTGCAAACTACACAGAACTATCATCTTGATGAGTCACATTACAAAACTGATTGTCAGCGATGAATAGAGCGAGAAGCAGAATCAGGCCAGAGATATGACAGGAACAGTGCGGGTTCGTCAAAGACACTGGAACAAGGAACGCCATATTTATGATTAGGATGCTCTCCGAAAGGGCAATACAACTGAAGAAACACATGTACCTATGTTTTATTGATTATGCAAAGGCATTTGACAAAATAAGACACAAAGAATTGATGGAGATACTCAGCAGCCTTGACATTTTTGGGAAAGACATCAGAGTAATTAAGAGTCACTACTGGCAGCAAACGGCCTGCATACGGACAGGTAACGATTCCAGCATACTTACAAATAGAAATAGGCGTAAGACAAGGATGTGTCTTTTCACCGGATCTGTGCAACTTGTACAGCGAGAATATTTTGAGGACCCTAGATGACACGCCAGGATTTGTTATTGGAGGCCACAACTTGAACAACATAAGGTATGCAGATGATACAGTGCTGATTGCAGACACGGAAAGGAAACTACAAGACCTCCTACAGAAGGTAGCGGTGGAGAGTGACAAAAAAGGACAACAAATAAACTTTAAGAAAACTGAATGCATGGTCATCACCAAAAGGTGTAACCCAAAATGCCAAATACAGGTGGAATTTACCAGAATCAAACAAGTACAAAAATTTAAATACCTAGGAAGTGTTCTAACAGGAGATGGAAAGAGCGACACAGAGATCCGAAGGCAAATTGGCATGGCAAAGGACACGGTCCAGAAGCTGATTAAAGTACTAACACACAGGAAAATGTCACTAGAAACAAAGGAAAGAGTGCTGGATTGCTATGTGATGTCAGTTCTTCAATACGGCAGTGAATGCTGGACAATATTATCGAAAATGAGGACAAAACTTGAAGATGCGGAAATGTAGGTCTACAGAAGGATGCTGCGGATATCGTGGACTGAGCATGCAAGCAGCGATGAGGTGTTGGAAAGAATGGCAACAATGTTCATGGGACATGCAATAAGGAAGGAGGGCTTGGAGAACCTGATACTGACAGGCCAGATAGAAGGAAAAATAGACCTGATGGAGGCAGCCGATAACATATTTGCAGCGCCTGATCAGGTGGATGACGGAACGGGGGTTGCGAGGTGTAACAGGAGCAAACATACTAAGAGCCACAAGGGATAGGGAGACGTGGAGAACCATGATCGCCTACGTCCTGAAGGGACAAGACACATAGAAGAAGAACACACAAAGTAATATCCACAAACTGTAAGTCGTGAACTTGTCCATTATTCTCTACTGTCATTATTATACATTTCATAACATTGCATTTTTCTTAATATTTCTAGTCCTAGGTTTTATTATATTTCTGCAGGAATATCTGATTATGTTGAATTTTTGAAATAGCGCGTATTTTATTCATAGAAATGACGACTTTCCTATATAAAGAGTGAGATGGGTAAATCCATTTTACACTTTTATTTTAGTGAATGCGGGTTGTTCATTTTGGATTTTGCACTTTACACAGTATAGTAATATCATTTGAGCATCTTCTGGGATAATCAGAACACCATGACACAATTCACTCACGGTAAAATTTGAAAGAGCATGGTATTTACAAAGAAGCTTCAATACGAATATTTCAGAGTATTTAGGTGTCAATGTAAAAGCAATATAGCGAATTCCGAAAGTTTTAGATGAGTCTAATGGTAATTACAAAGTTCGGAAGCTCTGAAAACTCACTGTGATCGTTCTGATAAGAAAAGAACTTCCGAATTGTTTGACGAGGACGTCAGTTTCAACACGGATGCCTACGTTATCTAACTTGAGGAGTTAGTGCTGATCCGGTTCCAGCTGGAAGACTCTATGTCTAACAGCAAGACTCTGTAGCATAACATAAAGTTAAGAGAAAGCAATCATAGCTGTTAGACATCTGCAACAAAATCACTCCTTACAAATGGCTGCCTAACTCTCTAGACGGCGACTCCCTCGATTATTAAGGGTGCATGTTAGAGAAAAACATTTTGTAGCGCCAATAATGAACTGAAGTCATGACAGCATTCCCCCAACTTAAACAAGTTGACCGTCTAGAAGTTTTGTAGATATCAAAGTCATTTGGAAGCCGTACTTGCAACCAATGGCGAGTATTTTATAAATATGTTTACCCTTTAATATTTCCAAATATTTTGTCTAATTTTTCTCCATACAACTGTAAAAATGTGATGCCAGTGTCATTTTCATTTTCTAACTAGCATATCTATGAAACAAGTTTGAATAAATAAGAGCATGCTTTCTTTGCAGGGTAGGCCCGACCGCTAAGGTAGCTACATAATCCCTGATACAGACGACTGCAAAACCCAAGCAGCAACTATACTGAGTAAAACTTAGTTACAGTGTTTGAGATAGAGCACATATTGTGATTGATTTGTAATTGAACATGGTTTGCAGGCTCTAAAAGAAATGGGTGTATGTTGAAAGAAAGTAAACTCAACAAGTTCCTTCAATCAATTTTTACAAAGTCGCACATAAAATGTATATTGCAATTGCAAAGTTGATCAACCAAAGTTAACAGAAGAGTTAAAAGTGATGATTTATTCAAATATTATAGATAGTAATGTTCAGTCGTTAATTATTAGTTTTCTATATTTTTCATTATTTTTTTTTGTTTTATCATCGCCAGTTTAAGATATTGAATTAATACCTGGTCGTCATAAAAGTGTTTACAATCTATAAAACGATTGACGTGAACAGAAAGCAGAGTAAAGTTTATAACGAGTATGTAACAAAATTGATAAAAATTGATCCCAGGATTTATTATTGCAGAAAATAAAATTAATTTTAAAAAAAAACGAAATTAAAGGTTGTTGGTAAACTGAGAAAGAAAGATACAGTCAGATAGTAAAGAATTCAAGAATAAAATCTTGAGTGTTTTGTATAAGAAGGCAATATATATGCTCGTTAGGAGGAAATAATAAACAAGATTCGAGCCAAGCTTTGAGCTACAAGTAAATATAGAAACCTTTCTGTATGGCATTGAAAGCAGGATGGTTTACATGATAAAGAGGAAATATGAAACAATAGAGATATTGTGTATGTTTACAGTATCAAGGACGCAAATGAGATCCGGGAAAACTTTTTTTTAAAAAAAGGAAAACCAAAAAAACACAACTAAAAGAACAAGACATTTGAACCTTCCGAATGATAATGTGGATATAGGGCTTGGTGAACACGCATATAGCAAGACATATAGAAAGAATTATTGAGAAACTTAGCTGACGATCTTGTCTTTATGGATGGCAGCAAATTGATGGAAATTCAACAAACACCGGATAAAACTTGAAAAAAAAATACATGTGAGGAGATATGATTGCTCGGGTCCTGAAAGACCACGTCACATAAACAGAAATACATTGAGTAATAAAACTTATAACAAAACTCAGGATAGTTTAAAACATGTAAAATGCTACTAACCGATTGAACTCATTATATATTGTACATGCATGCGTTTAATTCATGCCAAAAGCAATACTATTGTTAGAAGTTACTTCTAAAGATTCAAATTGAGAACTAACGAAAAAAAATGAAGATAAAGTTCGTGCTGCACAATCGATTAAAGATACAATACTTTCAAAACCCGCAAGGATAGGACCATAACACGAAATTCCTCAAGCAAGAATTACTTCTAATCTCTATCGTTTATCCAGAATCTCTCACCAAACATTTAATAAGAACATTTGTAATGAGAATACAATAAATTACATCAAAGATTTAGCGGATTTTTAAATCGACTCTGTACTTATGTGATAACATTTACGCACAACTGGGATCTGATATACTTTTGTCGTGCCATTTTCTGTTACCAATAAACTCTATTTCTGAATATTTACTGAGATACAGACAAAAAATGTTTATTCAGATAACAAAATTGTATCTCTACTTATAGAAAAGATAACATAGTTTGCTTGCATAGTTCAGGATATTAAGTATGAACCTAACGATTGTGGGCACAGCGTTGGTTATACGGGTTGGAATTATATATTGTAAATAAAGATATAGAAATAATATCAATGCTTTTCGATTAATATAGAAACGCTGTTAAGTTTTCATTACATAAAATAATTAAAAAGAACTCGACTGTTTAAAAGAGAAGTATTGAATCAGTACATTTGTTATATATTTTTTCATTGTATGGACATAATCATTGCTGAAGTTAAAATTTGTTTTGTATGATAAAACTGAATGTAACGGTTTTTTTATTACTAGCACTACGAAAAAATACCTTATGTATTTAAAAAATAAATCAGTATCATATTTGGGTTAAAGAATGTTATTAATATTTTTTCGGTTAATATGAAAGCCTTCATAAATTAAAAAATCCAAGTTACAAATTTTATTACAAATAACATGCAAAGCATTTTAGGAATAAGGTTTCATCTAATGATAGAGATGTCATTTGAAATAACTGACAAAAACTCCAATTGTGCAGGTTTAAATATCAGCTAGACAGTAGTTATTCGTCACTATGATGGCATTGTTAAGAATAATGCCAGCTGCCTTCTGAAATAAGTCTAATTTCGAGACATTTGAAAAATCAGATTTAAAGACTATTTGCCCTTCCTCATTATGGCCGGGTTTACCCTTGTTTAGTAAAATGAGTTTTAGTCAGACATCTATATAAATCCACCCTAGCAATTCCACTAAACATGCTATAAAAATTATATATATATATATATATATATATATATATATATATATATCGGATAAAATTGTTTGTGGAAAGCTTAAAGCAATATAGACGCTTCCATGTCAAATATTTGATATTTCAAGCAATTAAGATATTACATTAAGTTTATTTACAAAAAATAAGGATGGAAATGCGTAGTGTGTAACTTTAAACATGCTTTTAATGTTTTCAAGAATTTTATCTGCAATTTCCAGTCCTGTTAGTGGAAAATTTAGTCAACTGCCTACCAATTTTAAAAATGTTAAAAATTCTACAAAATCAATCAGTTTTAAACTTTTTTTCAAATGGACAATGACACAAAGCAATGTCAAATAATATTCAGATGATTGTAGACTAATATTAGAGTAATGCAAAAATCAGGAAACCTACTTCAAATTCTAGTGTGTTTCGTTACAATCACATTTTATAAGAATGTTGATAATCACCATGTTGCTTTAGACATATCAAAAGAAAATGACAAGGTTTGGCATACCAATCTTCCTCACAAGTTGAAAGGTTATAGCATCTCTGGATTAATAGTTGAATTGATTTAATTCTTCCTATCAAAAAGCGAAATGAAAATTGTCGGAGTGTTCAATCGTTGTATTAAAGATTACTGCTAAGGAGTCTTGTCGTTTTTATCTTTGTTGCGATATTCGCAACGTTTCTGCCGTTGAACACTTCGACCATCTTGAGATGACTGGACTTTCAAACTGAATGATGTTCGTGATTATTTAAATATCATGTTAGTGGTAAGTTATAAAGTGAAACAGTAATTACATACAAAATATTAATAGGATACTGCAACGCGTTATTCCATAGATATAAAAATGTGCTGAAATCTTATGGGATACAGGTCATCTATATGAAACTGTTCAAAGTTTGAACAACATAAGATACACATACGACACAGTGTTGATTGCAGACACGGAAAGGAAACTGCAAGACCTCCTGCAGAAGATAGCTAAAGAGAGTAACAAGAAGGAAATACAAATAAATTGCAAAAATATTCGAATGCATGTTCATCAGCCAGAAGAGTAGTCCAAAGTGCCAAATATAGGTGTGGAATGTTAAACTCAAGCAGGTAAAAAAATTTAAATATCTGGGAAGTGTACTAACTGAAAATGGAAAGTGCGACATTGAGATCCGAAGGCAAATTGGCATGGCGAATGACGCCTTCCAGAACTGAGTAAATTATTAAGACACAGGAAAAGTTCAATAGAAACAAAGAAGAGAGTACTGGATTGCTATGTGATGTCAGTTCTTCAATGTGGCAGTGAATGTTGGACAATATCAACAAAGATGAAAAAAAACTTGAAGCAGCTAGAATGTGGTTCTACAGAAGGATGCTGTGGATATAGTGGACCAAGAATGTGAGGAATGTCGAGGTGTTGGAAAGAAAGGAAACGAAAAGAAATTGATATTGAACATCAGGAAGATGCAACTGAAGTTCCTGGGACATGCAATGAAGAAGAAGTGCTTGGAGAATCTGATACTAACAGGCTAGACAAAGGGGAAAAGAGACAGAGGAAAGCAGCGGATAACATAATTGAAGAGTCTAGGCAGGTGGATGACAGAACGGGAGCTGCGAGACGTTATAGGAGAAAGCGTACTATGAACCACCATGGATAGAGAGACGTGGAAAGCCATGATCGCTTACGTCCTGAAAGAACAAGGCACATAGACGAAGAAGAAGAAGATCTGGAAATGAATACTGGAAAATATTCTCACATATTAACAAAGTCTTGAGGTAACAGAAATATGCTTCTTTGAAAGAATGCAGAGAAACTGATAGACAGAACATTTGAGAAGTGAGATTGGTTTTTCAGGAAAATAAAAAAATGAAAAAAGCTTGATTAGAATCAGAATAAATTAATCAAAATTTCAAGAGGGCATAATTAAGAAAGCTTACTTGGATAATTTCAAATTCACGGAATATATTAAGAGCAACTGGGACACTGAAAAACATAGCCGATGAAATCTATTGATGCAAATTGTACAAAAGGTAATATAATTTAAGGAGAACCATGACCTCGCGTGTTCATAGAAGTACAGATATAACCTCATCGTCAATAATAATAATAATAGACAAAGACTACATAGAACTAATATTATTTAAGAATTTACAATTCCTTTGAAAGATCGTCTTCTTCATCCACACAATTTTGTAAAATATTATTTCGGGCATAAAACTACGAGACTGACACAAAGTTTCGGGCTGTGTGACTCAGAAAAAAGCTCATTTCGTTCTCATTTAAACACACATAAAAACCTACTAAACACTATCCGTAGCATAATTGCTGACAAAGCAAATATCACAGCATCATTCAAATGCCAAAATTCTAAAAATAATGGAAGCATTATTAATTAAAAAAATAACATACCATAATATCAACTGCATACACGCTAACAACGTGCTTATCATGTTCGGTGCATAACACACTACTCTATAAACATACATAGCACCACAAACATTCTGTTACACGTAAACCAAAAACTTGGACAACTTTTTTATCATTTATTTCCTCGGAAGAAAAACATCATAACTTAAAAAACGACATAGAAATTTGATGTAAACTTTGATGTAAACCATTATTATTAATATTATCAATATTGTTAGAGCTATTGTTAACTTTGTTGAGATACATTTGCTTAATGTTGTGTAATTCTTTGTGAAATATAGATTTGGAAGAAGATATCATTTGTGTTCTTTGAAGTAAGCTTTTTATAACAGCTAACTCATATCGTTGGGGGCATTCACTATTATAATTAAGAAGACAAAAATTTATGCTCGTTGTTTTCTATATAGAGAAGTAGTAAATCTATGTGTGCTAGAATCAATGAACCAACTCTAACAATATTGATAATATTAATAACAATAATGGTTTATATCAAAATAAACATAACATTATTAAGTTATACTATTGCAACCAAATAAATAATAATTACTAACAAGATGAAAAACTCTCAAAAACATAATACATGGAGATGTTAAACTAGTGGATAGTAATAATCAAATGAAACGCATTATATATTATAAAAAATTCAAAACAATTGACCTCATAGTCTCTCATAACCCTACAAGCACTAAACTAAATTCTCTACAAAAAACAAATGTAGTGTACCAATTTACATGCCCATTCAGAGATTGCATCTCTGATACTAATAAAAAAGATCCAGTACATATATTGGTTTTACTACAACCACGCTATCCCGTAGACTTACATGGCATCATTCTGATCAGAGTAGAATTAAACATTTCTCTGTAAAACATATATATGTAGGTAATATCAGACAGATTTTGGTCAACAGTACGGTGATCCTTACTCATACACATAGTAAGAGGAACCTTCAGATATTGGAGGTCATGTACATCAAATCTAAACACCCAACAATTAATAAAACCACCTTTAAATCTGGACATAACACCTTACATTGCATTTGAATACATGGTTTTGTTGTCATTTCGTGCTATCTCGCGGTGTGATGTCATCGGACCGCATTGCAAATTTGAAAACTGCGTTTGTTATTTTTGGTAACTGCCGTTGCCTAGCGGAGTTTTATGTCAACACGAAATAAAATCGTCGGTGATGGTGGATGTTATTGTATTACCGTCTAAATAAACTCTCTGAAGATGGTTCATGTGAGCCGAAAGCTTAGAAGCAAATTAATAAAAATTATCCAAATGTTGGAAAATTTTTGTCTTTATTTTCGACTGAAATTAAAGCCAAAAGACGACGTTTAGAAAGGCTCATGAGTATACATAATAGACATTCATTGTCTCTTATATTTAACAGTATATGTTTAGAATATATATATATATATATATATATATATATATATATATATATATATATGCAGAAAGATAGATATCTTATAAAATTGAAAACATATATTTATTGGTTACATGTGTTTAAGTAGACATATGTGGTGTGGTGTTGTTTTTTTTTTTAAATAATGAATTGACATGAGTAATACACGAAAATCTAATACTCGACGTGGGCCGAACAGGCCTTCTATTTAATATTAAAAATATTTATTTAACCATTTAACCACGTGATCACTCTTGAATACCATTTTGATAATTTTACACACACACACACACACACGCACACACACACACACATATATATATATATATATACAAAAATAATTTTTTTTTAAATTGTCTTTTCAATATTTATGAAATTTAATCTCATGGTATTCATTGTATCAATGTTGTAAATGTAGTGAACAATTTTCGCTTTGTTCGGAAATATTCTTTCTATGAATATTCTTCTTTCAAACAAATAAGAATAATTTCATTTTCCACTTATATGTGTTCACAAAACATAAACCAATTTTATATACTTACAATTTTGTTAAATTTCCTCTTGAAAATAATTTATTTAAAATCTAGTATAAATTTACTTCGTTTTTTTTTTGTAAACTATTTTTTCCCTACATGAATCAATTCAATAATATGCCAATTTTTACTGATAACTCCTGAGAATACAATATTCTTGATATTCTCCCTTTTTTGACAGGAAACAAGAAGTTTCTGCTGTTTAAAAACAAGAAATATAAGACTATATATTGAAAGTACGCTACCCGATATACGTCCACCACCTAAAACAAATAATGTTTGCTCATTGCTCAAATTTCAAAATAGTGACAGACCAAAAATAATTCCCAGCAAAAAAGGTTGGAATTCATTCTATTACTTCAAGATTTTTCCTAAGTCTTACAATTATTTCTTCCCGGACTCAAAAGTATGTTTCTTTACTGAAAAACGGAAATCACGTGTCGGATTGTAAAATGAACGAAGAAAAACATTTTTCACTCTGATATAAAATATTCTTTATGAAGTGAATTAGGTAAAAACGATTGTATGGGCGTGCCTCTTCGTCCTACAGCAAGAATGCTGGTGTCCCACAAGGCACTATCCTGAGCCCGACACTCTTCCTTATTTTCATCAACGACCTCCCAGATGAGATCAAGTCCCAAGTAGGCATCTACGCAGATGACGCTGCAATGTACTCCCGCACAAGTAAGAAACCTGTCGTGGGGGACAGACATAATCTCGCTGCTGACCTTGAGCGGGATCTACACTCTGTGGTGAACTGGGTCAAGAAGTGGCTTGTCAACTTCAATTCATCTAAGACCAAGCTGTTGTCTGTCAACCATTAGAGCAACCTCTCCTGCCTCCCATAAGCATGGACCAAGTGATTCTCCCTGAGAGTAATACACTACGCCTCCTCGGACTTACCCTGTCCTCAATCCTCAAATGGAACCACTATATTGAATCCATAGCAAAATCTACTGCTAAGAAGGTTGGGTCACTATGTCGATCCAGGATGTTTTTTCCACCTGAATCCATCCTGCATATATACAAGTCAACCATCCGTCCGTGCATGGAGTACTGCCGCCATTTATGGTCAGGTGCCCCTGCCGTTCTCCTCAGTGTTCTTGACAAGCTCCAAAGGAGAGTCTGTAATGTGATAGGTACTGATCTGGCGACTCGACTGCAGCCACTTCCCCATCGTCAAAATGTGGCCTCCCTTTGTCTCTTCTATAAATACTTTCATGTCTTCTGCTCGGACGAACTTAAGTCACTGATGCCTCCTCAACAGGTGTTTACTCGTGCAACCAGACTGGCAAGTGGGTCCCACCCATTCACAGTCAGGTTAGCCAAATTCAGACGACAATTCTACTCCTCCAGCTTCTTCTCTCGCACATCCCGCCTGTGGAACTCGCTCCCGTATTCTTGCTTTCGTGGACTCTAGCTCTCTCCCCACCGCCGTATAACCTTCCCTTTCTCTCCACCTATGCATCTGCCATCGCACCTGCATTCTATTGTTCCTTTCTAACTAGTTTGTACTCCTCACTCTTTTCTAATTAATTTTTTTTACATTTATGTAACCCCCTGCACATCAGTGGCGTTTCCGCCTTACTCGGGGTGAAATGATTAAAAAAAAAATTCAAGGTCGAAACGTTTTTTCTTTATATTTCTTTCCATAGCTACATGGAATGACGTACACACAGTTGTTGGTCATGTTCTCCCCTATAGAGTGTCTTACGCGGGAGATGTCTCTTCAAAGAGTAGAAACTCTTTTGAAGGTAATCTGATGTTATCTGGACTAATAATCTTTTATATTTTCTTCGGTGACCCCTTCACATAGGGTGGGCAGATCGAAGCTGTTTTCTGAGAGTTGTTATCTTCATGCACCTTCCCTTTCAAGTTTGTTGGAGCTGTTGTCATGTACCCTTGGTAGTTATTACATACTGCTTATACCGACCATTTCCTCTTCATATGTCTTTGTGCCGCCGCTTGTTACTTTTGTTTGATGTTACAGGCAGTAGCTGATTCCTTACTTTACATTGTAGGATTGTTGGGAGTTGAAGTTGATGTATTGTCCAGCTATCTTACGGGGTGTGTCAGAAAATGTCACACCCTGTAATTGGTTCCTCTTTCTCTTCACTCTTCTCTTATGTAGCCCTCTGCGCACCAGTGGTAGTACTGGGGTGAAGTGATAAAAGCAATATATATATATATATTTCATGAGATCTGTTACGAAAATAATTAAATCCGACGTATTTTTAATTTGTTTGTTTAAATATTATTATCTAATGGATACCTATATTTGAGTAGATACTCTGTTTTTATTATCAAACAGTATATTTATTTACATCTATTGGCCAATCTATATATTTCGTTAAAAAGATTTAAGGTTTTATTAAATTTTTATTTACTTTTTCTCCTATTCTTACATATTTTTTCTTTAGATACGAAGTGTAAAAATATTTTATAATTTTATACTTTCCACGCGCAATTAAAACATTATAGAACGTATTTACTCTCCTTCAACCAGCAAAAAAATTAAACATGTAAGAATACTGAAAAATTAACTAAAAAATAATTATAAACTTCCTTGTCGGAGGTTTTTAGCGAAACATTTTTAAAAGTAATATCGATACCCAAATATATATATATATATATATATATATATATATATATATATAAGTACAATTCTTGAAATTTGGTAAGGTAAATTCTAATAGAGACAGACTTCAAAGCAAACTCAATGTTAAATTTCATTGCTAAATTTAACAGATTATAATCAGGAAACAAATGTTAGATATTTTTACAAATCCATTGCTAATACTGTATTTCGCGATCGCATCCGCTTTTCAAACCAAATTCATATAACACTGGATGTCTTAAATTTTTTCAAGCGAATTCACGTGGGATAGTAAAAAAAGGGGAAAGAAAAGAATAAACATTAAAAAGAGAAAGGAGAGAGAAAAAGAAAAAATAGAGTTACAAGTTGGGTAGGGGGTTAACTTAAGTTATTTGATTCCAGCTCTGGGCAACGTCTCTGACCTAGATATCCAAAAATCTTCGTTGGTAAAAGAGTTGAAATTTGAATCGAGCTGCTCGTTGACCGTTACAGGTGTATGATATTAAAGTTTGGAATTTAAAGCTTATCGTTGAATTTACGCTAGACAATTGATTGTTATCATAAAGTAGGACTAAATAAATTAAAATCTAGACACCTAGAATTAACAATAATTAAGGATTAAAGATTTTTCAAATGAAAAACTTTAAAACCACTTTTTTTTAAATTTAAGAATAAAATGGAATCGTAAAATAGTATAATATAAGAATACGACTTTTAAAAGTAAGTAAATAACTAAGAATATGTCATGCGTATATATATATATATATATATATATATAGTGATGTAAATTAATGAATATACATATGTATGATGGTGCACATATGTATACTATTATTATTCAGATATTAATAAAAGAAATCTCATTAAAATAATAAAATAAGTGATTTAATGACCACATGCTGTCATAGTAAACTATCTTAAACAGACTGTTATAAACTACTATACATTTACCCTTTTCTTTCTTTCTTTCTTTTATTTTTTATGTCTTTCTGTCTTCCCCTCAAAATATTACTTTTAACAAGTATTAATTAACCCTTTTATTTTTGCCTCCTAAATTTTTTAATTTGATAATTTTAATTCTAAATTTTATTTTTTATTCTAAATTTCGGTTTTCCTTTTATTTTATTTTAATTAGAATTTTACAATTTCAATGATATGGTTAGCATTATGCTAGTCATATGGTAAGTAAAATGAAGTGTAACATTTAGCAAGTCAATGTTTTTAGATTTCTATTTAATATTAATTAAAGATTAAAGTTCTTCAGTATTCTATGGATGAATTTACAGATTTTATCTACTTTGGAGTTAGTAGAATTATGGATAATTATGAGACCATCACCATTTTCCAATCCACATTCTTTTATATCGAAATCACGATGAACCGTGATATATATATATATATATATATATATATATATATATATATATATATATATATATATATATATGGATGACTATTTACGTTCTCACACCCTTATTGAGCACCCTGGAAGAATGGTAGACTTTGAAAAACAGTAGCTACTTTGGCATCTACGCATCCTTCATTCAACAATGAATTAGAACACTCTCAACTATTGGGCATCTATAATAATAATATACACGCTAAAACGTCTGCCTCCTTCTACCAAGCGCCCGTAGTTCAGAGGTAGAATAGCCGACCAACGCCAATTCAGTCGGGTTTCAATCTTGGGTAAAAAACAATTTAACCGTACTGATGAGCTGTGCTACAGCGAGACAGATCTGTCTGCGGATGACTATATATATATATATATACAGAAAGGAAAAATCAAAATTCTATTTAGATTGGTTATAAATTATAATTTATTTCTATTAGCTAAATTGGCTCATTTCATCTGACCACTCCATTTGGTACAAATACTTTCCCGGAATAAACATTTGTTTAAAATGAAATAGAAAACAATTCACATCATCCAAAACAGAGACTTGTTCAGCGTCCTTAGATATTGTCCATAAATTCATTACACGCTCTCTCACAAACACATCAATACGTACATACGCATAACCTATATATTCACACAATCACGTATACTTACTTGTGTTCACATACACTTATGACCATGCTTCCACATATATACATACAAATGAACACACACCCATCCATGCTGTATTTACTAGGCTTCCCACGCAAGCCCGGATGTGACACATGGTCATTTTAATGTGGGAATTCCCGGCCATATAGCCGGGCCAAAAATATGTCTGTCTATTTTTACCGAGTCGTGGTTCTACCCTTCGGCGGAACCACGACTGGGTTTGTGCTCTCTGCTCGGAAGCAGAGAGCTGACAGTGTCATAGCGTCGTCAGGCGAGTGGCGTATCAATATAATGTTCGTTTGAAGACGGTTTAAGGTATATAGAGATCTATAGAAATTGTAAGTCATATACAAACTCAGCTGGGAGACAATCTCAGTAAAAATCTTTTACACAGACCTCTTATTTATTGGACAAATTCTGATTAACTAAAAGATAAGTATAAATATTTTAGATCAATCTTTACTATTACTTTTATTAACTGATTTTAGGTTTCTCCTAAAAGGAAAAATAACAAGTGCAAGTAAAGTTTTGTTTATATTGCAAGGTAATAAAAATGCATTTCTTCATTAAAAATACGATAGAAATCGAATAGATTTAATCAAATAAAATAATTTCTAATACAAAAATCAAAACGAAAGGTTTTGCTTGAGAAATCTAACTTTGATGTATTATTGAATTGTTATTTTTTTTCTATGATGTGCGTTGAACAAAAATCAAAAGAGAGGTTACTAAAGTTTCGGATCATATTTGTCTTGATTTACTTTCTGTCCAGAAGCAATTCAACAAAGAAATCATGATCTGCATTGAAATATGAACAAATACTAAAACGTTTTCAATAAGCTTTCATTGCGAATTACAAAATTTATCGATTACAGTCTTTGAAAGAGTGTCACTCTCATTATAAAAAAAATCAAGAAGTGCAGACATTTTCAAAATAAAAACATAGTAGAATACGAATTCTTTAAATGAACAATCTCAAACGAATATAAAATATTTGTTAGAATAAAAACACTAGTGAAAACCTGAGATTTTTGCACTTTCATCAGACTTTCAAAGTCTCAATTTCCCGCATATTGATTTCCAATATATTTGTTTGGAAAACTTCCAAAATTTTATAAGAACCTTGAAATTTTAATATGTTATCTCCTGATATGTTTTGTAATTTGCGTTATATTAGAAATAGGAAAATATTTATTAACGCCCGAAAGACATTTTGAAACGTTTATTAGGAAATGTATATTATTACTTATAGCATTAGCATTTTATGAACTGTATTTTAGAAAATAGAACTGAACAATCGATCTAAAACTAATCAGAATCCAATGTAGCCAGATTACAAGAGTATGTCTTCACCATTAGATAGATAGTATACTATCAGACGGCGAAACGGGAAACACAGAAACCTGAGTGTGTATAAGAATAACGTGTTATATGATCCAGAAACCAAGTGAAGTATTCCAAGCCTGGAAAATAACATTAGCAACAAACATGAAGATGAGTTGAAGTGCTGTAGAATATATACGCTCCTATATTGAAGCGAATACTAGATAACGCACATAAATGAAGGGAAGATTTGAAGAGACAGAGTTAAGGGTTTACCGATAAATTCTAAGAACGCAGTAGCAACAAATGAGATTTTATGAAAATAGAAATTACTAGGAATCAGATTCTTGCCGTCAAAAAGAGAGAGCTGAAATTCACATAATGGAAAAGGAAAACACGGACAACTTTATATTCACAAAACATATTGAAAGCAACCGAAATAAAAAGCGAGTTAAATACTTTACGAGTAAACATGGATGCCTAGTTTATCAATCGGTCAATTGGCATACAGGATACCCGCTTGGATTATCTTGTCTCTTTCGATCAATGACTGACTAAACAGAAGATTTTCTAGCAGTAGGTTGCCCTTTTTTTCTGCGATAGATTGGTTGAAAATCAAAGCAATAGAACCCAATCTGCCCTGCTATTTAACACATAGCTGGAGAGAGAAGTATTTTATTTGTACTTTTCCCATCGGTACTTGTGTGTAAGTGAATTATACAAAGACTAAAATAAAGACAGAAAAAGTTTCAAAGATAAAGCAAAATAAATGTGGAATATGTGAAGAGCTATGACTGCACATGTAGGGACAATACATAAAAAAACTGATGAAATTTTCAAGTGAAACTTGTTAGAGGCCATCAAAAATGGATTTCAACATTGTACAAACGATGTGCGTTATGGTGCAGCGGATATTGACACGGAACGAGAAGTCGAGGAGCCGATTTCGAATTCCAGATGAATTCCTTGCATTCACTTATGCGCAAATACCCTTGGGAAAAGTATTAAACAATCTCTTCCCTCAAGTTATGGGTTTTAAAATAGAACAGATTGGGTTCTATATTCTTGGCTGAAAGTAATGGTAACCTACTGCGGGATAATCTTCGGCCTAGTCAGTCATGTATCTTTCGAGACATGATCGCCCAAAGCGTGTATCACGTATGGAACTTAACTCACATTGTACAAGCTTGTTTATTCAAACGAAGGAAAAATATTCATAAATATGCACTTATGACGTTTTATTTTTAAAGAAAAATATAACAGAATAAAATATTTTCAGACAAATATTTGTCACTAAGTTGACTCTTTCCTTAGTAGAATATATTGAATAAATTTGTTAAAAATATATAAAACTTCCTAGATAAATACAATTTGTCAGAATATCAATTCTGAAGCATATCCTGTTCGTAATACAAATACTGTTTGAAATCGATCACAAAAATGTAGCTGTAGCTTGTTTTTATTTTCAGAAGTTCAGTTTTAAACTGTGCTGGGGCCATTGATACCTGCATAATATAACGAAACCGTTGCTGAAAATCACTCTTTGTGGTACAGGACTATGTGAGGCGCAACCGAGACTTTTTACCCTGTCAACATGAAGATTATCTACACGCTATCAGGCCGGTCTTAGCAATTCCAGTTGGATCTACTTCCAGACACCTCTCTGACTCATGCTCAAAACGTTTTAGAAGTAGGTTTGGCCTTTACATCCATCACCGTCACAGCCACTAGAGGGTCGAAAGAGAATAAGGAGAGAGGATGACTACACCGATGCTTGAATGCAACGAATGAATTGGTAAAACATCAGTATATAGGAAGTCTAACAAAATAGACACATACTCAGAAACAAATAAAAAACAGTTGAAAATTTACTAATATATATTGTTTTAGGAATGTTATTTTATATTAGCGATACATACATATATACATACATATATATGGTTAAATAAAAATAAAGACAAGAGAAAAACTGTATTTTAAATCGCCTACGCGTTTCGTCCTGTGATGGACTTTTTCAAGGCAAAAAGACGAAATGAGCTCTATTCTAAATTACGTATCTATAAGCAAACAGTGTTGGTAACCACAAAGACGCTCACAAAACATTTCAAAAGATCAAAAGAATATTTTTGTTTTTAGAATTTCTTCATGTGTAATGTAAAGTCACGAGATATTAAAATGAAGGGAATTTGACCGTTTTCTTTGAGAACTGTTTATTTTGTGTGTAAGTCTGTTTTAGAATTTCTTCACGTAAAATGAAGTGAATTCAACCGTTTTCTTTGAAATTTTTATTCTGAATGTTAGTTTGTTTTAGTATAATTACCATAAGTAAAGGTGAGATTGGAAAAAATCCGTGGCGTAAATTGATGTTTTGGTAGTATTGGATAGCGGAGCTCTGGAGGACTTTTCATCAATTTACGCCCCGGGAGATATCAATGATCGCCAAAGATTACAGTACATAGAACAGTTTCAGTGATGCTCATATTTCTCGTGTACATCAAAGAGGCACAAAGATAATCTCTGGTCATCGTTAGACTCAACCTTGATTCTCCATTTTGTTCTAAGGTCCAGAACTGTGACGATTCTCCTAGAATGGGGTTACAATCTAAGACGCACTACTGCTATATACATAGGACCCTGTCAAATTAAGAATATATTATTTATTTTGCATATTCTTAGGCATAAAGTGTGTAAATATTTTTGATTGTTGTCTTGTATTAAAAGAAATATTTTTAATATTTTGCCTTGTGATTTTTTTTCAGAGCAACGAGAAGAAAATATTATTTTCTATCTGCTGAAAGTTTTAAAATCTCTATCGTATTTCAGCCTTACAATGTGGATCGTGTAAGCTGAAGACATTATCGCTGTATCAAAAAATAAATTTGTAATTATCAAAAAATAACACGATTTTCTGCTTACATTATATTTGTCTGAGATAAAATATTGTAAATATAAAAACTCCCATTGAGAGCGTTTAATCGATGTAATAAATTCAGAAATTCCACAGTTTGAAATGGACATAAATCTAGGATATGTCTTCTCATCAAACTTATTGAAATACTGCAGTGCAGTTATCCTGATAAAACTATCAAGTCATCCCATAATGTCTGTCCGAATTTAACTTCATTAAATTATTATAAAATTTGATAATATTTTAGAATGTCAAATGAAATTAAAAGCCATTATTGTTATTGGATACATTTAAAATAACTATTTTTTTACAGATTAAGAGAAATAAGAAATAATTTGATTAAAGCTCTGGTAACATGGATGTATCCAAGGAGCATTTGAGGCAGTTGATTCTTTCTGAGTACAAGAAAAGACCATTTTGCAACAGAAGCGGTTCGTAGCATTCACTCAGTTCAAGAAAATGTGTGCTTGAATGAAAGAACTTGCAGACGATTTGTCCCAAAATTCAGAAGTGAAGATTTCAGCCTTGAAGTTAGATATCAAACAGATCATCCAGTTAAATGATGAGCTTTTTGAGGCGGCACTTGAAGAAAATCTTGCATTATTGGATGAAGTACTGGAAATAAAACTTAGTTCAAACCCTGCAACAGTTCATCGTCATCTTCAGCAACTTGAAAAGGCTGCTAAACTTGGAAAATGGGAACCTGATGAATTTCCTGAAAGCAACCGCACATCCCGAGTTGACGTCTGCTCTTCGCTTTATTCTCGCGAACTTATTTTACCCTTTATGGATAGCTATGTAACTGGTGATGAAAAATGGATCTTCTAGCGTAATGTTAAACGTCGTAAAAACCCAACCACAACCGAGAAAGAAATTTTTTGAGAAAAAGGTTCTTCTTTCTATTTGATGGAATTGCAAATGAATAATTCACTTTGAATTGTTACCACCTAATGCAACAATCAATGCTCGATTCTACTGTCAGTAATTAGAGCGTTTAAACCAGACTTTGAATAAAAAACGCGATTTAGTGAATGGAAATGGAGTGCTGTATCATCAGGACAATGCACGATTTCGCACTGTAAAAATCACTAAACAGATGATCAAATAGCTTGATTCCTAATCCAGCTTATTCTCCTGACCTTGTTCCTTCAGACTCTTATTTGTTTCGTAGTTTACAAAATTATTTGCAGGAAATAATTTTTTCAAGCCAGGAGGATATCTAAACTGATATTGCAGAGTTCTTCGCTTCATAGCCGCCAAACGTGTTTTATCTTAAATGGATTAATCAGCTTAAAGATAGATAAAAAGAAGCCATAGAAAATCAGTTAATGTATATTGGTGATTAAACTTTGGTTAAATACAACGTTTTGGTCTCTTTTTTTCTCTATCCGAAAATCGGACAGAACTTATAGGATGACCTGATAGATATCATATATGGAATCACACAAGTACAAAAGTTTAAATATCTAGAAAAAAACTTAACAGAGGACAAAAAGGTGACATCGAAAAGAAATTCCGTATTGAAATTGTTAAACATCTCTTCCAAAAGATAAACAAATTATAAATAAACATGAACATTTCGTTAGGTAAAAGCAAAAGTGTGCTGTATTGTTATGTTATCAGTCCTCCTATATGGCTGCGAGTCTACATCTATATCGTGTTGAATGCACCGGTTACCGTCAGATCAGCGAAGTTAAGCACCATCGAGCCTGGTCAGTACTTAGATGAGTGACCATTTAAGAATACCAGGTGCTGTAAACGTAAGGAAGGACCAAGAATGGTCCACCGGTCCTCCAGGTTTAGGGGTTGGATGCAGGGTTAACAACCCTGTCCCGTTTTGTTACAGAAACAACAACAAAGTTGCTGCCCTATGCACCATCTGGGTGTGAGGGATAAATGATGATGATATGGCTACGAATGTTTGTGAATCTCCTGAGAAATGAGGAACATACTTGAGATAACAATGATTTGGTTTTAAAGAAGGATGCTGGGAATAGCATGGACAGAACAAATGAGCAAAGAGGGACTTTAAACTTGGAATTAGAAAGAGAAAGTACAAATTTCTAGAAAAAGTAATAAAGAAATAGCTCTTGAAGTTACAATTTTAAAGCTCACAGAATATACTGAATACAAGAGAAACCGAGTAAAGCAATGATTAACCTACCTAAGGAGCTTGAATAAAGAAATAACAGAAGAATGACAGGAATCGGTGATGAAAATTAAAAACTACTAAGAGGTAGTTGGCAAAGGACCCTGTGTTGCTCTATGATCGCCTATATACTGAAGATACATGATTCACAGAAGAAGAAGAAGATTAAAATATATATAAAACAAGGTTTTTATTAAGATTCAAAATAATATAAAATTTTATATAGTCAGATGTTTTGATTATTAAGTTTAGAACAAACTTAATAAAAAAATTATCCAAACGTTGGAGAATTTTTGTCCCTATATTCACATGAAATTAAAGCCAAAATACGATGTTTATAACGTCAGATGATTAAACATAATAGACATTGTTTCTTATATTAAACAGTATAAGTTTAGAAAATTATTTACTGCCTCGATACACTAAATTCTTTGATTGTTACACCTTTTAGCATATAGCCATTATTACTCGAGTTTGAGCAGACCACTGCGTTCGCTGGTGTCTTGTCTGTGGTAGAACAAAACAGTATTCATGTAAAAATATTGTGTTCAAATGAATGAAATATTATTAATGAATCAAAAATTCAGCAATTGTAAAGCGATTTTCCAGTATTTTATTCCCATGTTTGTCAATTCCGAATGCTATTTCCTTAGAACGACATTTAACCATGTAATCAAAATATAATGGACTTTTATTCGATGAATGTAAAGGATTTCGAGATGGGAAAGTCTGGTTTAAAGCTATTATGACTGCGAAAAGAATATTCTATCGGTTGTAATGTTTACATCAAAAGGAAGCATCATTAATAGAATATTTCGTTTGTTTCTATCGGAGATTTTCTATTGGATATACAGACTTTTTACATTCATTATTGCGACTGTAATGATTTCATGAAACTATATGAAGAACAATGAATCTTATGTAATTTATACCGTGTTCGACAGAAGTTCGTCACTAGGTCAGTAGACAAAACGATATATATTTGTTATTTCGAGTCAAATTCTCAGCTCAAATTATTCATATTTTTGCTTTCCTTCTTTATACATACAAATATATATATATATATATATATAGAGAGAGAGAGAGAGAGATGCATTTACGAGTTCATACATTAAGTTCGGAACATTACAGCAGTTTATAACTAACATTTAATATGAAAATTTTACTGTATCATGCTCAATCAAAGAAGTAAGGGAAAAGCCATGGTTTAGGTACATTAACAAGGAAAGACAAATATGTCATTTCTATCACATTTTTAAGCCTGATTTATTGAGGTATTTTATGCGTGTATTTCTGTTTAAGTACTTGTTTATGTGAATATAGATGCGTATATCTAGATATATATGCAATATATATTTGTTAAAACAATTCGCATTAAATTTATGATTTGTTTATATTTTCCTCATATATGCATGGATAATTCAAATATATCGCTGAAACTATGCAATGGAATTACTTGCTGGTCAAAGATGTAATGTTTTCCACATGAGAAACATGTGAGTTTGGTTCAACAGCTGATTTTATTTAATACGTTTAGATCTGAATTACACCCTGCTTTAGTTAAAGCATTTGTATTCTCTTATGATATTCAATGCCTAAACAATATATTTATTTATAATAGTTAATTTGGAGTGAAATCACATGAATAATTTGTATTTCATTAATAAGCAGTAAATTCTTTTCAAACGCCTTCTACCTAATGACAGCTGCATCGTGAAACAAAAGTAAGTAGAATTTTTTCCTCATCATAAAAATCTTAATATCTTGTCTGCATGTCCTCATAAACTAATGTTTCGCCATTTCTTTATTCTTCCACAAATTTTTAAATTGTGCTTTAGGTAAATTTTTGCTATTTTATTTTTTTCATTTCGTGCATCTACGTTATTTGTTTTTTATTCTGTCGACTGCACAGTATGATCAGCTGGATACCGTCTATGATTTAATTCACTTCACCAGAGATTTCGAAACGGCATGCTGTATTCCTTGGCATTTTTTCGGAAAATCCAATACAAACATTTCCGAGTGTTTGGGTGCCAGTCTGTGGACAATCCAGAGGACTCAGAAAGAGTTGAGTGATATATTCAGTCAACACTATGGAATTTGGAGTGATCATTAGTGGTGGCTACATTATGCCTATATTCATCATTCTACATGAACTCATGCTCAACTTGAAGGCCTACAACACGTGCCTTGAGGAGATAGTTCTGTCCTAGTTGAATTGGCTGGCCGCTGGAAGAACCTATGTCTGGCCATAGCACTATGCTACTCAAACAATGGCAACCAGTCATGGCTGACAGATAACTCTTTTATCTATCTACCTAACTCTCCAGACTTCAACACCATTGATTATTATATGTAGAGCGCTGTTCACCAAGAGACTAAAATAATCCATGTGACACAAAAAAATGAACTGAAGGCAAGAATTCTAATAGAATTTACCAACTTAATTAAGGTAACCGTACAGAAGAGTTGTAGGAGATTATGAAGCCGTCTGGAGATCGTAGTTCATAACAATGGAGATATTTTAAATAAATTTTATCTTTAGTATTTCAAGATCATGTTGTGTAATCTATATTTGTTAAAAGTTATGTCAGTGTTATTTTCAGTTTTGGGTCATTTCGACATCAATTTGTCATTTGTTACCTTTTACCATAACCATTTCTTTTTAGTGTTTCTTGATCCTTGAACCGGGTGGATATTAGTGAAAAATACTTTTATCTTCCTATCATCAAATCTTCCTCATCGTTTTGCAATAAGTTATCAATCAGACAAATACAAATAGCATATTTTGCTATATTTATATATCTGCTTAGATGTCACTTGAACTGTATCGAACGAAATTTGAAATAAAATTTTGATAAAATAGATTGCCAATATGTATACGACTGTTTTAAGGGTTAATAAATTCGATAAATACAAGTGACGGACGCTTCCTTTACACTTATGCATTTCTTTTGTAATTTTGACATTATTTATAAATTTTAATTACAATTTAATCAAGTATAAACATATGCCTAATTATCTATCTATCTATCTATCTGTATATATATATATATATATATATATATATATATATATATATATATAAGGCAATCTGTGAGTCTGTGTGTGACTGTTACCTATGCACGCCTACATTTTTTAAGCTACGCCATTCAAACTTTCTAGGGACACATATCTACAAGGTCACACACAAGCCAGGTCGACACATACGTTTTAAGTTTAAGTTCAGCAATTTTCTCTTTCGCACGTTTTGGCCAAAGAAGCCGTTTGTTTCCCTTTGCTTCGTAAAACATCTGAGATGATTGCTAGATTACATCACAGAAATGAAATCTCATGTGTCAAACGCGACTAAAATGAATGAGCATTTATATTTAATTTTTATTCCGACGTTTTAAAAATTCATTTTGTCAACAAAAAATGTGAATATTTTTCCCCGTAATTTTGAAACAAATAAAATATTTTAAAAAAAGTGTTTTTTTCAAACAAAAATGGTTAATTTAATTATTTAAGACTATTTTTTCAGATTTAATATTTCATACTTCAGAAAATAAAAATTAAATTAAAAAAATAAAGATTTCTTTTTCGCCAAATATTTCATGCGGAAATCAACTGTCTGTAATTTGTGTGGCATTAATGTAACTTTTTCTTCTAAAATGAAATATCTACATTTTTAAATTTTCTTAGAAAATTTCTGAATTTCTTTTAGTCAACAAAAATGTAAATATTTTCCCCCGTTATTTTGAAACAAAAACAAACGCAATGTCACACACAACATCAACTCACGTTTATGCAAAACAAAATATATTTTAATGGAATTTTTTAACAATTTTTAAACAACAATTTTTTATATAATTAAATTTTTATGTAACTAAGTTTAAAGTGAGGCGTCCACTAGAAGCGCAACACACTGCATTAATCATCTAACTAAAATGTTCTGAGTTGCACGGGCAACGCCGGGCCATGACGCTAGTATTATTTAAAACTGCTACGTTTATAAAGTGAGTGTTTCTAGAGATTATATGCAAAAGAGGTATTGTCAAATATCTTATGTAAAATTCATAGATATGTGTTATCCGATGAAATAATTTTGTACTATTATGTATAGCATGAAAGCAATTAAGTCTCAATTTTCAATTTCAGATTGATATGTAGTATATTTTATTAATTATAGCAATTTACAGTGTCAAGAGATTATTTGTAAGAACTAGAATTTAGTATTATGGCTCGTAAACAAGAACTAACAATGAATGAAAGGATCTATATAATCAAAGACATTAGAAAAGGAAAATCTTCACTTCAACTTTCTAAGGATTTGACAAGGGATCATCAAACAATCAAGAAAATATGTCATATGGGAATTCAACCAAGGAAAAAAGATTTCAAGCTGAATTCAGGAATTTAACAAAGCGAGATCTATAACATATCCGGAGGGAATTAATAAGAAACCCAAATACATCAGGTGCGTTCATATTTAAGGCCGCTGGAGCTCCAATGGTTTCAAGGGAAACAAGGTGTAAGACATTAAGGAAGTTTGCCGATGTAAAAAATCAAGTAAAGAAACCCATGTGTAAAAAAAGATCATAAGAAAGGAAGATTGCAGTGGGCAAATAATACTTGAAAACTGATTTCAGTAAAGTGCTTTTTACAGACTAATCAAGGATCACTCTCGATGGGCCCGATAGATAGGCTCAAGGATGGTTTACAAACAACAAGACACAAGAAAACTTTTTAAATGCAACAAGGCGGCGGTGAGATCATGATATGGCCTGGGATTATTGAAAGACTGGGTTAAAATGAATGCCAAGATTCACTGTGATTTTCTAGAACAATATTTCTATGAATCGTTTAATAACCAGTCTTTTGCCAAGCGTAGATCTATGATCTTTTTGCAAGACAACGCACCAAGTCCTGCATGAAAATTTACTAAAACCTTGTGAAAGAAAAGGGATTTGTTGAAGATTCTCTTATGGACTGACCTTCAGGTACCTGTGACTTGAATCCCATTGAGAACCTGTGGAGCATTCTCAAGAGAGATATTTATTCTTTGGAAAGCAATTCAACAACAAGTGTGACCTCTAGGAGGCTGTTAAAGTTGCTGCAAACAACTTACCAGCATCTAAAATTGCAAATCTAACGTCAGATATTGACAAAAATCTTCTAAGAGTTATTGATAAAAAGGAGCATTTGTGCAATAAATTTTAGGAGGTGCTTATTATTTTTTGTTAGTATATATTTTATTTTTCATATGTTTTTTCGTGTTTTTCCTTTCAGAAATTGACGAATTTGTTCTAAAATCTTTTCATATTTTTACATTAGTTTTACAAGGTATAATAATGTAAAAGTATCAAAATAAATAGTTGCAAATAAAATACTGACAGTCAAATTTGTCTGTTTTGTTAAATTAGTAAAGTTTTTTCCAACAAAAAACAATGGTTTTCTCTATTACTCTATATCTAAATTAATAATATTGAGTAGAATCTAAACAACATAATAATAGGACTTTTAACATTAAAGACGCAACTCTTTATACCAATGCATATAATCCCTAGACACAGTTTAGTAGAAATAGAGATAGATATGTAAATTTAAATGTAGTCATTTTTGCTTTCATATCAAAACTACAGAAAAAGAATGATTTGATATGTGGATTTGGATAGTGTAGTAGAAGACAAAATTTCTTCTACACTATCCAAATCTACTGCACATATGATTAAGCTCCCAAATATCTACATATTGCACTAATAATTCGAATATTATAATTGTAAACTGATTAAATATATAATCACTAAACAAAAATATATGTGTAATGTAAATACATGATTGAAATAACTAAGCTAATGTTCTGGACTAAACACAACATACTACTTTTCTTATAACCCTGTACTGACGTATATATATATATATACAGGCATGTCTGTTTTGCTGTGTCACAGTTTATCAGTACGGTTAGACATCCGATTGCTTTTAGCCAGGCTCGAAACCCGACCGAATTGACAGAAAAAGGTTGACTTTCAGCGTGGATACACCATGTAAACATAGATAGATAGATAGATAGATAGATAGATAGATAGATAGATAGATAGATAGATAGATAGATAGATAGACAACCCTATAGGTTGAATGTCACAGTGTTGGCATATACAAATGATGTATATTTAATCTTCAAACCCCTTCATCCTTGAACATAGAACAGTCTTAAAATATATTTCTGCATATTTAATAACATTAAATATTGATTTTTTTCTTAAAACATTTTCCGCATTGCAGTTCCACCGATCTAGAAAACGTAAGGATTTAGTCAAATATGTTTACCATACTGACAACACCAATTTCTTGACAATAACAGAGACATTCTTCCAATCGACTTAAATTAAAACGAATATATTGGATCTATAGCTGCATCTACAACTGGGAATGTTGGGTCTCTGTGTCAGGCTAGAACATTTTTCTCATCAGATTCAATCTTACACATATTCATTCGCGCAGTGAATACTGTTGCTATACTTGTGTGATCCAGCAACTCATTTAGATGATCTCAACAATTTCAAAAGTAAGATTTGCAATATAATCGGTAGTGACTTGATATCTTGACTTCAACCCCTTTATTACCTGTTACTTCCCTCTGTTTTTTCTACAAATATTTAATGGCGAATACCATAATACCAATTACAAGGTACCAGAGAAAAGGCTCTGATAAGCTTTATCTCTGGTATCTTGTGATTGTTAATTTAAGTATGCTACAGAATAGCATCTATGTCGCACTTTTACCGTTAAAATAGTTTAATGTAACCACCTCTTCTACTCGAACATTTTATTTTCTTGCAATTACCGCCTATGGGTTTTTTCTTCCTTTCACTTGCTTCCCTACTAGCTACAATCTTCCAAAATTTAAATACAGTGTCTATTGTCATATATTATCCTCTTGAATTCCGTTTATCTTTTTATCAGTTTGTTAATAATTTCTGTACCGCGTCTTTTCTCTCGCTCTAAGCCCCTGCAATCCTGCCTGGTTTTGGGTGAAAAGAAAACAAAAGACAATCGACAGTACTTGAACATCGACAAAAAACACACACACAAAATAAACTTTCGACTTTTTATTCGTAATTTCGATCCAAATAACATGTTTGGAAATCGGAACATATAATAAGAAGTCTTACATATACATGTCCAGTTTATAGATAGATAGATAGATAGATAGATAGATAGATAGATAGATATTAAGTGTGAATATGTAATTATAAATACAAAGAGTCTCTGTTACATTCTGCCATGCGTGATCAAACTTATTTGGGGATTTTTTTATTCCTCACGTATTTATAGGTCTTAATAAATATCTTATATTCCTTTGTGCGTTGATTAATTTGATTCTGTCAGTTACAAAATTAATTCGCGTTAACATCTCACTTTGCCTTCAGTTTAGTTGGCAATCTGCCCAATGTATCGTCAGTCAGTTCAACGCCTCTCTGATCTTTGTAAATTGAATAAGTCTAGAATATCTTTAGCTTCCCCAACCAGCTCAGTTTATCGAAAATATCCGACGGATAGCGAATAGATTTCAAAAGTGAATTTTCAAGGAGTAAACTAACATAAAATTCATAAAATTAAAGCTAATATTTCAATTAGTCTAATTAAGAAGCCAATTATAACAAGAAATTATAAGCGAAAAACATGCCTTGTTTCTGGTTTCTGAAAGTAAATTAAAAAAACTGGTTTTGAAATACAATGGAAGAGAATAAACATTAACTGTATTTTAATTTTTCTAATATTAGATTAAGTGGGCCGCAATCTATTTTCATTTAAAAAACCAGATTAAAAATATAAGGGACTGAATCAAAATACTGCAAAACATAAATGAAAGACATTGTTTTAAATAAAAGAAATACAAAATGTAAAGTGACATTAATAGGATAAGGGAAGAAAGAGTGGAAGAAAAGAAAGACGGAAGGAGGGAAGGACGTTGGAAAAAAATGACGTAAGAAATCAATGAAATATATTAATAAAGGCTACAATTGTCGAAAGAAAAAGGAGGTGTATAAAAGAATCCAGAAAATAGATGCATGAATATATATGAACAAGAAAAATGTATTTTAAGCAAATTATTTCCAAAAAATGTTATAATAATAGGCAATCTGTGAAGTGGAAGAAGAAGCAAGAAACAATAAGTAAGAAACGAACAAATGAAGGATTGAAGAAAGTTAAGAAGGATCGAAAGTAGGATGGAAGGAAATAAATTATTGAAATGGAGGATACAAACAAATGAAATGATAAAAGAAATCAGTAAAAGTAAAAAAATTGAATGAGTAAGAGAAAACGAATCAGTGATGAATAGAAAGAAACAAATTAAAGAAATTGTTTAAAATAAGATAAATGTAAAAGAAAGAGATGTCAGGTTGATAAGGTAAGATACGTGCAACAAATTGTAAAAGTAAAGAATCAATAAAAAAGTAATGAAATTAGAAATGAGAAAAGGGAGGAATGAAAGCAAGAAACTATTAAAATGAGGAATTCAACTAATAAAAATTAAGATATAATAGCTAAAATAATTAAAAATAAAAACAAAACTGAATAATTTAAGGTAGAAAATCAACGAATGATAAATAAAAGGAAAGACAATAAAATAAATACTTTAAAAAGAAAGACAAATGAACGATATAGATAAACTACACAGGTATAGAAGAATTTACAAGTGTATAAAGGTGAAGAGAGAGAAAACAATATATAAAAAGAAGAGAGAAATCGAGGGATAAAGAAAGGTAGAAGAGATGCCTTTAAGAAGAAAATGAAAGACAAAGTCAAAAAGAAATATCTACAAGAAAGACAAATGCCAAAACGTAAGATAAAATCAAACAAACTAAGAAAGAAATGCTTAAATTTTGTAAAAAAAAAATCGAATAATGAAAACTGGTAAATGAATGAATGAGTAGAAAGAAGAAAATGAATCTAATAGTCATGAAGCGAAATAAAAGAGGTACAATTGAAAACTATAAATCAGTGTCAAATCAAAGTTGTAACACGATAAGTCAAACACTTTCCCCACTGAGAATTCAGGAAAAATACACGTAAAATTAAAGACACAAAATCATACACACTCAAAACCCGGAGCTAATACACTCAGCTGTAAGAGAGAGGTTCATTAAAAATAAATTCAATTAATTTACGAATATTTAAAGCAATAACAATACCGATGCGATAGTAATTAAAATAAATTTAGGGTGAGTAAAATATTTATTTTGTTTATCAGGTAACAATGATTTTTCCTACGCAAATCGCAACATGAGAAAAAGGTATCATAAAACATAACAGATTGAAGTGACTGAGATAAAATTAAATACAGACTGAAATACAAAAGAAGGCGAACCTAGAAAAATATAACAATGTGTGAAGCATAAAAATAACAGGGGGAGAAAAAGAGAAATATATAAAAAAAAAAGAAAAAATTCATGAATTAAATGATGTGACATGTTACTTCAGCTTGTGGATAATCTGACTCAATTTCATCACTTGTAGGTCATAATAGTTATTTTATTTTAATTATTAGTAATTAGATTACTTGCAGTTTCCGATTTGTTTTTAGTATGTCCTGTGTATGTCACATTCTCTGAGCTTTTTCTCAATTCATGCCCTAAAAATGTGACCTGATATTTATTATATCTAAAAGTGGTCTTTATTCCCATTTTTCTTTCATATTTTTCTCGAAACTTTCTCTTAAACTATATGTTTGTTGCCTCAAAACTCTTGTCAAAAATCTCTTATAGAAAAGGACTAATATCATAAAATTTCAGCATTTTATTCTATGCTTTTCCTTAAATTTTTTAAAAATGTTCTATATATATTTTGGAAGAATTCTATCGCATTCATCAGAGGTATAATGCGTACAAAAATTGGCTGTGGACACAAAATACCTTTTTCAATATTAAATATGATGTACTAGCAGTATAGCCTGGCGTTGCTCGGGTGTAATGGAAACTTTAAGACTAATCCATGGACCTGGAGCTCAGACTCTTTGGACGTTGGCCTGAAAGTCCAAAGCAATAGTTGTTTCCAGTTAAAGCAAAACCGTAGACTGAAAGGAAAATGATTGGATGTCAGTAAATTTTTAATTTCCTGGTATCAATATCAAATTTTCTGCACTATTGTAAGAACTGCAACCTTGAAACTTTTGAATACTGTTTTTATGGCTTTGTCTATGAGTGTATCATATTTTATTAAAATTGGTCCACTCCTTCTATAACCCGACTTTATCGATTTTCGATATTTATCGGGGTTACCTCAACACAAAACCTAGCTAAGAACACTCGCAGACGCTTATAATAGAACTGTGTACATTTTCAAGAAAATCGGTTCAGCCGTTTCGGAGTCTATAGGTAACGGATACACAGACACAGACACACACACATACACACACACAAAGTTCCATTTATAAATAAGTTTAGATTTTAACTTTATTTGAAGAAAAAATCCTTTTTATATATCAGCTTGGAAGATCCAAAGCTATTAACTTCTGACTATAAATATTTCATATTGTTCCGTCGTTCGTGGTCGCCATATTTAGAGATTTTTGTTTTTTGTTTGTTTGTTTCTTTATTTTTTTTTTTTTTACAACTATCCAAGAGAGTTCATCATGTGATTTGGATTGGGCATGAAAGAAAAAAATGTCGAGCATATTCATACTCGCCGCCATTTACAGATGTAGAATAAATGTAAAACCGATATTATGATTCTTTCGTATCCAGCTCACTCATTTAATTGTTGCGTCAATTAACAGTAATCAAACGGCAAACATATTTCTAACAAACCAAAAAACGATTTTTTGTAAGCATTTCACCCCAAGCAAGGCAGCACTGCCACTTGTGTACAGGAAAGTACATAGGAGGTGAGTGATGAAAAAAAGGAAAGAGTTACAGGGAGTGTCTCAGAATGAATAACAGAAGGATAAGAATAGTGATTTGAATAAAGCTGTATGAGAGGAGAATGCAAAGGGAGGTGATGATACAAAGTTTTCCATGTAAAAGGATGCAAGTCAAAAACATATTAGATGGCAGTTGACATCACATTTTACTTTTTGGAGATTGCTGCTGTCAAGGAGACAAGTTTACGGAAGGAAATTCCACTGGTGGGAAGTGCGAGAAAAAGCAGCTGGTAGAGTACAAGTTGCGGTTACATTTGATCGGTTTCACTGTAGAAGGGTGTGACCTAATCGTTATTTTATTACCTCGAGTAAATTCATGCAGAGGGGGCACTAAGGAGCTAAGCTCATCGGAGTAGAATCCGTGAAAGTATTTGTAGAAGAGACAGAGAGAAAGTACATTACTTTGGGGAGAAAGTGGCTAGAGTTGAGCGACCAGGTCTACATCAATTACATTGTAGATTCTCTGTTGGCTTTTGTCAAGAACCCAGAGATGAATAACAGGGATACCCGACCAGATGTGATGGCAGTATTTAATGCAGGGGCGGATGGTATATTTATATATGTGCAAGATAGATTAAGACTAGAACAACTTCCTGTCCCTACACACTGAACCAACATTCTTAACAGCAGAATTCGCTATGAATTCAATGTAGTCATTCCACTTGAGGTCGACTGATAGAGTTAGGCCAAGGAGGCGCACTGTTTTGCTTTCTGGAAGACTAGCTTGATCCATGCTGACGCTCGGTAGGAGAGATTCTCTATGGTAGTTAAAGGAAAGTAGCTTCACTTTGGAAGCATTCAAATTTACGAACCGTTTCGTATCCCAGTCAGTAACAGATTGGAAATCATTTTCAAGATCAGCATCGAGGTTTGTTTTAACAGCCTCGGCAAATTCATATCAAGGCGGGAGTAAATGGTGGTGTCGCTAGGATAGATGCCTACTTGGGATCTGATTACATCAGGGAGATCGCTGATGAAAATCAGGAAAAGCGTAGTACCTAGAATAGAGCATTAAGGGACACCCGTGTTCGTATGATAGTATCTAGAAGCATGCCCATTCAATACTACCTTCATTATTCGATTCAAAATGAATGACTGGATTAGGTCAAATAAGCTTTGATTCCTCCCTTTTCTCATTTCTACTTTCATTAATTTTTATTACTTCTGTCGCCTGCGTAGAACGTCACCATGCCAGACTCTGTCAAATGTTTGGAGATATCTTCCATAACAGCTGTAGATTCGCCGTTCTTATCAAGTGCCTGGTAGATATATTCTGTGATGGTCGTTAGCATATCAGCAATAGAACTGGTGTAGCGGAAATGATACTGTTTATCGGAGAAGAGGCTGTAGTCTGTGAGATGTTGTCCCACTTTAGCATTGAAAATAGCTTCGAATATGTTGCCAAAAATCGCTAGAAGGCTGACAGGGCGACAATTAGAGGGTTTGAGGGTTCTTTAAATTTCTTAAGTAAATGAATCACCGAGAAGTACTTCAAGCAGGCATAAAAGCAAGAAGCAGAGAGGCAGTGAGTGTAGAGTGTGAAGAGTACAGATGAGAGTTCATTGTCGCATTTCTTCAGGACAATGATTTGTATTTCTTCACCTCCGCTCACTTGATGGGGGTCAAGCCTTGAAATTTTGTTAGAGAGCAGCTAGGGGGTAATGAGAACGTCATTAAGTTGAGACTTTATTAGATGTGGATACCCCAAATGAATAAAATGTTGAGTTTCTGGAGAATCTGCGAGCAAAGCACTAGGTTTCGTTCGTTGAAGATGTTAGGACCTCAAATTATTGAATAAAGGGGAATTGAGGGATGGTGTTATTTACAAAGCCGCATTTGTTATTGGTGCCGAACTTGCGTGATATTATACGCTGCGTCATCCTTTCAACAAACAACGTCTTAGCATCATTTAGGATCCTCTTGCCCTCATTACGAACAGAGGCAAAAAGGCGCCTATTCTGATCATACGCGTGGCTCCAATAAAATCGGAAGAACAGATTCCTGTTGGTAATAGCGACCGTGCAAGCAGGGGGAGAACCAGTAGCATGAATAAGGTTTTATTCATAACTTCCTAGCTGAGATGAAAGCATTGATGACAACTTTAACCAAAGAAGAGACTTCGGACGTCCGGACTCCGGACATGCTTATGGGATTTGGTTATTAAAAATTGTATAAGTACATCAGTAAGATTTGTGACAGTGTTTTCCAACAACTTGGTGTGTTCGGCATTAAAGCCTATAAACACAAATATAGGGGCAAACGGATGAGAGAAGATGGCCTACTCTATACTGTTCTAGGTGCTGTCAAGTACGGAACAATCAAGAGTGAAGGGAAGCTGTAGACAAAAAAAGATAGCTAACCGAGCTTAATACAGAGAAAAGGAGACACGTATGAATGATTTATCGCCATGCCAATTCGCCTTCAGATCTCAGTGTCGCACTTTCCGTCTTCATTTAGAACACTTCCTAGGTACTTAAATTTCTGTACCTGCTTGATTTTAGTGTCCCTCATCTGTAATTGGCATTCTAGGCTGCTCTTTTTTACTGATGACCATGCATTCGGTTTTCCTGCGATTTATTTGTCGTTTTTTCTTGTCACTCTCTTCAGCTACCTTCTGTAGGAGGTCTTGTAGTTTTCTTTCTGTGTCTGCTATCAGTACTGTATCATCTGCGTACCTTACTACGTTTAAATTGTGGATTCCGATGACGAATCCTGGCATAACTTCTAGGGTTCTCAGAATAGTCTCGCTGTATAAGTTGAATAGATCAGGTGAAAAGACGCATCCTTGTCTTACTGCCCTTTCAATCTTAGTATAATTGCTACATTCGTTACCCGTCCGTATGCGGGCAGTTTGCTGCCAGTAGATATTATTTATTTCTCTTAGGTCTTTCCGAAATATTTCGAGGCCACCAAGCACCACCATCAATTCTCTGTGGCGTATTTTTGTCAAACGCCTTTGCATAATCAATAAAACTGAGGTACAGGTCCTTCTTCATTTCTATTGCCTATTAAGAGAGCATCCTAATCATAAATATGGCGCTTCTTGTTCCAGTGTCTTTGACAAAACCGCATTGTCCTCGTCCTATCTCTGGCCTGAATCTGCTTCATACTCTATTCATGAGGATTCAGATTTGTTACATGGCTCATTAAAGTGATGGTTCTGTGGAATTCGCACTCGTTTGCTCCTGGCTTCTTAGGCAGGGCTAAGAAAATCGACTTGCTGAGGTCATCTGGTATTACACCACTATTATAAATTTCATTTATTATTTCTGTAATTATCTCTGTGCCAAATTCTTCCCGGGCTATCAGCAGCTATATTGTCCTATGGTTGTCGCTGCTGAAGTCTCCATTGTTTGGCCATCTGGTTTCACATATCCTAGAATAGTGATGTTCAATCTGTTCATCTCATGCTTGACATTCTCTAGTTGTTCACAGTAGTTGAGCGTCCTTACGTTCCATGTCCCCAAGGTAATCCTTTCTTGGTGCGCGCAGTGGCAGGGTAACGGTCCAGAGACACCTGTTGCTCATGTCTTTCCTTCCCGGGCGAGGAACACATTTTGGGAAAAAGGGCCCCCTTTACGCCGTTGGTGCTAACAGTCGCCGGATGGCGGCAAGGTGACACCTGTAGCCCCTGTCAATCCTTACCGTGCGAAGAGTTGCTTCATTTGAAAGCAATTCCCTTCCAGCAGTTAGGTTTCATAATTTTGTATTGTAAAGCCATTATTATACGCAGGATAGATAGATAGTGGAGAGGTATCCGGTTGCCTTCTCCACGGTTATTTATTGAGACAGCTGGCCGTTGACTCATTTAGAGTTCTTCCTTCCTTATTAAGTTTAATGTTTTTTATTCTACCGGGTTGCTAACATCCCGTAAAAATGAAATTTGGGTAGAAGAAAGAATAAAAATATTAAGCATATACTTAGTATAAGTTCAAATAATTAGTCATGTAAAGAAAAATATGTAAATTCCCCAGATTATCATTTCGCTTCCAGTAGACTGAAAGTTGGAAATAGAACGCTAGGCAATATTTGCATTTAAATAAAAAATACAATTTTACATTTTAAATTAAACATTAATCTACAGAAATAGAAAATAATAATCTGAAATCTAAACATTAAATAAAAAAAATTAAAAAATGTACATGAATGAAACGAAAATTTTTTCTTTAAGTTAGTCCTAACTACCCAAAAGATAGCGTCTGAAAGACTAAAAGGAAACCATTTCGTTCCCAGTAGAAGAACAAAGGGAACCTCAAAACAGGATACACTAAAGTAATCGCTAGTGACATCAACAAACAACATTGACCCAAAAAAAATTAGACGCAGAAGAAAAAAAAAACGAGCGGATGACCGAAAATATTCTTGACATGATGCAAAGAAGACAGAAAATAATGCCAAGACATAGAACGAAATACAGGAAAGTACATAAGAAAATAAAGAGTAAATGCACACAGGCTTAAAAGAAATAGCGCATCAATAAATGTGCAGAAATACAGAGATTGAGCAAGACGGATCGGAAACACAAGGAAACCAAAAACGTTCAGTCCGTTTTTTTTATTAATTATTGAATGAAGTTGAAATATATACAAAATGAGTGCATCAATTGTTTTCGAATTCGGACAGCCGGAAGTAGGAACATCAGACGTTATAAAAAACATGCGCACTGTTCCCGGGTTTCAGTTATAAGCCGGACAGCTATGAGAAGGATGGAAGTGTCTAGAGATCTCGTTCGGGACTGTTTGCTTTACGACATTAAAGCGGGCTTATCAACAGCTGCATCAAATCGCCGCATATGTCAAGCGTTTAGGGATAGTGCTGTGTACGAACGTACTACAAGGCGTTGGTTTCGAAAGTTCAAGTCGAGAGATTTGTCTCTTCATGATGAGCCTCGCAGTAGACGACCGCATGTCTTGAATGAATCCTGAAGGCAGCCATTGATGAGTAGTCTAACGTGTGTTGAACTTGCAATACAGTTCAACGTTTCCGATGAAACATTTAGACTTCACCTGCATCGCGAGAAGTCAGGAATACCATACAACAACTTGGGTGGGAGACTTTGTGTCATTCACCTTGCGACGTCCGATTACTACCTCTTCTACTCAAAGGATAATCAACTTTGTGGGAAATCCTTCACCAATGAAGCAGACTTGCGCAAAGCCCTCACGGACTTCTTTGCGTCAACACCCTCCCCCCGAGTTCTACCGCAAGAGCACGGAAGAGCTGGAGACACGTTGGCAGAAGGTGCTGAATGCCGATGGTGATTACTTCGAAGATAAAATATAAGTTACACATACTGTGAAGCTTTTTATTTTTTCCTTTAAAAACAGACGGAACCTTTTGGTTACCTTGTATTAAAGTCCGAAGTGGAAATTGCAATGGCCAAACTAAATAAAAATAAGCAGCGGGACAAGAGGATATTGTCATAGAGACACAGACAAATTCTGCATACAGTCAATTACAGAAATAATAAATGAAATCTATAACAGTGGTGTATAAGCGGACTACCTAGGCAGGTCAATTTCATAGCACAATTGCAAAACGAATGCGAACTCCACCGAACGAGCAGATTGATGAGACACATAACAAAACTCATCATCTGAACCATGCTGAATAAAGCGTGTAGGAGAATCAGGCCAAAGTTAGGCCAAGAACAGTGCGGGTTCCTCTAAAAACTGGAAGAAGGAAATCTTTAATTATTACTAGCAGTATAGCCCGGCGTTGCTCGGGTTTAATGAAAGCTTTAAAACTAATCCATCGTCCTGGAGCTCAGACTCTTTGGACGTTGGCACGAAAGACTAAAACGCAATAGTTGTTTCCAGTTAAAGCGAAACCGTAGACTGAAAGAAAAATGAATGGATATAAGTCAAAATTTGATTTCCTGTTATCGATATCAAATAAGTTTTTTCGTCTTAAACTGAATTTTGAAGGCTACATAAGTCTTCTGAGTAAATGGTATCATAGCTGAGACTAAGAACTACAATTATACCCACTTAGAGCCAAACCCCAAGCAAAAACTAAAATAAAAGGGCTGAAAAAATACAGATATACAGGCAGATAAACAGACACACACACAAACATATTGCCTTATATATATATATATATATATATATATATATATATATATATATTATTGATTTTCTGCACTATTGTAAGAACTACAAACTTGAAACTTCTGAATATCGTTACTTATGTCTTTGTCTATGAGTGTATCAAATTTGATTAAAATCGAACCTCTCCTTCTATAACCCGATTTTGTCGATTATCGATTTTCGTTATTTATCGGGGGTACCTCGACACAAATCTAGCTAAGAACACTCGCAGACGCTTATAATACAACTGTGTAAATTTTCCAAAAAATCCGTTCAGCCGTTTCGGAGTCTATAGGTAACGGGCACACACACACACACAGACCCACACACACACATACACACAGACAAAGTCCCGTTTATGAATAATTTAAGATTAGGATGCTATCAGAAAGGTTAATACAAATGAAAACGGAAGTCTACATATGTTATACATTATCCCAAGGCGTTCGAAAAATGACGCATCAAAGCAACCTCGATATATTTGGGAAAAAGACATAAGAGTAATCAAGAATCTCGACTAGCAGCAAGCCCCCTGTATGCGAACAGGAAACGAATTCAGTAGATATACAAAGATAGTAAGGGGCGTAAGAAAATAATATGTCATTTCCCGGATCTATTTAACTTGTACAGCTAGACTATTCTGAGGACGCTAAAAATTATGCCTTTATTCGTCATCGGTGGCCACAGTTTGAACAACATAAGTTACGCAGATTATAAAATGCTGATATCAGACATGGAAAGAAAACTACTAAACTTCCTATAGAGGTAGATGAAAAAAGTAAAAAGGAAGTTCTACAAATAAACTGCAAGAAAACTGAATGCATGATCGTCAGCAAAAAGAGCAACCCGAAACGCCAATTACAGGTGGGAGATACTAAAACCAAGCAGGTACAAAAATTTAAATACTTGGGAAATGTTCTAACAGAAGACGGAATGTGTGACACAGAGATCTGAAATTGTCATGCCGAAGGACCCATTCAAGAAGCTGAGTAGAGTATTAAGAGACAGGAAAATTTCACTAAAAGCAAAGAAGAAAATACTGGATTTCTATGTGATGTCAGTTCTTCAATATGGCAATAAACGATGGAAAATCAAATCAAAGATAACAGAAAAACTTGAAGCAACTGAAATGTGTTTCTACAGAAGAGTGAGGTAACAGGAGAAAGCGTGCTAGGAGCCAGGAGGGATAGGGAGACGTGTAAGGCCATGTTCGCTTACATCTTGAAAGGACAGGGCACATAGAAGAAGAATATAGGCTATTGAATAAAGCTGACAACATGACTACATTTATAATTTTTTACACTAATTACATTGTTCGGACAGTTGAACTCGTCTTTGTTGCCGTATTCGTTTAGACCTTATTTAGATGTTTAGAATTTTGAACCAAACCATTTATTTTTTATTGTTTTAGCTCTTAATTCCATGACACTTTGAGATATCTCAGTATTAGTAATTTCCCTTTAAAATGAACTCTGTAAGTTTTTGCATCTTTTCTATAGTTAATGTATTGAACTCACAACACATTAGACTATTTCAGCGCCGTCAGTCAACATTTTAATCCAGTAGGCCATGTGTACTTAAAGATATCAGTGTATAATTTTTTTACTCATAAAACTATTGTCTCAAAATCCATTTCTACCAGTGCTCATATTGAAATTTGTTGTTATTATCGTGTCTTTTATTTCATTTTTTCTCTGTCACTCCGTATTACTTGTTCTCATGTTGTACACATGTGTATGATAGTCCGGCTAAGGAAAATGTTGTGGCATAGCATATGCGCTGATTCTTTTCGTATTTTCCAGTGGTATTCCTTGCTTATTATTTCAGCCTCATCCTACAAGCGTTGGCGATCTTCCTTTACACTCTATATATGGTCACTCACGCCTCATTTTACTACCGACCCCTGTTATAAGGCTTTACGGTTTGTCTGCACTTTTAACGGATCAGCCTGTTTTTCCTTTATATTTCTTACCACAGCTGCATAGGATACCGTACATACAGTTCTTAATTTTGTTCTTCTGTATGAGAGTTCTTACTGGTGAGATGTGTCTACGAAGTGTCGATCCACTTTTGAACGTCTTCCTGATGTTATATTGACCAAAGATATTTTATATTCTTTTCGTTAATCACTTCACATAGGCTAGGCACAGCGAGACAGTTTTTTGAGTGTTGCTATCCATTTGCACCGTTCTATTACATTTTGTCAAACCTGCTGTCTTATTCTGAACATTTCTGGTCATAGAACATTACATTGCATTTGAATATGTGGTTCTGTTAACATTTAAAACTGTCACGCGGTTGGATGTCATAAAACCGCATTACCAATTCACGAACTGCGTTTTCTATTTTCTAACTGATATCGTTACTTAGCAAAGTTTTATGTCAGCACAAGATAAATTCATCTTTGATGGTAGATGTTTTTTATGTGAACGTCCATGTAACCTCTCTGAAGATGGCTTAGAACTAACTTAATAAAAATATCTAAATGTTGGAGAATTTTTTCTTTATTTTCACCTGAAATTAAAGCCAAAATACGATGTTTAGAATGGTTCATGATTAAACATAATAGACATTCATTTTCTCTTATACATATATATATATATATATATATATATATATATATATATACAAATAGCGAATTGTAAGGTATTAACACGTTGAAGAGCGAGCGAAACAAAAACAACCAAATTTTTGAACAACTAAATTTCTTCATGCAAAACTTGGTACACAGATATCGTAATGGTTGGATAAAGTGGCCATTCGATGTAAACGACATACCCTACAATGATTGCCACAGTGCAGGACCTGCATCGTTGACATACTAGCATCACATGTACTGTATTGATATTGTACGTTACACAGTCAAAGGAAGCATATACGGAATTAGTCATATTGTAAGAACGTTGATCAATTTCTGGTTCAAACCCGCTACACAAGTAATAGCCGATGGTATTAATGACTGGTGATTTAGGTCATCCCATGTTTGCTGCGAAATTGTCGCGCAGATTGTCCGCCATCTAGTCTTAGGCAAGGAGGCGCAGAATCGTACTGAAACACATAACGCCTTGAATCGTATACATGGTCTATCCTGGGTTTTACTGTTTTCCAATGCTTTTCTGTCTTCAGAAATTATTATGGTTAAATCAACAGAAGAACGTTGATCAATTTCTGGTTCAAACCCGCTACACAAGTAATAGCCGATGGTATTAATGACTGGTGATTTAGGTCATCCCATGTTTGCTGCGAAATTGTCGCGCAGATTGTCCGCCATCTAGTCTTAGGCAAGGAGGCGCAGAATCGTACTGAAACACATAACGCCTTGAATCGTATACATGGTCTATCCTGGGTTTTACTGTTTTCCAATGCTTTTCTGTCTTCAGAAATTATTATGGTTAAATCAACAGAAGAACGCGTCTTGTGTCTTAACTCCGAAATTTCCAGAGAAATGAATCCACTCAGATGAATACTCTCTCTGGTGAGCAATGTAGGAATAGCTCAGTTAACCATTTCAGAGAAATTCATAATCACGCATAACTGATCATTTTTATGCTTCTGGGTTTCTATATTCCATATAAATATGGATCTCCAATCTCTATAAAAATCATACAGACTGACAGATTGATATATAGATACATGTAAATGTATATATGCATGTATGGAAATAGGTAAATACATTTGGTATAGAATTCTGAACTGAACATCTATATGATTTTGCCTAGCTTTTATTTTTAGTACTGTTTAGTTAATGCTTGCACATTTCCACTGAGTCCAGATAGAGAATACAGCTTAGTGGACTAAAATACTGGAATTCAATACCTCAGTCGGGCAGTATTTAATCAGTGGAAATAATCAAATAAATACACACTGGTACTGAAAATACAAACTAGATGAAATCCCTAGATAAATGTAGAGAAACGAAACCAGTTTACCATAGTAGATTAAATAAAGTATTCAATAAAAATCCTATGTGGATTAGCCAGATCAATATGCATCCGAAAAATGTCGAATGGCATAACAGAGAAATCGTTGTGATAACAAAAAGCATGATGATAATAATCCTAATTCAAATAGTGTAAATAACAAGTTGTCAGAAATTAAAAGATTCAAGTGAATGAATTCATATCCCTAATGACGACATCTGAAATATAAATAGATGTTAATGCTAGTTAACTTCCTGGCAAACATAGAAAAAAGATATGGAAACTCGAAGAGTAGAAAACTTAGAATCTGAAAAAAGAATGACGGGTTAAATTCTTAGTTAGGTTTTCTGAGAGGATATCAGAAAGAAAAGGAAATATTCTGAGACTGCAGGAAAATGTAGAGAGTAAAAAATAAAAATAGAGGGAGAATTGAAAATGGCTCAAAAGTCTTATTTTGAAATTTACAATGGAAACCACATGTAAAATCTTTATAAAATATGTTGTCACTAAAATAATGGCTTTTCGAAGTCTTGTATTTTGAAAAGACATTTAACAATAGCATGCACGGTATATATTAGGTGAACTTTGGTTTACATAAGAAATAATATACTTGAATGAAAACTCTTAATTACAAACATCGGAAAACTTAATCTTTGTTTACTTTTCTTGCATAAGTTCAAACTTGAGCATAGTGCCTCTAAAACTTCTTCCGATATAATCGGAGCAAGGGAAGATAGGTTCACAAGTGATAGGACAGTAGGAAGTTGGTTTCATGAATTGCATTTGAGATGATGAGCGCTGAGCCCTTAGAGGACGGTCATGCATTCTTGACAACGAAAAATTGCAAACAGTTAAGCAAAACCCACGTCAAGTGTCAGAGAAATATTTCAAATGTCTGGTGTTCACAGGCTATTTACAAAGTATTGGCTAGGTGAAAAGCTCAATAAAGTGTTTTTTCATGATCGCCATCAAAACTTAGGAAATTTGAAGTGTGCTCGATACTCTTTCTCCCGAAAACTAATGATTCAATTCTTGACCGAATAGTTACTTGTGATGAAAGTAGATCCCTCATGAAAACCGTAAGCGATCAGGTCACTGGCTGGATCGTTATGAGTTCCCTATACATTTTCAAAAGCCAAAATGACATCAGCAAAAGTTTATGGTGAATGCCTGATGGTCTGCAATTTTGTGTTATACATTGAAGCTTCCTGGAAACCAATAAAAGAGTTAATGAGAAGCTTTAATGCAATCAACTTACTGAAATACATGCACGCCTGAAAAAAAATGAGACCTGCAATGGTGAATCGACGTAGTCCAATTCTGCTCTACGATTGTGCGCGACCAGATGTTGTAAGAATGACGTTGCAATAACACACAGACATGAAAAACGAGAATTTACGACATCGTCCATATTCTCCTTATATTTCACAATTGATTATCATTTTAAGCACTTTTGTGAATGGTGCAAACTAGAGTAGAATTTAGCTTTGAAAGATTTTGTTGCATCTTAAACAACAACTTTTTATCCACAAGGAATAAATAATATCGCCGATCGATGGCAGAAGTGCATAGATGCTCAAAGCTCGTATTCTGACTAATTTCCACATTTCTATAGTTCAATTGCCAAGAATAAAATTATGCTTCTGAAAGTGGTCATTATTTTGTAACAACCTAATACAAACATTCATTGCAATTTTTATAAAGTCAAGCTTATTAGCATCGTATTTAATCAAGATTAGCACGGATTAAGATTATTATTAATATTAATACAAACTTAGATTAAATTAATTTAAATAATTTAATTAAATTGTAAAAAGTGTTTTCCATTGTGCTGAACCTTTCCGCGCACAATTTGTTATTTTCTTTGTTTTTTACTTTTTAACTTACCTAAGATTTTTTCATTTTAGTTATCTCGGTGTGGTCTAATGGTTAACAGGCTGTCTTGCTAGATTAAATTACAACTGAATAGTGAGTTTGATCCACACTGAGAGCTCCATACATTGGTTTTTGTGCTACATTTAAACTAGGCTTAGAAAATCATTTAGGTAAGTTAAAAATGGTGAAATTTTAGCAAAGTTGTCTCGCTAGTTCCATTACTACTGAATAGTGGGTCCGATTCTCGCTGGGTGCTCTATACTTAGAGCTTTGCGTCATATATAACCTACGCTTAGAAAACTGCCCTAAGGTTTTCCTCTCAAAATAATTGAAAAACACTTGACACCGCACATCCACAGAAACTCAGTAGATACATAAAATTATTAGTTATTGAATCCTGGTCAATGAAAAAGCCAATTCAAATTTCGCGCTTCTTGTATATGTGTGCATTTATCACCAAGATAAATTCGGAGCACATATGCAAACAAAAGAGTGTTTAGAGAAATGAGACGGCCCGTGTTTTTTCCGTTCTTTCTCCAGCACTTACATATTTCTTTTTACCTTCGCCTCACCAAAATATAAGGAAGTTGACGTCATTGTTGTTATTTCGTAATCGTTTCAGTTTAAATAATGATCATTATTATAAAGCAACAATATCTTTATAGCTGAAGAAAATTTAAATAAATCTAAATCCTAATTATGATATGTACATAATATGGTTGCATACTACTTTACTTTATGAAATAATAAAACAGTTTTCTAATTTAAAAAATCACAATCATGAATAAATTTCCTGAAAAAAAGTGTCTCTATGCAAACTTAAGAAGTATTACATTGAAGAAAATATGGCGTTCATTTTATAGAAGCTGACAAACAAAATATCCATAACGTTAATATAGCATGTCATAGAAATTAAAATAATTGCACCAAAATAAATTAATTTTACTAGGGGATCATGAGCATATTTCCCGATTTGTGTAAATAGAATATTATTAATACTTTTATTGCTCAATTGTTATTAATTTTTTTTCTGGTCATGTTGGCACGTTTTGAGAAAATAGGGAATGTTATTTATTACAAATACGAGTAAGAGACCAATTGTGCATTTTTAAGCCCTTTATAATTTTGGTTTCGATCAGGTAAATCAACGACATGCAGTATAATACGTATATCACCAGTCAGGGTGTATTATGCACTACAAATGTAAAGACAGTTTTTCGCTCTATATTCATAAAAAAAAAGTCTACGGGCTGATGTTTCTTGTTGTTTTCATTGACTGATTAAACGATTAATTTGTTTTCTACAACTTTGAAAGCTATTTAAATCCAGAAAATATTTTCGGATTTTAAGTTATTATTCAATTACAATTATTTAGGGATAAATCTTACTAATTAATATGAAGAGTAGATATGGATTCCAAAAAGTATTTAAAAATAAAAGAATCCAATAGGAATTCCAAATCGACTTACTGATTTCCAATTCCATGTCTTTATCCATTACAGCAACAGCACACTTAAGCTTACAGTGCCTTGTATACCGAAGTTGTGGCACTCCAAGTACTGACCAGGTTCGACTTCGGTGATCTGACTGGAAGAAGTGCTTCAACTTGATGGGGTCGTAAACTATACTGTCTTGAAAATGCCTATATACGTCATCATCAGGAAATATGAATTTCTATAAAAATGGAAGTGAAACAGGATTATGAAAGACAACACAAAAAGAAACTAGCATTACCTCAGTTACATACTGGGTGTGAATTAAACATCTTATGTAAAAGAGAAGGATGTGCGTTGTGGTGCAGCGGATATCGGCGCAAATACCCTTGGGAAAGGTATTAATCCGTCTCTTCCTTCCAGTTATGGGTTAAATAACAGGACAGATTGGGTTCTATAACCTTGGCTGGCAACTAGTCTACTGCAGAAAGCAATTTCAACCTACTGCGGGATAATCTTCTGCCCAGTCAGTCATGTCTCTTTCGAAACATGATCGCCCAAGCGTGTTTCACGTATGGCACTTAACTGACTGATGTAAAAGAGGTGAAATATTCATATAAAAAGGGTGCATCAACGTAGTGCAATGCTTTGCAAACTTATCTCGCTAGAATTGTTTCGACTGAATTGGTAGTTCGATCCTCACTGGGTGCCATATATATTCGTCCTTGTAACACAGCTAAACTTAGAAAATCATTTTCATTGCTACAAATTGGTGCAATATTTAGAAAGATTTTCTTGGTAGATTAGTTACGACTGAATGGTGAGTTCGATTCTCACTGAACGCCCTATAATTTGGCCTAAACTACACTTAGAAATTGGGCACCTCGGTGTGGTATAATGGTTAGCAAACTTGTCTCGCTATATCAATAGTGATTTCGATCACCGCTAGGTGTCCTATGCTTTTGGTCTTGTACGTCACTTAGAAAATCACCATATAAAATCATACAAGCGACAAAACAGAAAATGAGGATTAGACAAACAAAGTAACAAAACAATAAGAGCAAGAAAGCTAAGGTTAACAGAAAAAAGATAGAATTATCACACAGAAAATGAGATGCTTAAAAAATGCTCGATCAACAGCCATGTAAACAGGAAATGCTTGTATTAAAAAAAGAGGGAAATTGATAAGCTAATACGTATTAAAGAGAGCCTAACATTTCCACAGAAACCTGTATACTTAAAAAAACATCAACACCAATATTAATGCAACCATTAAATAATGACTTTTCTTCAAGAAACAGAAACTGGGGAAATAATGTGTTCGATTAACAAAGAAAAATAAACAACAGAAAATCACTCGCTGAAAATTATATTCTGGAGAAGTCACAACAGATTATTACATGTATTTTTCCGCAGAATAAGGGAGATGTATTTCATTAAATCTCCGATCGAGAAATATTCACACTACATTATAAAAAAGGCAGTAATAAAACTTTTTGCAATTATAACATTGCTATATGCCTATATAAATGAATAAATGTTTTTAAAATTCTTACTTTCATTCAGACTATCTATAACATATAGATCATCTGATTAACCCTAAAACCGCATTATAACATAATTCACTTTTGTAAACTAAATACTAAATAAAAAGTTACTCAATTCAGTAGAACGGTCGACATGCTTTAAGTCATTAACAATGAAGGGGAATAATGAACACAATTTCAAGCGGTTCACAGATTAAAACATTTAATGAACAAAGAATACACCTTATTTATAATATTTACAATATTAGGACTATTGTACTCATCTTTGTTACCATTTGTACGAGGTTTCGGCCTTCTTCAGGAATTGCTAGGAATTTCGAACCGAACTTTTATTACAATCACTGGAGTATATGATGATTGTTAAGCTACGATTGGAAAACATGAGTTATCTCCCTGTAAGTTTCTTGTTCACCACAGTTACTGGTATTGAATTCACAACTCTAAGAGTCAAGCCAGGAACTAACCAACGTCTATGTCCACTGGAGCATGTGTCCTTAAGAACAAGATAAACTGAATTTTTGAGATTTATAAACCTAATGTTCAGGAACCCTTTTTTAAGGAGATTATATTGCAATATTTATTTTAATGGTTTTTCCTTAGTATTTTTGATGTTAATGGCTTTCTGTAGTATTTTTCTCTGTGAATTATTACCAGAGGTCCTATTGGAATTTTTGACAACAATGCTTTTCTCTCGCCCTCCGTATTACCGGTTCCCATATTGTGTTCATCTCTACGCTTGGTCGTCTTAATAGGTTTTTGAAGCCTAGCATATGTGCTGATTCCTTAAGTTTACATACTTTCCAGTGGCGTTCTCTACCTGGTATTTCAATTCCTTCCCATAGGAGGCGGTTATCTCCCTTCTCCTTCCATATGCGGTCAGCTACGCTTCATTTTTCTATCTCCCCTCGTGTTACGGCCTTGCGATGTGCTTGTAGCCTTATCTGTAGGAAGCAACCTGTCATTCCTTTATATTTCTTTCCACAAATACATGGAATGGCGTATACACAGTCCTTAGTCATGCCCTTCTCTGTTGGGAGTCTTTCACAGGAGAGGTACCTGCAAATGTAGAACCACTTCCAAAAATCGTCCTGATGTTATATGAACCACAGAACCTTTGTATTTTCTCCGATAACCCCTTCATATATGGTAGACAGCCCGAGGCTGTTTTCTGAGAGATGTTATCCTCATGCACCCTCAGTCTGTGTATGTTAGTGTTGTTGTCATATACCCTGGATAATTGTTCCGTTGTAGGGTACTGCTTATATTGATCATTTCCTGTTCATATAATTCTGGATGGCCGCTTATGAGTTTTGCTCGATACCAGGCTACAGCAGTAGTGAACAACTAACTTCTAACCGTGGCTTTATGCAAGGAATGAGGATGATATACTCCAGTGATTGTAATAAAGGGTTCAGTTCGAACTTTCTAGCACCTAAAGAAGGCCGGGGCTTACTAATAAATATACCTAGTGTACACCAAATGTAGCATGGCATGGAGTTTCATACCCAACGCAACCTTCATGTGAGTAAAGACTGACCAACACAAATATTAATGCTGACAGATAATGAGATAGATAGATAGATAGATAGATAGATAGATAGATAGATAGATAGATAGATAGATATGAACAGATTGAGATAGATATTGAGATAGATAGATAGATAGATATGAAAAGATTGAGATAGATAGATAGATAGATAGATAGATAGATAGATAGATAGATAGATATGAACATACTGAGATAGATAGATAGATAGATAGATAGATAGATAGATAGATAGATATGAACAGACTGAGATAGATAGATAGATAGATAGATAGATAGATAGATAGATAGATAGATAGATAGATAGATATGAACAGACTGAGATAGATAGATAGATATGAACAGACTGAGATAGATAGATAGATAGATAGATAGATAGATAGATAGATAGATAGATATGAACAGACTGAGATAGATAGATAGATATGAACAGACTGAGATAGATAGATAGATAGATAGATAGATAGATAGATAGATAGATAGATAGATAGATAGATAGATCTTCCATTAAAAATGACAGTGAAGATATTATCATTAAAGATTTTATATAATTTTTATGTGTCCGTATTTTTTTTCTTTTGGAACTCAAATTATGTAATAATTATCCAAATGTTTTGTAATTTCGAGTGTTTCGGCAATACTTTTAGCCATTATCAAGAATTAAATTTGTTTTACTTTTAAATAAACATATGTAAAGTTTATGCATATAAAGTCGGTGTATTTTAAATTCTGAACAAGGTAAGCACATTCGTCCCGTGTTAATCAGATGAGATTGATCAGATTTATCTGCAAGTAAAAAAAAAAATTAATTCTTGATAATGGTTAAAATGAAAGATGCTGTAACTTTTGGTATATTATTTAAAATTAATAAAGCTCAACAAGATTGTAAACTTGAATCATCATCTTTAATCATTATTCACGCGATTTGGAATGCAATTAAATTTTTAAAAGATCTAAACTATGACAATATTAATTATTAATAAGACAATTTCAGTTTATGGAAGTATAAAGAATTATTATTGTTTTTCGTTACCGTTGTGGAAACATGAATTATCTTGCCAATAGATAACACATGATTATTACCAATGGCCAACTGACAGCAGTGTAAATAAATCGTCTCACCCTCAACCATTTTGTTCTTGTCCATTTAAATATTGTTATTATCGAAATATGTTTCACTTCTCACAAAGATTTATTGCAAAAAAAGTTTAAAATTATGTCAAGGCACTCAGGATTTTAATTTTATACTGTGGACAACTAATACTAAACCGATTTTCTTAATTATTATTCTGAGGGTAATAATATCTGATTTCCTCTTCAGGAGCCTTAATAGAGATATTTGCTTGAATTTTATATTCCAAAAATTATATTTGTATCATTTTGAAGAAAATGTATCTTTCTTGCTACCTCCACTTCTGGAATGATCAAATCCAGCTTCTTTACAGTGTACTCAATTAATCACTATTTGTATCTTGTTATGTGATTTCTTGGCCTCACTTTGAACCTATTTGGTATATTGATTAATTTTAAGAGATGCAATTTCCTCTATGTATCAGCATATGTGACAAGTGCTTTCCCAGCGTCTTTATTTTACTGGCTTTGATGTTGTTTTCTAAATCCCCTTGATTTATTTGTGATTTCTTTTTTTCTTTTTCTAATTTCTTATGATCAATACTGCTATTCGTCTTCAACTTATTCCGTTTTGGTCCTTAATAATTCAGATTTATTAGCCTATACATTTAGTCAATTTGACACTAATTTTTATCGGATGGAATTCCATCAGTATCAAATAACGACAGGAATCTTGACGGAAAATTAAAAAGAATATCAGCAAGCTATTTATCACTAATATTCTTATCTATCCGTAAAACATCAGCTTAAAATGTACCCATGTTTCTTTAATGACTTAAAATTATAAATATTAATACCAAATTCGTTGTGCCTTAAATACCCGTTTGTGAGCAATGATGACGTTTTGGAAATAATGGAAACAAAAAGAAAATTAATATTGAGCAACAGGAAGAGGCAGCTAAAGTTCCTGGGACCTTCAATGAAGAAGGAGAGCTTGGAGAACCTGATAATAACAGGCCAGATAGAGGGGAAAATGGACAGAAGAAAGCAGCGGATAACATATTTGAAGGTCCTGATCAGGGATGATGGAACGGAGGTTGCATGGTGTAACAAGAGAAGGCGTGCTAAGAGCTACCAGGGATAGGGAGACATGGAAAGCCATGATCGCTTACATCTTCAAAGGACGGGACAAATAGAGGAAGATCAACCGTACCTTCATTCAATTGTAATTGAGCAATTCACCCTCAATTATGAAATCCTAAGTTTCTCAACATTGCAGGATCTACTACCTTCTCTTAATCTGTAACAATATAACATAATTGGTTAATCTTGTTTTTGTTTAATCGACAGAAATTTGTCAATGTTCAAATATAACAATTATTTTTTAGGTCGTAATGTTCTTTGTATAATTTCTGGAATTCTGATGAAACAGACCCTCCAATAATGTTGGTATGCCATAGAAATTTACTTTATTGCTTCATAACCTTCCAAAGCTATAAATAAACAAGGTATTTCATTCTATCTTCCTCTCGCTTGATTGTATTTCAGTTTTTAGACTTAGCGTTGCAAAACACCAAATTTAAGTATTGACAATTTTTGGTTCACCCAAGAGCGGTAAACGCCTTATCAGTGACTCTGTGTTTTTGTATAGCCTTATTCGATACGTGATTAGCAGTCAACTACAGTATGTTTGTACTATGTAAAAATTTGGCAAAAACCCTTCAAATAGGGATAGATAAAGCTGGTTTTCATTTGTCTTAAACTTAAACTTAGCTAGCCACAATCATTGACCTTAGCACACCATCAAATTCCTTGCAGCAAAACGTCACATTCTTAATACCATTCTCACTAAATCTACCATAATGACATAAAGACTCTATGAAATCTTAAGTAAGATTCCATATGTACAAATTTCCTGTGGAGGATATGGAAAATATAACATTAAAAATATCCTAATTAATATGTACAAGGAAAAGAAATGGTAAATGCACAAAGAAAAACAAAATCATGTTAGTAATAAAAACTTCACAACCTTTAAAATGTACCACACACATGACTGAATTTGATGAAATTAAAGCATAACTTAAAAAAAATATTTCGACAATTATTTGACCCAAAACCTTAACACGATCAGTCCAACAGCCTAACAAAACATCAAAAGCGAAAAATATATTTGAATGTACAAAAGACAGACCGCATCCTTTAATTAACTGACATTACTGGTCAATTAATTGAGAAGTGAACGGGGAATTAAATTTAAGAAAATGCAAACAAATCTAAAAATGGCCAATGAACATAAATCCCTTGGCTAAGTTTAGTTGACGGAAAAAAATAAAAACAAAAATAGTCTAACCTTTTTCTTCACATGTCGTTTGTGCTGCTAAATTGATTCGACAATAGTAAGCAGAAAACGACCTAACTGTCGATTTTAAAGAGGCCCACGACTTGTAATTACTAACATCAGCCGCGACAGTTCCCGCTGAAGCCTTAGCAACAGTTGGTTTCGAAAATCTCGCTCATCAAATAAGTTTACACGAACCCGAGCAGACCTATGACCCGTTTAAGGTATCTAATGAACACTTGGACAAACTGGTAGTCCTACGCCGACTCTCTTAATTAGAACTCGTTGATGTAGCTAGCAATATCGAAGCTAAGCTGCTCCTATTAGTCCAAGCCCATACAACCTATCGGGGTATTCATTCCACATAGGTATCGATAAATGCCTGAAATGATGTCACATCCGGCTTGTTAGTATCCAAACTTTTCCCTATACAATTTACAACGGTGTCAAGTACGGAATTTCATCACCCCATTAAAACTACCCAAAACGGCACAATTTTCCAAAACAAAAATGTTCTCTCCACATGGACATTAGGGCCATAATCGGCAATGAAACGAAATGCATTATTTTTTATGGTAATATCCATCACGCAAAGTTTCTACACCGGTTCCACGAAGGCAAGCGCACTCACCGCCATCAGAAATTTGCTTTAGAGGGTCAATCAAAACAAGCTCAATGCAGGTAAAAATCTCCTAGACAGAACGTCCCCCACTGGTTAGCAGTTGAATTTCGGGTCGCCTGCAAACGACATACATTAATCCCAAGACGATGAATATCGCTTGCAAGCTTCACAAGACTACGATCTCTGGCTCCGGGCATTCAATCTTGTTAATCACAGAGCCATGGTCAGTCCTAAATAATGTTGGGGGTCTGGTTTGAATATGAACGGAGAAAAAGAATATCGACAGCCTCTGCCATCGACCCTTGAGCCATTTCTGTCTTGATAGAGCAGTCGTTGAAGACGCTGTCAATATTCCAGGGATGTGTTATTTGTTGTGTCCTATAGAAAGAGCGGTGAACTGGAAATGGCACCTGCTCTGAACAATTTTTTCTTTCAATTTGTTCAATTTTACAACAAAAATGGCAACGATTTTCTTCAAATACTTGGTTTATATGCTCGCCAAATTTTTGATAATTACTGGATTCATGTCAGACCATCACTCTATTGCTGATAGAGAAGGAAATTCTCCTTGTGCATTTGATCCTGGATGTTTCAGGGGACCGATGTTCCGCTGTCTGGCTCTACCTCTGACCTTGTCGATAACCAGCAATTCACACTTGTCTTTTTCTGTGACATTAGAGGTATTTGGAAATGTCTTTTCGGGAATTTTAGCTGATTTATTGTCCCATCTTGGGGTTTGTCTACACCTGTCTTTGATGCTGGCATGACTATTACAGGTGTGATGGATGTTAAAGTCGAGGCCACAGGAGGGTATGGTCGACAGGAGCCTTAATTACAAATGCCTTTTTCAGAGAGGAGAAGTAGAAGAGACCAGTCTCTCCAGACTTCTAGCACTTAGGTTTACGGTTAGACACGATCAGTTTGCTGCCCTCGACATTCAGACTATTGAGGATGACTAGAAAGACTTTGCGATCTAGCATAATCTTGACTGTCTATACCCCGGCCATATTTTGCAAAAGGTATCTAGTATTTGACATACTGCGAAAATTACGCCAGTAGATACTCCCCTATAAAACTGAAATGAACTCATATACTTCCACTTTGGTTATACGCCTTCCGTTATACTCCGTTTTTATGATGCCGTATTTCATTACGTGATCTTTCCTAACCAGCAACACACAATCCTAAGCTGTGAGCAGCAGTATGTCTCACATGAAGAAGTTCGCTTCCTTGACAATGCTGAGAAGCGTCATTCAAGAGGTCTCTAGTGAATTTTCACTGTGTCTTTCGTAGAGCAATACATTTTGCGCTATCTGTTTTGTTTATCTGTTTTCTTTCTGTATCTCTTGAATATCCTCCAAGAGTCCATCTTTTTTCACAGGTTGAGGTAACACGCTCCAAGAACTCTGAAATATTGATCATGCATTTCGGAGCGGGACTTTTAACAACAGGGTTGTTCCCTATCCTCAGCATCGTCCTTTTTCTTGACTGTATTTTAAGAACTTTTTCTCTCGCTTTCTTTTCAGTTAACTTGGGGATCGGTTATCTCACTCTGATAAAGAGTGTTATTTTGCTTCGGCTGATACGCGCAAATCTCTCTCATCTTTTGCCACATCTGATGGAGGGATTCGTCTCCTTTTCATACTAATCTTGATTTTAAGCTGACGTTTTATGCACAAAGATCAATGGAAAAGGGTCAACTTCTCGTCTTCATAGAATTCCTGCTGTCGAGTCAACCAAATCACTACTTGCATAACACCTACTAACCAAGAAAATACATAGTGCTCAGTCTTAGTCAACGACCGTACAACATTGCTACAAACTGAACTGCTCTGGAAGACAAAGAATTTCCGCGCAGTATGCGAACCAAAATAACTTCATTTGCACGTTGAAACAAAAACACTACAGTGAATAAACAACAGTTTCCGCCGACAATTTAAAATACATGCAAGTTAAAGCCCGTTGCAAAAAGTCTCTTGCCTACGGAAAAGGTCTTTCGAATTAGCATCCAGGTGAGTGAATCCTTATGAGTGAGTGATTCATTTCAACCCTGATGACCAAGACGAGCCTCCTCATTTGTCAGACCTAGTTCACACATTAGATCATCTTGGGTGCTCCCTATTGAATAATAACCTGTAAAATACCTAACAGGTCAACGCCTGGTCGTTGGTTAGGCTATCCGTCACCTGCAAGAAGAACTTGAGAGTCAACCGGCATCCGTGAGAGAAGAAGCACTCTCCTCGAGGTGTGCAGGAGTCCTCTTCCTCGGATGAGTGCTCAAGGACGGAAAACTACTACGGACGGCTGCCTTCCAGAATCCGTCGTTCTCATCCAATTACAAATACATTCGGCCCAGGAAAGCGATACGAAGCGTATGTTGACAAATCCCAACTCTAGGTATTACCAGATCGCCCTCAGAAGGGTGGAGGTAACATAACTGACATACCTTGAGAGAATATTGCCTCCTTCCCACAGGAAGAAGAACAAGAGCAGTAAAAGTTTTGATCAGGATCAACTCCATCTTATCTCTTTCCTAAATATACATGTCTTTCTTTCCTACTTAACGTATGAAAAGAGGTACAATACTTTTTTACCAATCAAATACAAACCTATTGGTAGTTAGTGATTCTATACTAACTTAGTGAATGCTCAATCTTGTATCAAAAGAATGACTAATTGTTAACAGATTCTGAAACACGCTAGTAACGATGTTAACGACATTCCTATGACTTATAAATATTCTGGTTTAATATCCTTGTATTAATTAACGGTGGACAACTAGAGAATGTCAAGCAGGAAATGGACAGACTGCACATAAACATCCTATGCATATGCGAAACCAGATGGCCTAATAGTGGAGATTTCAGTAGCGACACCCACAGGATAATATATGCAGGAGGAAAAAAACGAAAAAGGGGTCGGCGTAATACTAAACAAACAAGTGAAGGAATGTGTTCTTGGATACTGTCAGCTTTCAGAGAGAGTACTCTTGGTCAAACTGCGGGGAAGGCCATTCAATATAGCTATTATAGTAGTTTATGCGCCGACAACCCAGAGTTCGGAGGACGAGATAGAAATTTTCTATTCAACACTGGACAATGCCATGGCCCAATTTAAAAGCCAAGAAATTAGGATTATAATGGGTGACTTTAATGCCAAGGTAGCTAAAGATAGAGAAGGAGACACGAGCGGCAACTTTGGACTTGGGTAGCGCAACGAACGAAGAGAAAAATGGGTCCAATGTTACTCAGCCAATGACCAGGCAATTACTAACACCTGGTTCCAAGAACACTCACGGCGTTTATGGACATGGAGAAGCCCAGGGGACGACACGAAGAACCAAATAGACTATATAACTATAAACAAGAGATTCAGGAAGGCGGTGGTCCAATGCAAAAGATACCCAGGTGCCGACTGCGGAAGTGATCACGTCCTAGTCATCTGCAAACTAAGGGTGAAACTCCGAAGAAGCCCAGCACATCACCAAGGCTACATTACGACACGCTAGAGAATGACCTCACTCTCCAGAAAGAATACAATAACAGTGTGAGAAAGAAATATGAAGAACATATTGGAAAAGGGCACTCAAAATGGGAGTCATTAAAGAAGCGATGGTGAACTCAGCGAATAACATAGCCCCAAAGGAGATTAGACGCAGAAGAAAAAACGAGTGGATGACCAAAGTAATCCTCCACATGATACAAAGGAGACAAAAAATAATGCCAAGACATGGAGCAGACTACAAGAAACTCCACAGAGAGATAAGGAACACATGCAGACAAACCAAAGAGGATTGGCTCAACAAGAAATGCGAAGAAGTAGAGAGACTGAACAGGATCAGCAAAGCAGAGATGCATAGAGATAAGAGAACTAACAGGACAAAAAGCCTACTCTTCAACAGGATGCATAAAATCCAAGGATGGAACAATCATATTAGAGAAAGAGGAAATACTCCAGAGATGGGAAGATTATATAAAGGATCTTTTTTGCGACAAGAGAGAACAACCGAGAATACACAAGGAGATGGATGGGCCGGAAATACTAAAATCCGAAGTGGAAACTGCAATGGCCAAAATGAACAGAAACAAAGCACCTGGTCCAGAGGGCATAGTGATAGAGCTACTGACAGCCTTAGAAGAATAGGGCATAGAAAAAATTACCGACATAATAAACGAAATTTATAGCAGCGGAATAATACCAGATGACCTATGCAAGTCGATATTTACAGCACTGCCGAAGAAACCAGGCGCAAACGAGTATGAACTACACAGAACTATCAGCTTAATGAGCCACATTACCAAACTGATGGTCAGAATCCTGATGAATAGAGCTAGAAGCAAAATCAGGCCAGAGATAGGGCAGGAACAGTGCGGGTTCGTCAAAGACACAGGAACAAGGAACGTCATATTCATGATTAAGATGCTCTCCGAAAGGGCAATACAAATGAAAAAAGGTTTGTACCTATGTTTCATTGAATATGCGAAGGCATTCGACAAAATACTGCACAAAGAACTGATGGAGATGCTTGGCAGCCTCGACATTTTCGGCAAAGACATAAGACTAATCAAGAATCTCTACTGACAGCAAACGGCCTGCATACGGACAGGCAACGTTCTCAGTAGATTTACAAAGATAGAAAGAGGCGTAAGACAAGGATGTGTCTTTTCACCGGATTTGTTCAAACTGTACAGCGAGAATATCTTGAGGACCCTCGATGATACGCCAGGATTTGTTGTTAGAGGACACAACTTGAACAACATAAGGTAAGCAGACGATACAATGCTGGTCGCAGACACGGAAAGTAAACTACAAGACCTCATACAGAAGGTAGCGGTGGAGAGCGACAAAAAAGGACTACAAATAAACATTAAGAAAACTGAGTGCATGGTCATCAGCAAAAGGTACAACCCAAAATGCCAAATAAATGTGGGAATTACCAGAATCAAGCAAGTACAAAAATTTAAATACCTAGGAAGTGTTCTAACTGAAGATGGAAAGTGTAACACGGAGATCCGAAGGCGAATTGGCATGGCAAAGGACGCGTTCCAGAAGCTGAGCAAAATACTAACACACAGGAAAATCTCACTGGAAACAAAGAAAAGAGTGCTGGACTGCTACGTGATATCAGTTCTTCAATACGGCAGCGAATGCTGGACAATATAATCGAAAATGAGGACAAAACTGGAAGCAGCGGCAATGTAGTTCTACAGAATGATGCTGCGGATATCATGGTCTGAGCATGCAAGCAAGGATGAGGTGTTGGAAAGAATGGCAACAAAGAGGAAATTGATACTGAGCATCAGGAAGAGACAACTGAAATTCCTGGGACACGCAATGAGAAAGGAGAGCCTGGAAAACCTGATACTGACTAACCAGATAGAAGGAAAGAGAGACAGGGGAAGACAGCGGATAACTTATTTGCAGGGCCTGATCAGGTGATTGACGGAATGGTGGTTGACAGGAGTAACGGGAACAAACATATTAGGAGCCACAAGGGATAGGGAGACGTGGAGAACCATGATTGCCTACGTACTGAAAGGATAGGGCACATAGAAGAAGAAGAAGATACGAAGAGTGGGTTAACCTGCATAAAGACTATTTACATAGGCATTAGAAACAAAATAGGAAATTAAAAAATTAACCTGCAATTATATGTAAGAATTTTGACGTTTCTAAAATAGAATTCTTTTGAAATTTCGACATTAATAAATAAGGATACACATTTGTATTTGAGACACAGCCGTTGTCTGGATAATATTTTCAATATTGATCAGATTGGACATCTTAAAAAGATGTATTTTCCTTAAAACACGTATAAGACACAACAGGGAAATATATTCATAGTGTGACTTAGTGATTTCATTGTCAATCTGATGGTTATAATTGCCAAGGATTTGAGAACATTAATTCTGTTCAGTGTTATTTCATAACAAGGATAGATTCAAATCAATTTTATAAATATATTACTTATTCCTCTGCGATGTCATATTCTTCATTCTATTTGCAAAATAAAGAAGATAAGGGAATAACATTTTTACCGGAAAATGTTACATCGAACCCAATTTCCGGGCTGAATTTATTACGATATTAAATATAAATATTAAAGGAAGAAAAATGTATAAATAAAACATTTCTGTGAATAAAGTTTCGCAGAAGCAAAGGATGAATAGGGAAAAATATTAAAATGGTCTCACTGTCTAAAATTGAGCTACGACGATTTGGCTTCTTAGCGAATTGAAAAATGAGATCGATATTGCTCGGATCCTCAACAAATATTGGCTTACATCGTTTCGGATCATTGTAGCAGGCAGAAAAAATCATTGCAAAGCTAGCTATTATGTGGGAAAACATATGAATCTCTCATGTCAAATTTGATTTTAGATCCAAACAGGTCTATCATGATAAAGCAATTACAGTATGGGTTATTAACAAAATCACTCGAGAACACATTTGTAAAATAGAGCGATCTGTGCGTTTACTGCTTTATTCTATATCAAAATGTAAATGAAAAAAAAAGACGTTATGTGCTGAGGTAAATATGAATAAAAAATAATATGATTTACTGATTAAAAAAAAAACTCTGAACGTTATTCCGTCAGCAATATTTCTGTAGAATATTCTGTTTTATTCAAAATTGACGCTGTTATTTATTTCCCGTGGTTTCAAACATTTGTATTTCTAAAGACAACAAGTACACATAAATACCCGATAGAAAACTTCTCTTCTTCGAGATTACCCGTATTTTCTACAGATTCGGCAGAAATGAAAAGTTATTAAAATCTTCCTAAAGGACACCATTTCTAGTGTTCTAGTTTCTGTCATTTGAACTCTACGTTACTCGGATTTCCGTAAATGGATATTTTACCCACCACAAAACAAAAAAAGCTGATAATACTATATTATGTAAAATATTGTCGTACTGCTGAAAAAATAACATAACAGGCGATATCAGTTACAATATCCATTCAATCAAAACATGAACTGAAGATATAATTATTCATTGAAATGAAATTTATAACAAATTTGCTGTATAAACATACGTTCTAAATTGACGCTGAAACACAACAAATACAATAACAGAGAAAAGCATTATTCATAAAAAAGCACAATATATTTCCATAAATAAAAACTTAATACATTAGCAGTGCACAAAATAACAGGAGTGAAAATGTAATTGTAGTAATAATAATAATAATAATAATAATAACAACCCTTTACCTCAATCATATAAATGGAACCTATAAGTCTGATGAAATAAACATCAAAAGAGGTATATTTCAAGGTGATTCTTTATCTCCCTTACTATTCTGCATATCATTAATAGCACTAACCAGTCAACTTAATAAGACAGAATGTGGTTATAAAATAGGCCAAAAGAAAATAAGCCATCTATTTTACATGGATGACTTAAAGTTATATGCTAAGAATGATAATGAGCTGGAAGGTCTTCTGCAAACTGTAAAATGCTTCAGCGAAGACATTGGAATGAAATTTAATTTGAATAAATGTGCTAAAGCTACAGTTTTACGTGGATCAATACAAGAAACATCCTCAATTAGCCTAGACCCTGCTGTAAAAATAAAAGAATTAAAACCAGAAGAAGCTTATAAATACCTAGTTGTAAATGAGAGCGAAAACATTCACCATAAAAAAATGAAAGAAATAGTGCGTAAAGAGTACTATAGAAGGCTACGAATGATATTAAAAACTGAATTAAATTCACAGAACAGAGTTATGGCCATTAATAGCCTTGCAATCCCAGTTGTCCAATATAGCTTCAACATCTTAAACTGGACTCTAAACGACATCAGGCGAATGGATGCTAAAACAAGAAAGCTTCTTTCTAAGCATAAGATGCATCATCCAAAGGCTGATGTAGACCGTCTATACATACCCCGTAAAGAAGGTGGAAGGGGTCTTATTCAGCTGGAATTGTCATACAAGACAACAACTATTGGCTTACTAACATACATAGAAACAACAAAGGATTGGATGATACAATTAGTAAGGCAACATGAAGAAAGAAAGAAAAAATATTCAATAATAAAAGAAGGCAGTAAATACAAACAAGATTTACAGTTAGTAGATTCTGTAGAAAAGCAAAACAGAAGCCAAGAACCAACTATTGCGGCAAAAAATATGAAAATGAAAGCCAAACTTAAAGCTCTTGAAAAGATGAAACAGCGCTGGCAAGACAAACCTCTGCATGGCCAATATCCAGTACGTGCCAATAAATCCAATGTTGACAAAGTTAATACTCATCGATGGTTACGTGCATCTGGATTAAAGTCTGAAACTGAAGGATTTATACTTGCAGCACAAGACCAAAGTCTTTTCACGAGAAACTTTCAGGCAAATATTATGCATAATAATATGGATCCAAAATGCAGGTTTTGTGATAAACACCAAGAAACAATAGACCACCTAATCTCAGGCTGTTCTGTGCTTGCCCCAAACGAATATAAAAATCGCCACGATAGAGTTGGGCAATATTTACATTGGGCAATGTGCAAACATTATGGAAAAGCTGTAAACAAACACTGGTATGAACATCATCCAGCACCGGTTACAGAAATAGAAGATGTAACCATTCTATGGGATTACACCATCTACACAGACAGAAAAATTGAAGCAAACAGGCCAGACATTATTGTTAAAAACCAGAAGGAGAAAACTTGTCTATTAATTGATATGGCTTGTCCAGCGGATTGTAACATAGCAATCAAGGAATTTGAAAAACTGTCAAAATATAAAGACCTGGAAATTGAAATAGAAAAAATGTGAAAATTGAAAACAAGAGTTGTGCCAGTGATAGTAGGTGCACTTGGAATGATAAAAAATGGAACAAAACAACACATTGAAAGAATCCCTGGAAACCCCAGCTTAAGAGACATACGAAAAATTGTCTTATTAAGTACAGCCCACACACTAAGGAAAACTTTATCTATGTAATGCTGAGGATGATAGGGAAGATAGAAAAACATGAAATGGAGCCATAACAACACGCCACTACCTGCCTTAGGTCTCCCCGCAGACTTGGTTGGTAGTGAGACCAAAGCAGAAATCAAAATATGATGACAAATGACATAATAATAACGGCTAATATTATCATTAGCAGAGTACTTGCATTACTAATGAAACATAGATTCTTCAGATGAGAGAGCGAGCGAAAAACCAATTATCACATGTACAGGAAGAGGAAAATGGATTTTAAAATAACATCTAATATGTATTATATGGCTATGTAGCTGATAAGTTGATTTATATTTTATAGTTAAATATTCTTAATATAGAAATTATCAACATGGCCTTGGTGTGAGTTTTGATCACCTCACGGTAATTGATAAATATACTGCACAGCTTGTGAATTAAATGAAAAGTTAATTCAGTAAAAATATACTTGAAAAATTATAATTGAGAGACTGACAGTTAAACTGTAAAAGAAAAAAGACAAAGTCACTGAGAAAGAAAGAAAGAAAGAAAGAAAGAAAAGATTAGATAGATAAATAGATAGATCCACAGACTGAGAAAGAAAGAAAGAAAGAAAGAAAAGATTATATAGATAGATAGATAGATAGATCCGAAAACTAAGAAAGAAAGAAAGAAAGAAAGAAAGAAAGAAAAGATTAGAAAGATAGATAGATAGATAGATAGATAGATAGATAGATAGATAGATAGATAGATCCACAAACTGAAAAACAAAGAAAGAAAGAAAGAAAGAAAGAAAGAAAGAAAGCTAACGTGAGTGAGTGGGATGCGGACATATAAATTCAAAATAATTTAATAATAAATTTAAAATAATTTTGTTTAAACATTTGATTTTAATTTCCTTTTTACTATCAAGATATGTGTATCAATTTAGTGCACCCTAACTACTAAATCAAGGTTTTATTTTTCGTATTAACTCCCTTTCAAGGATCTATTGATGCTGAAGTAAGTACACACTATGTCAAGTCAAATAGAAAATTGGTCTCATCTTTTTTCTTTGTCCTTTATTTCAAACAATTTCATCAAACTAATCATGCCTGTTTGTCTCTTGCTATTTCAGAAGTCCGGCACACAAATATCACTTTTTCTATGAATAAAAAGCCTCCTTAGCCCCAGACACTGGCCAAATAGGCAGAATTGATCCATTGTGTGAGATTTGAGTCGGGGCTCAAATGGTCACTCATTTGTGCTATACAACTGCAAAATTGATCCCGCCGGAATTGCCTATTTATAATCGATTCTGGTTGCTGTGTCAAGGGATGCGAAACTCTTGTGATAAGCGAACATTGTATTGATTAGTGGAGAAAAGCATTTAGAAAATACATCCACTGAATCATGAAACTTACATCAACAAAGGAAAAGAAAAAGCTAATAAAAGCTAATTGTCTTTTACCTAATTTCCAATTTCTGATGTCCACGAGGGCCCGCACCCATTTTCTGAAAATGCCTCGTGAAATTAGGACTCTTTCTTTTATAAGAAGAATCATACATGCAGAAGAATGTTAAACAAACCATCCTTGATAAGGGGATATCGAATTTATATTAAAAGAAATAATTGAACACTCCTTTATAAAATACCGGAATTGGAAATAGTAAGTCCTTTAATGTACGCTCTTGGGTGTAAAATAAATCTTTACTTAATTGATTATTCCAGAGAATCTAGGTGGCTTCATCAAGTGTAATTATGCATATAATCTGTTATTTCTTTAAAGAAAATCATAAGATCAACAAAGAAGACTTCGGTGTCTCAATGAGTCTGAAACCGATATTTTAAATATTGCATTGAATGAAAGGTTTATAAGTCACATTGTCTAAAATCTATTTTCAAGAAAATATCTCTGTTGAATCGAAAAAAATACTGGTAATGAATCCAAGGCTAACATTTAAATTATCAGATAAATTGACATATACGGTATAAACGTATAATTTGAAAAAGATATTTTCAGTTAGCCTGAAAAATCAAATACCAGCTTCAATGCGCTCGCAAACACGGCCTTATCATTGGTATTCAATAGCCCAAAGAAAATCTTTTATTGCTTCCTATAAAAATATCATTCAGTTGTCTTCTTCTTCTGAGGCATTAAAACTGTTTTGCTTTAAAGAAGGGATCTTTTTATTTTATTTTAACTTTTTATATCACCATATATTTAATGTAAAAATTAAAGCTTATTTTATTTCCTATTAAATTTTACATAGAATGAAATATAAAAAATCATACTTTACTGCATAGCATGCTTCTTTATTCTAAGACATGTAAAACGCAACTCAGATGTTCAGAAATATTTATGAAGCGTATGAAGAAGGCAATATATTAAAATAATTTTCAATTATTTGTGATAAATATGTCTCGCCAAAATAATGAATGTTATACAATGCCGGTCTACGGCTATATCCTGTTGAATACACCGGTTCCTGTCCGATCACAGAAGTTAAGCAACATCGAGCCTGGTCAGTACATAAATGGGTGACCATTTGTGAATACCAGGTGCTGTAAACGTAAGGACCAAGACTGGTCCACCCGTCCTCTAGGTTTGGGAGTTGGGTGCAGGGCTAACAACCCTGCCCCGTAAAAACAGTTTGTTACCGAAACAGCAAGAAAAAGTTGCTGCCCTATGCACCATCTGCGTGTGATGGATAAATGATGATAATGATACAATCCATGATATACTGAATCTATATATTATATTAAAATCAAGAAAGTAGTATCATTTGTACTAGCTTGGTATGTTACTCACTTTAGAGTGTAGGTTCTAAAAGAAAGAAAAATGCAGTGGTTACTACATCGAAGTGTGATTTCTTTCTTAAACATGGAGAATATCATTTTTGCTATAAACAACTATGAAAGATGATGGAAAATGGATGATGGAAAAAGATGATGGAAAATTCCTTAACTTAATATGAAAAGGAGACGAGATTTCGACTAGAGAATTAACTGTCTGCAGGAACTACCTATCACATCGATCGAAATTTTAATCCAAACGTATTGAAATGATGCTGTATGTTCCTTTTGAATAAAGAAACGCTTCCCAATAAGACCAATTGAAAGAAACAATCGCAGTCGGCGAATATCACCGTCGAAATTGTTTTTTAAAAATATATTATCTTAGAATATCTTTTGACTAAATGTTTCTTTATTGGCTATTCAACAATAAACAGCTCGAGTTGAAAGTTTTCATCCATTAAACGACCCTTACATTATCGTTTATCGTAAACTAAGATTTTCTTAACGAAAGAACATAATTTCGCCGATAACTGTAGATGGCATCTAAAGCAATTCTGATAACGATAAAAAAATGGTTTCTGTAATGAAAACATAAAGTGACCTAAAAGATAATAGAAGTGATTGAAAGAAAGCAGAAAAGGTCGTGTTCATCTATTAATACTAATATTAGGCGTTGGTTCTTTTTCACAAACCCAATATTAAATAATGAATATTGAAATATTTCCTAGATATTACTTTCTCTTTCTCAATAAAACATTACGATATCTGTTATATTTGTGCGCATTAGTGAAGAATAACGAGTTTGATTTATAATATTTAAAAGCAAATATTCTTCTAGCATCTGAGATAAACTTGACGAAGACAAATATTCTGTTCATGCAACGAACTGAATACATATTCGAAGACCAAAATTAAACGTGCTATAAGTTGTGAATTGTTCGAGTCCGGCTTCAGTGATTTTATTTTCGACACATTAAAAGGAAGCGTTACTAGATGAGCCCTAAACAGCCGACTTAGATTTGGTACCACTCTCTAAATTGTTATGAGATAAATTTATCAGGTTTTGATTTACAAAACAACATTGAGTCAAGCACAGATGCAATATTATTAAAAATGATAACATAGTTAAATCTCTTGTGATAAGTACTCATCTAGTCTAACTTTCCTTCAATCTGATATGTATCCTCAGGATATTAACGATTATGGCTCTTCACAATTTCATGTCCTTTACATCTCTTAGTAAATTCCCTGTCTTTTATAACTCTTAATGTTCTACTATTCATTTACACAAAGTGGTACCGTAGGTTATTAGCTGTTTTCTTTTGTTTCTTCGTGCAATTTATTCTTACTGTGTGCTACTATTTCCAATCGGTTTTTTCTCATATTGTGCTTTTGAAATTTTAATTGTCTCTTCCATATTTTAATATAAATTTGCTTTTCATTTCGTTTTTTCTCCAGGACATTGTTGTTCACATATTCTGTATCAGCATCCTTCAGTGGATCAACAATTCTGTTGTCTCAAGTCTTTTTTCTGCGATAAAATTGCCCAACATTTGGAGTCTTGTAAAAGGACAGATATTGCTTAACAGTTACTATTTTCGTTATTTCTAATGAAACTTTTTTTAATACTTTGCTTAGCATTTGAAGACATTTTTCGCTATCATAAAGCGTCTTTTAAATTCGGCGTCGTCTTTCTGTCCTATATTTCTACATATTTAATTTTTTTACTTGCTTGATTTTGGTATCTCCAATTTGCAATTAGTATTTTCCACTGTTTGGTTTGCTGAAATTCATACATTTTTTTGCAACTCATTATTAGTCATTTCTTGTTACTTTCCATTATTTTTTATAGAAGTTACTATTGTTTACTTTCTGTGCCTATTATCAACAGTGTCATCTATAGATCATATGTTGTTAAGTTTGTGTCCGTCAAAAACAAATGCTGCTACAATTTCTAATTATCTCAGAAACGTATCACTGTATAGTTTTAATAAATCCGGTAAAACGACTTTTGTTATACACATATTCATAAATACATTTTTCAAAAATAATAAGTGTTTACTATATATCCGAATGGGTAAAATTCTATTCAATATACCGATATCTCCATTGTGAAGAATACCTCACCAGCAATCTTGTTATGTTTTTTCTGGTTCCTACTTCTGAACTGTCTGGCGAGGATAAACTTGTCAGACGATAACTCCCGCCATAGCTTTCCGGGTCATAGGCGCAGGCTAACCTTTCCAAAATAATTCATGGGGCAGTCCTTTTACAACTATGGTCCAGGAATTGGATCACTGGATCTAATCGCATTAAGCTAAGGAAAAAAAAAACGATAGACTAAATCAATTCTAATTAATCATATTTTTGTTCATCACTTTTATTTTCATTGAACTTCAAAGTTTCAGTAAAAACATGTTTGCCTTAGATATATTCATATTTACAAGTAGACAATAACATATATATATATATATATATATATATATATATATATATATATATATATATAACTAAAGAAAAAGAAATACATTTTACATTAAACAATATACGCAAGTCATGTTGTTTGTTACTTTTAGCAGACAAGCTGAAGCACTTTTGAGAAATTCCTAAAGAGTTCATAGTCTTCTTAATTATTTCAAGCAACCGAAACGTGTTTCTACAAAAGGATTCTCATCAGACCATGGAATTAACTTGCTAGCAAAAATAAACGTTTAGTTTAGATTTTGAGTTTTATTTAATGGCATATCAACACCTGTGTGGGTTATTTAATGCCAAAAAGTGGGGTTGGTTGGTGTTTTTTAATGTTCCTTTATAATGAAAAGCTTGATTTAGTCAGATTTTGATGAAATACTTTTTTCAGTTATTTTTTTATTTTAGAAAAACTAAAGAAGCCTCCTAGTTTGGGATAAAAATGTATTGCTGGTAATATTTTTTTTTTCCTTCAAAAATGCATATTTTTCTATAAAGGTCTATTTTTATGTATACATTTGTATAAAAGTCTTTATTCTTTTATAATGTTTGAACCCCACTTTGGGAGTTAATGTTTTGCCCATAGCTAGGACCTTAACAAGTGCTACCACTCCGGGTCAGGGTGGATCTAAGAACAGCAGCAATTAAGAAGTAGTTCTATACACCCCACAATCTTCCAATCATAGGCCTTGCTGCTGGATGCAGTTTACCGTCATAATCAGGACCATAAAGCTTTAGAGAAAATCGAAAGAAGAAATATATTTATACTTAACATAAAAAAGACAAGTGTAATTTCTAGAGCACATTAAAGAGGAAAAAAGGCTTGTGAAATTTGATATTCACAGGGCATATTGTAGGAGAGACGGACAGAGGAAAGTATAGTCTACGTGGCGTGCTTGAGTAAATGCAGGGTAAAATAAGGTTTAGGCGATATAAGAAAATGTAAAAGTTTATTAAGGTCTTCTAAGGATAGGAAACTTTGGAGAACCACGATCATCAACACACTGTGGCGATACGGCACATTAAAGAATAAAATATATTTAACTAATTTTTCTTCGTGGAAAATATTGATACTAAAATGCTAGAAAATTATTCATACATCTCACATGATATTACTTATCTAGACCCTAAACAGACACACACACACACACACACATGAGAGTGAGAGAGAAAGACAGCTATATTTTCAAATATGCAGTACCAGTGTTTAATAACTTGGTAGAGAGGCAGAACATGAAAAGTAAAGGAAACGATTCATTGATTTTCGCTGTTATTGGAAGTCATTTCTCAATAATGTGGACTTAAGAATATTTCAGTATGATATATAATATTTGTCGATGTCGGTATCAGAGCCAGATTCCAACGTCTGGTTTCAATATTTAAGTTTCTTAGCGTATAAAAAGCTTCCATGTGATGACAGAGAAACGTGGAACATCTTTGAAGCTGAATTTCCTGATGTTTCATGATTAAATCTTTAAATTAAGAAGTTAGCGCCTGATCGAATAGGTAGTATTAGTAGCATTAATACTGTGACTAGAGTTCAAATGTTTCCATGATCGATTAGTCAAGGAGACAATATAAGTAGGCAAAACAGTTGGAATGTGCCAGAAACTACGAGTAATAAATTGTGAATTAAAATGTTTAGACAAAACTGTCGATTAGGCACGAATGCGTTGTCAAAAGTCTTTCACAAACCTCAGATACATATTATTTAACCTTCGTTGGAGATCTATCTAGAGATGTTTCTTGGTCGAAACATTCATACACAAGCAATATCTCTATTGGAGGGAGTATATCGGTCTGAAAATGTGCTATAACTGAAATTCTTAAAAATAAATAAATCTCAAGAATTTACAATCCACCGAAGGCGGAAACAACAAAATATTAAAGTCATTATCATCATTTCTCTCCAAGCAAAGTGTTGTGGAATAGTTTTCGCAATGAAAGTTATAATCGTCCTATGTCTGTTTCTAATTGACTTAACGCAACAAAGAAAGACGGTGTTACTGAGTGTAAAACAGTAAGAGAAAAGCATATAGTTTTTAAAGATCAAAGTTCGCTGAAGGTATGGAGCCAGAAGAGAGTTTGACGCTGGAGCGAGTGAGAAGTGCGAGGGAAGAGACTATTAGTATAGAACGTTGGGTTACATCAAACCAATTCAACTGTAACTTAATGACAACTTGTTACCAATAGGGCACTACGCTTAAAATCATTTACATCAGTTCATTATTATTCACATTATGTGTACTCATATAATAGCCCCTGTCTTTGTTCTCATTTTCACAATATTTCCACCGTTTTTCTCTCCAGTTTTCATCAAGCGCGTGTTGATACTAATAAATCTGAGGTAATTCCGGTGTTGTGGATTCCGAGTGGGGAACCACACAAAATAATGAACAACAAAACAGGTAATATAGGTTATATTAAACGTAAAGATACAAACTGGAACGCAGGTTAGTAATCCATAAATATGATTAGTATGGAATATATCTATATATACAAGTCTTTGAAGTGAAGCCGTGCTGGAATTAGTATATCGTGTAATACCATTCTGGCTGAGTGTAGTTCAGAGCTACTATGACTACTCAAGCAATATTCTCTGTGTAACTTTAGTATTTCTCGGTAACATATGGACCTCTTACGATACTCGCACTGTAACTCTACTGATCTCTTTATGGCAGGAGTATATGTTTACTCGAGTCCATTATCATACAAAAAGAGAGATCCTACAACATTCGGTGAGTAGCATTTATATAATTTATCGTATTTCAATCTGCTCGTCAAACTTAGATTAAGCGGATACATGGTCAGTAATCAGTGAACCAGGCGAAATAAATACTAAACGAGACATGCGGAGACATGGTAAGTGGAAAGAGTTTTGACTTTTGATTTCTTTAGTTTTCGAGATAAATATTACAACAATATTAGCATAGAAGTATTAGAAATATTCCTGTTTTATTCTTTTTAGATTCTTCTTTTCTTCTTTTTCTTCTTCTTCTGTTTCTTGTTCTTCTTCTACTTTTTCTTTTGGGAAGTAGGCGATTATGGCCTTCCACGTCTCCCTATCCCTGGTGGCTGTTAGCACGATTTCTTCTGTTACACCACGTAACCGCCTTTCTGTCATTCATCTGCTCAAGTCAGTCAAGTACGTTAGATGCTGTTTCTTCCTGTCTTTCCTTCCCTCTATTTGGCCTGTTAGTAAAAGGTTCTCCAAGCCCTCCTTCCTCATTGCATGTCACAGGAATTTCAGTTGTTCTTTCGAAACGAAAAGAAAATTAATACTGAGCATCAGTATTAATTTCCTTTTCGTTTCCGTCTTTTCCAAAACGTTATCATTGCTCATATGCTCGATCCATGATATTCGCAGCACCCTACTGTAAAACTACACTTCAGTTGCTTCAATTCTTTCCTTCATCTTCGATGATATTGTCCAGCGCTCACTGCTATCCTGTTATCGCAGAATGTAAAAAGAAAATTATAAAAACTTCAGAAGTCTTTTACCCAACATAAAATGCAACGTATAGAAGTTAGAATTAAAACTGAGACAAGTGGTTTTTCACAATAATAAAAACGGAAAGTATTTCTTTGAAAATGTCTTTTATTTACTATAATACAAAAAGATAGATACTTTCTACCCCATTTTTTATAGGAATCCACTATAATAATTTCACTACATATTATGTTATCTTTATTGATGATGACCTTCTAGAATCATTTATATATCTGCTGCAGTTTATATGGCTAGGTGAATTATTACATTGTTGACCTCATGCATAACTATTTTTAATTCGGAAATATCCCTCTTATACACGGTATCAAACCAAGATAGAGAGTCTGATAGTTTCTTAAATTTTATCTAAAGACGAAAAGAACATAGATTTATTCATATCATTCCCTTGTTTATTTGACTATAAAAGAACAAAACAGTCTCGGAGAGAATTTGTTCCCAACATTCCAAACCAACATGCTCCCCTGAAAACCACTACACGGCTAATACATCCGGGTGAATGTAAGTTAATTAAAATGTGTAAATGAAATCAGAATCACTAGATCTTTTCATCTGATGAAGAAGAATCAAAATTCTGTAACAATTTTCAAGTGAGGATATTGTTGTTACACGCTATCCGTTTATCTTACGATATAAAGATAGTGCCGTGTCGAGTTAAAATTCAGTATTTTGGTGGAGATACAAGAGTGACCTCTCCATGTTGTGGTTCTGAACAATTGTATATGTAGGCCATGCGCTGCCCAGACTGCATGCATCCTCCTCTCTCGTATGTACCGACAAGATCCAAATGTATAAATGTCATTAAATCTGGAGAGATTTTGACGCAGGTATTTCTGTAATCTTGTCATTGTTAACGGCCAACTCTCTTAGGAGTTCTGTCTTGATTTACAACCACAGCATTTTCCATGTTTGAATGTGACCACAAGTTAGCAGATTACAATCAAATTTTTCCTCTCCGTAAATAGCCTCTGTTTTTGAGCTGTTAAGCTCCACTATCCGAAGACAGCTTGTAAGGTGGGGTCAGTTTACAACCATCACCCATTGTCCAGCTTGAGATTGGGCTTAACTGTCAGAGGCTATTTGAGACGCCGGCCACGGAAACATTTCATAAACATTGGAAGCTTTTCCTCACTATGACAATCTTTGAAACATATATAATGTACTCATATAAACATTATAAATCTTTGATCGCGAAATAATAGAAACCTATAAAAGGTTATTCATGTGAGATCGATACACTTGATTAAATTCTATTAAAGTAGTTTATAGATCACGTAATAAGGCGTAGTTCATCATGCCAAAATGTGAAGTTATTAGAGCCAACGCATAATATTATCAAGAAAGATTTGTATATAAATGTTTACGAATACTTAAAAAAATTATTTCGTTTTATACATTAGTTTTCCTCTAAAACATACGATTAACTCATAAATACAGAGAAAATAAACGAAGAATGTATATTTCTTTTATTAGACTTCTTAGAGTTCATTGAATGCACTCATTCTGAAATCACGGAGTGTTTATTAGCGTCTCCTTAAATGGACCACTGTCGAAGATGCTTGCATAAATGACTACAATTGTCACGTAAATCGATTCGGATTTTTCTACTGTAGAAACTGATTTATTGCGATGTTTTTTACAGACTTATGATGGTGTTCAGATTATTCGCTTATTTTCATTGCTTTTATGTACAAAAAATATCAAAGAAATAAATTCAAATAAAAGAAAACGGACGATCAATGTTCACGTGGCGCGCGTGCCAATATTTTTTTTAACTTTTCATCGACAAAAAACAATATCGCGATTGCTGAAACGTTTTACGCTAATTCCTGAATCGTGTTTATTTATTTAATTGTTATACAGATATCCGCTCTGAAAGGCAATTCATTATATAAGCACATATATGCATGTATGTTGTTTTGATCTGAGATGACTTTCATACGGTCGCTTTGATGGAATTTCATTCATTGCAACTTTTATCGCATTTTTCCTGCGACATACTCAATTCACTTGAATGAATTCATTCGCAAACGTTCATCTGAAGAACGCAAGTCACGTTTTAAACAATAATTACTTTATTTATTTTGCTTGCTTCTACCCTTTTTATCATCAACTTTTACAATTCAATGTAGTGACATTCATTTCAAAGCTTATAACCTTTTAAAACATACCTATATGAAGAAGATTCTATATACGAATGCAAACAGATAGATAGATAGATAGATAGATAGATAGATAGATAGATAGATAATAGTTTAAGAGTGAAATCAGTTAGTTAAATTATATGCGTGATACACGCTTCGGGCGATCATATCTCAAAAGAGACATGGCTGACTGGGCAGAACATTATCCCTTAGTAGGTTGCCATTGCTTTCTGAAGTACTATGGTTGCCGACTAAGGCTAGAGACCGCAATCTGTTCTATTATTTAACCCATAAGTGGGGGGTAGAGACCAATTGATACCTCTCCTAAGGGTATTTGTGCGTAAGTGAATGCAAGGAATTGAACTGGAATTCGAACTCAGCTCCCCGTTTTGTCGTTCCGAACCAATATCCACTGCACCACAACACAACTTTCAGGACGTAGGCGACCGTGGCTTTCCACGTCTCCCTATCCCTAGTGGCTCTTAGAACGCTTTTTCCTGTTACTCCACGCAAATTTCGTTCTACCATCCACTTTTACGTCCTTCAAATATGTTATTAGATCCTTCAAATATGTTATCCGCTGTCTTTCTCTGACTCTTTTTCCTCTATCTGGCCTGTTCAGAGAGTCATCCAGCAGGATTCTGCTTCTGCACGAAAGGCCAAGACGACCCAAGCGTGGCTGCTCAACAATGTCTCTCACCACTGGTTGCCGGACTTGTGGCTGTTCTTCACCCGACTGCAACCCCTTTGACTATTTCTTCTGGGTGGTGGGTGCGTGATCGAAGCCAACACCAACAAGCACGCCCACAACACGGTCGACTCTCCGAAAGCTGACATCGTGGAGGCGTTCGCCGCTATGGACAAGGACATGGTAGCCAAGGCGTGTGACTTTTTTTCGCGCCCGCCTTGAGATAGTCGTCGCCACCGGCAGCAGTTACATAGAAAAATAATGTAGTATGTAACTCTAAATGTTGCTAAATAAACTGTCGGGTTTCTGCATATACAACTTTTGTTTTTATTGCCTATTTCGTTTTCTTTTTGTCTAGTGTCGGATTTTACTGCAACACCCTATATATATATATATATATATATATATATATATATATATATATATAATGCCTTGCCACCTTTTCCTTGTATGTCTATCTTATAGGGTAGCTAGTCATTCTTTTTTATATAGAAGCCACATTACATTTGTATTTGTTCAAAACACAGATCCTAACTGTAGAGTATATCGTAACTATGCTTAGCAGGTCTTACTTAAAGTTACTGGTACAATTCGTACAATAGTAATTTTAAAATCTCTATCAAGAAGACTTGTCATTTCATGCTATACCATCAGTCTACAATTCACTCACAAGGGTTGTGTCAACTAGTGTTACACTTTCCAGGAAGTTTCCAAATGAGCTGCTCATTGGGATCAACTAACGATTTAGTGTTGTTTGCACAATGTTACTGCCAGTGTACTCTTAAGTTTTCATCAGGTGTATGGTGATCCCTTTCTTGCTCTCCTTCTATGTGCCGTGTATCTTTAAAACGTAGGCTATCATGACCCTCCACATCTCCCTATCTCTTGTCTCTCTTCCTCGATATCTATCCAGCGAACGTCAGATTCTCTAAGCCTTCCTTCTTCGTTACATATCCCAAAAACTTCAAAGGTATTTTTCTATGTCCTTCTCGTGTCTACTTTCTCACGTGTTCCGGCCATGCTATCATCAGCATCTTTCTGTAGAAACACATTTCGGCTGCTTCAAGTATTTCATTCATCTTTGATGAGATTATCTCGCCTCCGCTGCCATGATAAAGAAAAGGCATCACATAACAATCCAGTACTCTCTTCTTTGTTTCCAGTAAAATTTTCTTGTCTCTTAATACTCTACTCAGCTTCTGGAATACGTCCTTGCCCATGCCAATACGCTTTCTGGTCTCCGTATCACACTTTTCTTCCTCTGTTAAAACGGTTCCCAGTTATTTATATTTACTGTACCTGTTTGATTATAGTATTCCCAACATGTAACTGGCATTTTAGGCACCTAAATAAAGAACTGAACACATTATTTAATCAACAGTCGTATTCTGTTTCATTTACATTACTCATGAAGAGATATGTCGTCTAGTTGTTATTTTATTACTCCTCATGTTGTTTCCACTTGTGCCAAGTATACACGGCCTGCTCGGGAAATAAACTCACTATTTATAACAATAATAGTCCGCATGAAAAATAGTGTATATAATTGTTTTTGAAATTCTCTTAAAATAGAACTTCGTTATTATTGGGTTTTTTTATATCTTCCTCTGTATATGTGATTGAGAATTTGTCTTGCATGAATCGAATTAGGCAGACCTTACTTTTTTTTTAAATTGAATTGTTAAAACAAATTTATCTAAATACAGCAAAAATTCAAGGAAAAATCTTTATGATTAAAATATAGAATTTCAGAAGTATAACATCATTTATTAGAAGGCATCAAAGTAAATATCTCAGTATCCTTTCTCAACAATAGATTTTCCATGTCACGAAAGTGTTATGAAGAAAACCAAAAATCACAGTCAATAAATAGGTGTGAAATAAACGATTGTCGAGTGTAAAACGAGTTTAATCGATTACAAAGAAATTGAAGGTTGCCGTTATCTACACAAGATTCGATAAACGTTTTACGATGAATGGTTTTGATATTTATGAAAAAGCATTTTCATGATTTCGATATTTTTAATGGAAAACCAAAGCAATACGCAAAAGAAATTTGAAACTGGCATCTTTGTATCAATTTTCCGAAATAATCTATCTATTTATCTAAAGGAATAATTTCATTATACTTGATGAAATCACGACGTTCACGTTTATGCATACTTTATGCCGTTATTTTATTTTTTCTACTCTGAAGCTTTATATTTCCCAACTGATCATTTAGCACACATGTATTTCTTTCTCTGTCTATTTGTATCTATCTCTTACGCACTCTCTCTCTCTCTCTCTCTCTCTCTCTCTCTCTCTCTCTCTTCAGTATACCTGTATTTCAAGGTCAAATATATTTTAACTTTACTGATAAAATTAGGTTTTTATTAATCGAGCGGAACAAAGAATGAATATTTGACTCGTAAAACAAAATTTCCATTCGGGCATGCATCAAATTATAAAAAGAATTTTAACAATAAATTTCAATTTAAAACAACATATATATATCTTGCAATAAGTACCATCACTTGACAAGAAAATTAAAATGTCGAAACATTGTAGCGATAACATACTTACGTTATAAATTTTAAATAAACATTATATATATATAAATATATATATATATATATATATATATATACTATATATACTATATATATATTTACTATATATATACTATATATATATATATACTATATATATATATACTATATAACACTTTTAATTACATCAAAAAATAAAAATAGATTCAATATGTAACTACAAGAAAATATGATATAATAATGATACATTTCATATTATTTGAAAGAAAATATTAGAAATGAAAACTGTGTCAATGCTATAGAGATGGGTAAAAGTTATAGAATTTAAGAAAAATGGTTTTCAGAAAAACACATTTAGCAATAAGATTTAATAAATTTCAGCCGGTCGTAACGCTAGCTAATCAATCAATCAACGTCCAATATCTACTTTCAAGGAATTACAGGATTGCTATTTGCTTCTATATATTTCTATAAGACATACGCCAATATCATGTTAAAAACAGATTCATTTATGGCCACCGAAAGTTAGCAACATCGAGCTTGGTCAGTACTTAGATGGGGGATCGCTCGGGAATACTAGCTGCTGTAAACATAGATGGGCAGTTTGTTAAATAAATAATGGTTTGTAATAGTTAATCGAAGACCCGGGTTCTAATTCCAGTTGGGTTAGTTACATTCACTTGCAAGAAAATATACTTGCTAAAGGTATGACTCCACATGATATCCCCAAAACTATCGGTTAATTATAAAGTATTGAAACGCTAAATCATTATCTATAAAAAAGAAAAAAAATATTACAATCAAAAATTATTTTCGAGCTTTAAATAACTTGCATTGGGTTGATAACCCATAAAAAACGAATCAATCATTTGCAGTAATGTACAGTAATATGAATCTATTTTCCATGTGTATAATGAAATTTGTTTGGCCTTAAAAAATATTTCGTCATCCTTTGTTGCATCAGATTTTATCATGCCCAGACAATATTGTCCCGACTGTCGATTAGTTTTTCTACAACCATTGTCAGCAGTTGACGTTACTAAAAGAAGCGTGTAAAAATTATAACGTTACACGGACACATTGATTAGCCTTACAGGAAGATCACAGATTTTGTTGGTATCAACTTTTCAACTGTCAGCCGTGTCATCAATGCCAATAAACAAACTATATCCATCAGTCCAAAACATAAAGGTCAATGCGGTCGTAAGAGATAAAGGACACCAAGAGACGACGTCTACATACTCAGGAAAATATGAAAGATCCTAGGAAGAAATTAATCGTTTTGTTTCAATTCATTTGCACAACAGTTTACTGCGTTCTGTTTCTTTGCTTTCTTTTTTTTTCGCCCGATTTTCTTTTGTATCAGATCCCCTTATGGTGTGACTCATTAAACAGGTTCATTCCTTAATATTTTCTGCTGAGAAGGATGACTACAAAAATGAATTAACAACAGTGCTTGTCAAAAGTATGATGAACGATCTTGTAGCGATAGTAAGCATCTAAAATAATGTGGTAAACTGGGCGTCAATACTACGCGTAATGGCAGTGGGTCGTTGAGTGGTGTAATTCATAGCTGGGAATCAATAGACAGATTGGGAGAATACCTCGATGGTATCCTCTGCCACTATTCTATGGAGAAAGCCTTCAAATTGGAGTACATCGTCTGTGGTTTGACATGAATAAGAATGGCCTGTGTCTAGTCTAATTGCTAAAGAGAGCTTACGTATGTATAAATATAAAACAATATATCTAAGGGTTTTCATCTATATATTTGGAAGAAAATGGTCAAGAGTTCAGTTATGCAGGACACATTTTATCATGGAAAAGGTTATGTGATTTTTGATTATATGTTTAATGATTTTTAGTAATACAAATTTATTAGTCATTTTTCCACATTGCATTTGATGTCTTACTATTTTTTAACTTTTCTTTTCTACAGCTTGATTTTCTTTTAATTTTTAATTGTTTTTCCTTTTCCTCTTTTTTCCTCTTTATCATGTCTCTGCTCTTTCTATTTTCATCAACTTCCGCTAATCATTACGCTTCATTACTCTTTTACTCTTTTTACTTCAACGCATTCATTCGCTGCGATCCTTCTTTTCAACCTGTCTAATGTTGTTACTATTTATGTTCTGGATACGCGTTCTCTGAATCTTACGTAGTGCAATAAACCCATTTCTCGTCAACGGTTTGAAAGGAAACATGATTTCCCTAGCGTATCTCACCAGTGTCCTACGCCCTCAGGATAAACTTAAGCCTTAAATACTTGCACAAACGACAAAGGTGAAACCTATATATTTATTTTCTTTTGTATACATTCGACCTGCTTAAGACAAATTCCTCTGAATCTTTGGTTCACAAAAACGTTTTCATTTTCTACATTTTTCATATATGAATATTAGACTTTTACGTAAAAAGCATGCAGGTAATGATATTTAATTTAAAATAATGTTTTATTACAAAGAATACATTTTTAAGTACAATGATTTAACGTTTAATGTTTGTGTGTAGAATGAGGTTGTATCAAAAATCTCTTTAGGGATATGCAGATCTCTCTGTCCGAGTTAACAACGATTGGTAATGAGAAATCAGCAAATTCAGTTCGAATCCAGCCAAGATCTTTATGTTTCCTTCCGCACAAATAATTGAAAACAAAAGTATAAAATATTCTGTTCATTATAGGTACTATATGAATAGTAGAATAAACTAAAGTGTTTGCCTAGGGGCAGCCATTTTTCAGAAAGAAAATATAAATGTATTATTATTATTATGTCATTTTTCATCATATTTCGATTTCTGCTTTGGTCTCACTACCAACCAAGTCTGCGGGGAGACCTAAGGCAGGTAGTGGCGTGTTGTTATGGCTCCATTTCATGTTTTTCTATCTTCCCTATCTTCCTCAGCATTACATAGATAAAGTTTTCCTTAGTGTGTGGGCTGTACTTAATAAGACAATTTTTTGTATGTCTCTTAAGCTGGGGTTTCCAGGGATTCTTTCAATGTGTTGTTTTGTTCCATTTTTTATCATTCCAAGTGCACCTACTATCACTGGCACAACTCTTGTTTTCAATTTCCACATTTTTTCTATTTCAATTTCTAGGTCTTTATATTTTGACAGTTTTTCAAATTTATTATTATTATTATGTCATTTTTCATCATATTTAGATTTCTGCATTGGTCTCACTACCAACCAAGTCTGCGGGGAGACCTAAGGCAGGTAGTGGCGTGTTGTTATGACTCCATTTCATGTTTTTCTATCTTCCCTATCATCCCCAGCATTACATAGATAGCGTTTTCCTTAGTGTGTGGGCTGTACTTAATAATACAATTTTTTGTATATCTCTTAAGCTGGGGTTTCCAGGGAATTCTTTCAATGTGTTCTTTTGTTCTATTTTTTATCTTTCCTAGTGCACATACTATCACTGACACGACTCTTGTTTTCAATTTCTACATTTATTCTATTTCAATTTCTTGGTTTTTATATTTTGACAGTTTTTCGAATTTTGTGGTTGCTATGTTACAATCCGCTGGACAGGTCATATCAATTTATAGGCAAGTTTTTCTTTCTGGTTTTTAACGATAATGTCCGGCCTATTTGCTTCAATTTTTTCAAATGTGTAGATGCTGTAATGTCATAAAATGGTGGCATCTTCTATTTCTGAAAACGGTGCTGGGTGATATTCACACCAGTGTTTGTTTACAGATTTTATAGTAGTCCAATGTAAATATTGCATCACTATAGTGACGATTTTTATATTAATTTTGGGCAAGTACAGAACCTCCTGAGATTGGATGGTCTATTGTTTCTTGGTGTTTATCACAGAACCTACATTTTGTATCCACATTATTATGTATATTTGCCTGAAAGTTCCTATTATTATTATTATTATTATTATTATTAATAATAATAATAATGATAATAATAATAATTAAAACAATTATTATTATTAATAATAATAATAATAATTGTTATTATTATTTTATTAATATATTAATAATTATAGTATTATTAATAATAATACAATAATAATAATAACCCTAATCAAAGACCCCAAAACCAGACTTTGGCATCTTATTGATAATGCGGCCCCTTCAAAAAACAACCAAAATGCAATGATTTCGAAGTGAAATCTCATAAATATGGTACATAAGCGCAACTTGCATTACAAATGAAACCACGAAATGTATTGGCAAATCAAGAAGAAACAGGCGATATGAGGCAGTCCTACCTCATATTGCATGTTTCATCTCATATGAATCAATCCAGCCTTATATTGCATGCCTCATTTCCTAAGATATGTAAATATGAAAAAGAGTTTAGTAAACATCTTTCCACATGTATACCTTTACCAACACTAGAGAATATATTTGCCAAATTAAATGGTGGTAATTTCTTTTTCAAAAATTGACCAGCCTGAGGCATGTCTTCAAATCGAAATGGATGAGGAATGCCAGAAATATTTCACTATTATTAAATATAAAGGACTCTAAAAGTTTAGAAGTTTACATTTCGGCGAAAAAGTTACCCCAGGTATTTTTCAGCAAATAATGAATACGATGTAAGTAGGACTAGACGGTGACGTCGTTTATATAGATAACACTTATTAATAGCGCTACGAAAATACAGGATGTAAAAATAATTCTGCAAGTATTTCAAAGATTACATGATTACGGTTGCAACTTCAGGGAACAGAAATATCAATTCTATATTTATGAAATGAAATATTTAAATCATGTATTCGTATTCGACAAAAAAAGAAGGCCAGACCCCGTTAGTACAAGTGTCATTAAAAACATATCCTCCTCACCAACATATATGGTCATCCTACAAACATTTTTTGGATTAGAAAATTATTGAATTTTTATTTCAGATATTTATGTGTTGTAAGCACTTCTGAATAATTTTCTTAAGATGGGTATGAAATGAAATTAGTTGGTGGGATTTTAAAAACAGTTTTTGAAGCAATTAAATCTAATAACTTTAGATTTATTGCTTGCACATTGCGACCCGCAGCTGCAGACTCGCATCAGTAATAGACGATAAATTCGAAAATGGTATACAGAAAGCTGTCACCTACGTTTCGAAATGTTTGACAAATACAGAAAAATGCTACAGTCAAATTGTAAAAAAAATCTTTCTCTAATTTTTGTTGTAATTAAGTTTCAAAGGATGATATTATAAAGAAATTCCATACTGTAAACTGATTATCGTCCATTATTAAGTTTAGTTTGTTCTAAAAAGGGATTCCATGCATACTGCTAACAAACTGCATCTTTGAGCTACGATTATATTGAACTATGCTTTCAAGATGGAATTTCTATCGTCAAGAAATCTGGAAAACGCAAGTGGTAGAAGATTTTGAAGATACTGTGATTGCTTCACTGGAACCAGAAAACAAAATTAAAAGGCTGTTGGGCAACACTATTAAAGAATTACCAGTCACAATAAAAAAATAAAAGAATAAACTATTCCTTACACCTAATAGTGTGTAGGGTAGCGTTTTTGCTGTATTTTTTATGGGGAGGGTTGTTAGCCCTGCGCCCAAACCCCAAACCTGGAGGAAGGTGATTTTCTAAGCGTAGCTTAGACGTAACACACGGTCGAAAGTAGGACGCACGCAGTGAGGATCGAATTTACTACTCAGTTATAATGATTCTAGCCAGACCTTTCATATTTACTTTTAGTGAGTTGAAAAATGTCTGTAATAACTACGAGGTTGAACATTTGACTATACCGATTTATCATCCGAGGTCGAAAGATCAAGCTGAATGATTTGTCGAGATCTTGAAAATGGCCTTATGAAAATTGAAGACTTAAAAACTGAAGAAACGGCATACAAGAATTTTTGAGTGTGTATCGAATGGGGTCAATTACAAAAGTCACTGCAAAAATGTCACTTGAAAATCTTATGTTTGCTAATTAAAACTATGGAATAAAAAAATCGTCAGTGTGAAAACTCAGAATATGTACAACTGGCAATAAACTCTTTGAAAGCTTTACGGTCGAAAATTAAAATTGGCAAAAAGAAAAAAATATTCAACGCCTTAGTAGTATGATGTACAGTTTCAAAGATGGACGATTTCGACACAGAAATTATATAAATCAATTTAGGTTAACATATACACAGAATAGGCAACCAGCATAATTTAATTCACCAATAGACACACTTTATAATACCTTAGAAATGTTTATTTCCAAAATTAATATCAGAATACAATGCCAGGGTAAGCGAATACTCAATTTAACTAAAGAAAGCGGCTAAAGGTGAGGTGTTTTTGAGAAAAACACATATCTCCAGAATAGAACTTGGATTTGTTCACATAGTATATATGCTGACGCCAAAAATCTTAGCAGTTGTGGCTGCACTCTAACCTGACTTTCTCGGTCTCTCACCTTCGCCGATGGACATGGTGACGTCTAGAGAAAAATAGAAAATACATTTTCACCCGATCTTATGCATTTTGCACTTTAAAATGGCCTTGTGCTACATTCTACTTAAGTGGAGGGTAAGACAATTATCGCTCGCTGCACGCTAGCTTGAATTTGTCAGACTCTCTGCTTTCTGGCAGAGAAGAACCCAGGCAAGGCTCCGTTGAATTGCAGAGTCTTGTCTGGGAAAGATAGACAATAAATTTGAGCCTAAACTTAAAAGCTTGAATTTATTAACTATAAAAAGTATTGTTCCACATTCTGCCTCAGTGGGGAAGCAGATAAATACCGCTAGTCGCTAAGTATTTTGACACTGAAGAAGAATCCAGACGAAATTATGGCAAAGTGCAGAGTCATCTTTGAGGTAAATAGACAAGAATCTGACCCCGCATATACGGGAAATCTGTGCTCGAACGTGCGCTCTCAGAATGCCCTACATAAAACTCTGTCCTGGAGGCTTGGCTAAATATCGTTAGCTGTAAAGTATTTTAACCCTCTCGAACATCTTTGACCAGAGAACCTAGACGTGGTTATGCCAAAGTGCATAGTCTCGTCTGCAAAAAATAGACAAGAACGAGACCCCGCTTATATGGGTTTTCCAAAGAATTTTTGCGAGAGCGTACACTCTCTGAATGTTCCACGTAAAAGTCAGCTATGTACTCCATACCATCTTTGTGAGGAGACTAGGTTAAATACCGCTAAGGAGGAGGGTGTTTAATATCCTTAGAGATGAATTCACTAAAACTAAGCGATATTACACTTCATGATTTTATCATCTTCATACCGTGGAATGAAGACATAACAGTTTTTAAAAAATACATTAAAGAAGAGGATTTTTAACATTCACAAAAGCTAGAAGCAAGAAGTCATTTATTTGAGTGTTGCAATAGTATTGGGGCTATTTTCCTTTATTGCGAAGAAATCATCAAATTTGAATCTTTTCTGGTAATCGAGTTTAAAATCTATAATAGAAGGTTTGGATGGAATTCTATGCATATCAATCCAAACTAGTTAACTGCAAAATAGAAAGAAAGCACAATTGGGATTGATATTTTCAAATTGGAGTAAAACTTTGTGAGTGGATTTTTCTAGTATGCAACACGGAATCCTAAATATATTAATCATGCATAATCCTAAATAAATGCAGACATTTGAAGCGTCCGATATTTTAGTGGCTTTTTTGTAATTTTTTCTTTTGTTTATTCATTATTTTTGTCAATTTTGTTTTCAATGTAATATATATTTCAATCTATACTTGAAAAAGAGAAAGATACTATTTCTATTATCTTTGTCAATTTAAGGAAACATTTGATCAAGCTAACAGTGCTACTATCGACTGAAATTCATCAAATGTTTCGACAAAAGAAACATTGATATTTTTATTTTTTCTTAAAAATTTCACTCCAAGCAAGGCATTTCACTTTCACTATTTCACAGGGGGTTACATAGGGAAAAGTGACGAGAAAGATTGGTTAGTTATAGTAAATATCAGAAGGAGGTGATAGACGGGTAAGGATACAGAGAATGAGGGTTGATTAGATCCTAAGAGTGTTTGAGAGAATAAATGCGAGTTAGTGTGTTATTCACATCCAGGGGGCACCAGTGATCTAAGTTCATCGGAGCAGTAACCGTGAAAGTATTTATAGAAGAGGCACAGGGAAGCCACGTTACGGCGTTGAGATAGCGACTGCAGCCGAGCTGCCTAGTCGGTATCAAACACATTACAGATTATCCGTTGTATTTTGTCAAGAATCCCGAGGAGAATAGCAGTGGCAGACGACCAGATGTAGCAGCATTATTCAATACACGTGCGGATAGTAGATTTATATATGTGCAGGATAGATTCAGACGGGAAAAAACTTCCGGGCAATGCAAAGAGAACAGACTTTCATAGCAGCGGATTTAGCAATGGATTCGATATAACCTTTCCACTTGAGGTCTGCTGAGAGTGTGAGGCCAAGGAGGCGTAGTGTTTTACTCTCTGGGAGGCAAGCCTGTTTCATGCTAATGGGAGGTAGGTGCGATTGTCTATGATGGTTAATTGATAGCAGCTTCGTTTTGGAAGCATTATAATTCCAGAGCCATTTCTAACACCAGTCCACTACGGATTGGCTGTCCTTTTACAGGCTCGGCAGCGAGGTTCGCTTTGTCGCCCACACCAGATTTTTTACTGAGGCGAAAGTAAACTGTGGTGTCATCGGCGTACATGCCTACTTGGGATCTTATGGCATCGAGGAGATCATTAATGTAGATCAGAATGAGCGTAGGACCTAGCACAGAACCTTGAGGGACACCCAAGTTCATATGGTAGATTTGGGGGTATATCCGTTTAATAATACCTTCCATGTTCGGTTAGAGAGGAATGAATGGATTAGGTCAAAGTTATACCATACCTCGGCAGTTTGCGTAGAAGGATAGCATACCGGACTCTGTCGAATGCATTGGAGATATCCAAGGCAACGGTTCGGGCTTCGCCATTCTTGTCGAGAGTTTTTCTTTGGTAAACTTTGGTCTAAAGTAGTGTGAAAGGCCAATATTTTGAGTATGTCATCAATTTCTTTGTGAGTTAAATGTGCAATCAGTTTTAGTTTTTATTGTTATAGAATGGGCTCAAGTGATCTGATTTCTCTTGATACCGTTTTTTGTTTGTGATTTTTGTAGCACCAGAATACTGCCTTAAAAAGCATCGTCTAATTTAAAAGTTGCAGTCTTCATTCATCGGAAACATATTTTTAGCCAATAATCTGAGAAAGCGTGGCATACAGGAGACAGTAAAGGTATTTCTCAATGATTTGTCTCCATGAATAACGTCATATAAAAAGTATCGATCGAACGAGGTTATTTAAAATTATCACTGAAATCTTATTTGTTTTTATTTAACAACCAAATATTTTTTTTTAATTTGGCGATAAAAACGCTGTTCGAAATTCAGACAATTTTTATATATGATAGGTTAATTTACTGTTCCTAGTGTCGAGCTATTTGACCTACTGGCCGGATTTCTTTATTGTTCATCAAACAGGATCCAATATAGATATTAACCAAATGAATTTCACAAAACATTCTTGTGAGAAACACTTGGGATGGGACTAATTCAATGTGATTTTCCTACGGGTACAGAGGGACTACTTTGAAAATAAAATTATGGAGGCTTGGGAAACAACAATCAATACTGTAGATCGTTGCCAAAAAGAAGGGAAACTGTCAAGAGAAATGAAGAAATACAGAAGTACAATATCCATCTGTCCTACGATTCACATAATTTTTATTACGTCCAGCTAAGCATAACATAAAAAAATGTATTTGCTATAGTTATTGCTAGGTCAGCTACTAAGAAAGTCAGTTCACTTCGAGATACTTTTTCCTTCAGAATCTATCATATATATCGTTAATATACTATTCGTCCATGCTTATATTATTCCGTTTGATGTCATACGTAATACACGCTTTGGGCGATCATGTTTCGAAAGAGACATGACAGACTGGGCAGATGATTGCCACGCAGTAGGTTGCCATAGCTTTTTGCGGTAGACTGATTGCCAGAGAAGGCTGTAGAACCAAAATCCGTCCTGTTATTTAACCCATAGCTAGGACGAAGAGATGGATTGACCCCTTTCGCGTAAGTAAATGCAAAGAATTCAACTGGAATTCGAACTCGGCTCTCATATTTGTCGTTCTGGGTCGATATCTACTGCACCACAACGCACATCCATTTTTCTAATATTACTGCAACATGTAGTCCGGTGCTACTGCTATAAATTTGAGCTCATTAATAAAATCCGAACAAGAATCAGCAACATTATTGATCCTAATCTGGTGGCTCGGGTTCAGTTACTTTCTCAACGCCATAAGATTGCCTTTATGTATCTTTTCTATAAATACATTTCTACAGGTACATTTATTGTAAATGTTCAAATAAGCCCTTTGCTATGGTAACTAGAGCTTTTATTTATTTAAGCTCTTTGCTATGGTACCTAGATTTTTTTAAAAATTTAGAATGGAGTCGAGATATAGTCGATTCCTAGTGGAGATGCTTTGATGCATCCGTAAATATTATTGAAACGGTTTCTTTGGTCGCAGTTCTCGTTTGTAGAACTCCAATGCGGTTCTATCATTTGCAGCTAACTTTAGTCAGTAAAAATGTTATTTAAATGCCAATTGCTATTTACTGTCATTCTCATTACACTTTTCTCTTCTTGCTCATTACTAATGCCTCTGTCCATAATTCTTATACCCTGTAACCTTTTGTATCATACTGGCTTTACCGTCTTTTAAATACTTTTGAATTTAGTGTAATAGATAGTTTGTGCTTTTTCACTTCAACTGAGGTCACATATATGATGTCTTGTTTGAAATTGCTATGCATTTAGTTTTTGTAGAAAATATTAATGCTATTGCATAGTCCGTGTGTTTGCTTTTATCGGTCACGTTCGAAAAGAAAGTCTAATATGGTAGTCATAAGGATGATTAAGGAAGCCATTGTTCTCGAGGATTTGTTTCAAGTCATGGAGTTCTTTGAAGAAGACATTTGACGCGGTTGGCGCGAAGATTAGTTTTTGCACCTCTCAGACCAGAGTTCAATTCGATCTCATTTAAACACACACCAGGATCTAACAAACTATCCACAACATACTTGTTGATAACACAAATATCATCCAAAAAGGCTAAGAATATTGGAAGCACTATTTATAAAAAAAATCTAACACTGAAAAATATCAACTACGAACACAGCAACTATACGCTTACCGTATCCGGAATATAAATTTAACAGATAACTCTATACGCACACATATTCAGTGACATGTAAATATAATATTCATCCTTGATAATGGCTAAGATTTCACCCAAAAAGAATTCGAAAAAACCAAAGTATTTAAACAATTCTTATAAAATTCATATCCAGAAAAGAAAGATCATAACATCACATCGAAAGTTACATGAAAATCTTAACCCTAATGGCTTCTTATTCTTTTTTTAAGGAAACCTACATAAAATGATGTGCGTTGTGGTGCAGTGGAAATCGGCACGGAACGAGAAATCGGGAGCCGAGTTCGAATTCCAGTTGAAATCATTGCATTCACTTACGCTCAAATACCCTTGGGAAAGGTATTAGTTCGTCTCTTCCTTCCAGTTATGGGTTAAATAACAGGACAGATTGGGTTCTATAGCCTTGACGGCAACCAGTCTACCGCAGAAAGCAATGGCAACCTAGTGCGGTATAACCCAGTCAGTCATGATTTTTCGAGACATGATCGCCCAAGCGTGTTTCACGTATGGCACTTAATTAACTGACTGACATAAAATTAAGGTTTAATATACAGATATAAAAGATATATTCAAGAAAAAAAAGCAATGTCGCCAATTGATACTGAACCTTGTGTGCGCTCTTAAATTTTAATATGCTCTAGCCGTAATATTGAGCTCATTTAAACATAAATATAGCATACCTTAATACTAAATGCTATCGTTTATATATATATATATATAGTCATCCGCAGACAGATCTGTTTCACTCTATCACAGCTCATCAGTACGGTTAGACTCCGATTGCATTTAACCTAGGATTGAAACCCGACTGAATTGGCATCAGTTGGCGATTCGGCCTCTGGGCTATAGGCGCTCGGTAGAAGAAGGCAGGCTTTGTAGCGTATATATTATCATTATACACGCCAAATAGCCAGAGTGCTCTAATTCATTACTGAATGATATATAGGAAGAGTGTGTTCAAATATGAAGCAGGCTGACGCCGTTCGGTGTTGACGTCAATATTATATATATATATATATATATATATATATATATATATATTTCTCCTTTGAGTTTTTCTCAAAATACTTGCACACTATCCATTGTGTTTCGGTAAAATATCATTACTGTCGCCAACATTTTTCTCTTATTGTTCGCTATGACCACCACCTTGAAAAGGATCATGTCAATAGAAACAATACAAATATGATTTCGCTTTTTAAATGTTCACATGTCAAACGAGTGAATATCAACAGTAGCACCAGTGTTCGCTTCCCTACAGTTGAATGAGCTTAGAGTCTATCGTTAAATATATGGAAGCAGTAAAACTTGTGAAAGCTTCACATGTATAAGAACCTACTAATATTTGAAATGTGACGATGGAAATTTACATGAATGACACGTTTACACATCTATGTAAGTGCATGCATGAATATAAACACACACGCACAAACACACACACACGCACAAACACACACACACACACACACACACACACACACACACATATATATATATATATATATATATATATATATATAGTGTATATTTTTTCATTTATAATGCTTTCAAATACTGTTGGTAAAATAAATGTACAATTTCAGTTTATCAATATTTTTTTCAATTGTCCGAATTAGATGATTTTGTGTTATTGATAAATTTGCCAAACTTCATATGTATTTATATTTTATATTATTTTCTTAGCCGTTTTATTCGAGTGTTGGATTGTTTTGTTTATATTTACAAATCTTTTTTTTTTTATTTCTAGCTTTGATAGATAATGATCTATTTAAGAATACACTGCGATCATTTGTAAATATCTAAAATAAATATTTACTTCTATGTCGAAGTAAAAATATATGGGCGCACCTACAAAAGTCTTGACGATCAAATATTGACAGATTTAGAACTTACACTAACTTACCAATGTCTCCAAAACTAAAATGGCTACAATCTATCACTGCCGATCAGAACACGAACCAGTCAAAATATTTTGCCCCAGGCTCAAACCAGACTGTTATGGTGCCCTCCTACGAAGAATGGCTTCTTCCTCTTGTTATATGTAATTACCTTCTTAACTTCGAGAGAGTAGTTAACAGGGGTTTTAACGGAAACTGTTAAGGAAAGCAGTTAACGAAGGCAGTTGACAACTGCTACTAATCAGGCAATAAGCAGCGTAATAATACCTTTGAACCTATTTACATATTACTTACTATGAACATTTCTTTGACTATCTTCTTCCTTGTTATGCTAATAAAATGTTTTGTACCTACCTTCTTGTTCATTGTCTTACTTCCAGCACAAACGGGTCATTACAAATTTGCTGCTAAGTTTTACCACAACTCTACAACAAATTGGCAAAGAAGATCCACAACCCGGATCTCAAGTGAAACCCTTATATATGATCTATCGTTATACTGTTAAATAATCGGATTCATATTCCGCCCCAGTTAATAACAGACTACTACATATATAAATACACATATTATATATATAAAGTTTTTTACACATATACGAATAGATATCAAAAGTAATGTTTAAACAATTAAATTAAAAATATGTCGGAATTAATCCATTTCTTAATATATACATACATACATACATATATGTATATATATATATATATATATATATGTATATATACACACACATACATATATATATGTGCATATATACACACGCATACACACACATATATATATTGCTGATCTATCTTTATAAGATAATTTTTTCAATGTAATCATACAAATAGCAATCATCTACAATCAAAGGATTGATGACCTATCATACACACATATACACACCCATACACATACATATATATATATATATATATATATATATATATTGCTGATCTATCTTTATAAGATAATCTTTTTCAATGTAATCATACAAATATCAATCATCTACAATCAAAGGATTGATGACCTATCGATTATATTTTCAAATGATTGCTGACATCATTTATTGTAAACTGTCCGGCATTTCTATGACAATTACAAATAAAATACGTGTTGAAAACTGACCATAGACACTTTTGCCTACCAAGTTCAATACAAAGCTGCAATGCAAATTTAGTATAATCGTTGTTCAGTCTAAAAAAAAAACTTATTTTCCACTTGATAGTGTGTACATAGTTCATTCCATTCATTTAGGGCAAAATTCTTCAATCAGTAAGATGTCTTTTATAAATAATGAACTTACTGGAGATAATCTCGTGATGGATGACACGATGCTATCTTAAAATTTGAATTTCTCTATCTACATATACATAAATAACATACACAACTTTCAGGATTAAATACAAACTTTTTGTATTTTATTTCTAAATATCTTTGTATGGAGGTCATCAGTCATGTTTGCATCCGAACAAACTTCTTGTTTGTTGATTTTAACATTTTCCGATCCCAAATTTATATATTTCACAATTTTTGAATGATATCGTCACGAGAACAACATTACTAATGTATTTCTAGAAGTTACCTGTTCAACGCGTTGAGTTAATTATGACCTGTATTTCGCAAAAAGAAGTCAGTATACAGCAATATAATATTTTTTTTTAAATGCCAGTGTCATTGAAAAAAATCTTCTTTTCACTTCTGAGTCACATTCAAGTCGAAAAAGAATTTCAAAAAGGAACAAATTTTCACAAACTTGCAAATATTTACCTGTAAAAGCAAGTTGACGACAGATTTTCCGCGAAACGTTTTTTGTTTCTTTTACTTAGACATTGCTTTTTCTCATGAATTCGTGCAAAATCGGGAACATCCAATATTATGTGATTACGAACTTTTCAAAGAAGTTTTTCACTACTTTAAAGACGCATTGGGTCATTCTTTAAAAAAAATTGCAAACGGAACAACGATGTTTTTTTTTAATTCCTCGTTGGTTACCCTCCGTAATTATTGAAGACAATTGCAAAAGTAACACATTTTTCACCCTAGGATTTATTGCAGAATTTTTCTAGTGGCCTGCATAAAGAATTATTCAACTTCCATAAATGTTTAGAAACAACAAGAAAAATTATTCTCCTCGACATATTTGCCTCCCGCTCTAAAACTAAATAAAAAAAATAATACTATGTTTTGACCGTCACTATAAAAAAAATCATCACACCAAAACTAAGCTGAAATTTACATAATATATTTAGAAAAATGAACTAAACATTATTCGTCATTACAGACAAAATGTTAAAACCGCGCTCTCCACAGACAGGCTTGAACCAACTTACAAGGAAACATCGATCTACTCAGGGTACCAAAGATGAACTTTGATCTTTTATATATTAGCATATGAAAAGAATAATATAGATATTTACAGACACAAAATTCAAGGACTATGGCTTTATCTAACAATTAATATTGATAAAGTCCTATACATTGCAATAATTTTAATTTCATATGCATTTTTTTTTATCTCGACCCAGCGAATATTTGTGGAGCCTTGTTTCAGAATTGTATAAAAATAACTAATATATTTACTGCCACTTAAAACTAATTTTTGTATATTTTTCACAGAAAATGACTTAAATTCCATTCTTGAGAGTGCCAGGAGGGGTGTTACCTGCCTAACCACAACTCCTGCTTGAAAGTTTTCATCCCTTGGACGTAATAGTTTCTTCTTTTTGGATCGATCTCGATGTTTTCTGTAATACTTTCTTTCTTTTTTTTTTTTTATTTCCTAAGCGTCTTTTTGTATCTCCGGAGGCATTAAAACATACATGACGTATATTACTTCCATGGATTTTTCCTACGCTGTTCAGCAATGCACCTTCTTTTTATTTGGTTTACGTGCTTTCTTATAATCCATCTTAGATATTTTATAAGATACATCATGTAGCCCATTCTGTTGTCTATACTGTGTTCTTCCCATAAACCTTTACCGAAATTATATTTTTTAAAACAAACTGGCTAAATTCGCACTTAGTTTTGTAACTCATACTTTTCTTTATTTGGTTTCACGTTTATCGAAAACTGATTTGATTTTCCTTGCAAACTTTGATTTTTCTTTTCCAAGAGACATTACTGCATTTGGCAATTACGTTTTGATATAATACGGTAGACAGATTAGAAATTCTGTACCTCCACATTTCTTGTTTCTATTTCTTCTGTCTTTATTATTTCCCTTTTCCAAACGTCTATAAAATGTGCTACCAACCCGTTAGATCTCAGATTGTAGGGCGTGAATGAATATGAGTAACTGTGTGCATTTTGCAAAAATTTGCCAATTCTCTTGATTAGAATTGCGTCCTGTTGTTTGATACGATCATATCCAGTACACCAAATCTTGCAAAAAATTAGTTTAGAAATTCTATTGGGGTTTTCATTGTCAGCGATTTGCATCTGAATACTTCTGGCCATTTTGTATAGCTATTCACATAACAAAGTAGTATATTCCTCTTATCGGCCGTGCATAAACTATGTGTAGCCTAGACCAAGGCTTTTCGGTTTTTGGCCATTGGTTAAGCTTTATGGGTTGTAATTTTGCCGCTAACAGGCAATTTTACAATTTTCGACAAAGTTTTTAATGTCTTTATCCATTCGCTTTCATTACAGTTCGCGTAATATTCTCATACGTGAAATGCCTGGGTATCGCGTATGGAAACTTTGTAATATTCTTTTCATTAATACTGCAGGAATGAACCCCCGTTCACCGTACAATAGTATATCTTGACAAATTGAAAAATATTTAACTTATCTTTTCTCTTGGTCAGTTACGAACTCGTCAAACGTTGCTTTAGTTCTAATCTCATCAATTCTTTCACAGTGTTATGCATTTTTTTTCTGATTCACAAACCAGTGAAGTCATTATTGATTCTTCCATTGGTTCGGCCATTTTCGAAATTTATGTCGATAATCCGTCTGCATGCGTTATATTTTCTGAAGGTAAATGCTCTATTTTAAAGGAATAGGTAAGTAAGATAGTCGCTTATTTTTCAGTCTGTTTGCAGTGTGTGTTAGAATACTTTTCTTCAAGCCAAAAACTGACACCAACGGACGGGGATTCGTTTGAAAAATAAACTCTCTGCCTTATTTTTAAGTCAACGTCAAATCTGTTATATTACAGATTTACTTGTGTGAAATCTACGTGGCGAAATCTGTGTACATAGATGTTGTTTGTTGATATTTCGTCTTTAGTCTGTTCCTTCCGGCGTAAAGTTTTTTTTCCGAAGTATTGATTTCGCCAGTAGAAAAACATCTCTGTAAAACATTATTATAATAAATAGTGAACTTATTTCGTCACCAGTCTGTTGTCCGCCGGGGTGGCTGGACGATATTCAGAAGATGTATCTACAGCACGATATCCGTGCCAATGATTATCCTTGCAAACATTAACATTTGTATTAGTAATAGTAATACAAATAAGAAAAACACCATTAAGACAGAACAACTGATAGAAAAAAATAGAGGATAAGTTAAGTCGTTAGAGTCGCAGAGATCACAATCCAATAATAGGGGTCAATGACACTCTAATTTTTTTACGGCCTAGCCACGTAATATGAAGCCCGAGGTAGATGAGGCACAATGGCAATTTATGTCGGCAAAACTGAGTCTGTGAGCTCGAACAAAAATGTTTTCCTCAGACGAGAATCTATCTATGAGTGACGCAGTCGATCCTCTCAAAAAGTCAATGATAATCGGAAGGTATCAACCACCTCACCAAATGGGCGGATACACACGGTTGCGGCACCAGGCCATCTAAGTGGGAATGCCGAGCCCCTAAGCTCGGACAAAATTGCTTGTCTGCTTTTACCCAGATGAGCCTCTACCCTTCGGCAAAGCCCCGTCATGGTTCCTCTCCGCGCGAAGGCAAAGAGTCAGACAAAATGAACGACTGACGCAGGCTGTCCGTCCATCAAAATGTCAATGAAACTACGAATATCAAGCTCTACTAGTCTTTATTTTTACAGTTACCTCGATTCACAGACCATCCACTTCTTGAGAGCGCCAGATGGTTGTTAGATGCTCTACAACATTATGATAAGAATATATGGATTGTAATCCAACAAAATGAATAGATTAAGTGAGGAATAAGTAGGAAATGTGTCTTCAATCCGACACATTTTACTTTATTGTACTTCGGCAAGGATTTGTTATTAAGACACGTACTTAAAAGTGTTAAAAGAATTAAAAACAAAGAGAAACTAGGTTTGTTCATGTTTAATGTTTATTGATCAAATACTTCTGCGTGTACTAAAGCAATAGATGATCACTTTGAAGTGTTAAGAAACTTTTTTAGTAATTTTATACAAAATATTTAATGGAAAGATTTCAACCATTAACAACTTATTTACAAACATTATTTATTTATTTTTATAATGTTTGCTTGATATTTGTATACATTATTTCGCTACAATTTTAAACGGAAACGTGTTTCGTTTTATTCTTCCCCTACATACTAATGTTAGCGACTTCTAAACATACACATTTATACATTTAACTACACATGATTCTCTCATACAAATATTTAAAAAATTGTCTATCGCTTGATAATTGTAGACATTATTCGATACAACTTTAAACTGAAATATATTTTGTTATATCATTCACACACAAACTAATGTTACCGATTAATACACAGACACTTTCATGCAATAAACTAACCATGATCTTCTCACACACATTATTTAAAAAATGTTCATCGTTAAAATACACTTGGCACGAGCATTATATCTGCATATATATATATTAGTAAACCACATACAAGCCTACTTTGCTGTATCCTAGCTCATTAGTACGTCGCTAACCCCAAAGCCATAGGCGCATGGAATCGAGAAGGGAACTTCTAGCGCGTTATATATATATATACGTGTGTGTGTGTGTGTGTGCGTGTATGTGTGTGTGTGTGTGTGTGTGTGTGTGTGTGTGTGTGTGTGTGGGTGTGTGTGTGTGTGTGTGTGACTAATATATATATATATTTAATCATATCACCCTGAGCAAAGCGGTAACGTCACTGATGTGCAGGGGGCTACATAAGAGAAATAGATTAGGAGATTGAAGACAAGGACGAACCATTTAGAAAGGAGCAAGAGAAGGATGGGAATACATGTGTGATGACAGTTGCAAATGTGGAGAGAAAGGAAAGGATATACAGGGCGGTGTGGAAAGAATTAGGTTTAAGTAGTTAAGACATGAGTATTGACCTTGCATTTAAATTCATGGAGGTTGTAGCCTTCAGGAAAGCAAGAATATGGAAGTGAGTTCCACAGGCGTGAAGTGCGAGAAAAGAAGCTGAGGAGTAGAAATGTCGTCTGCATTTAGTTGATCTAACTGTGAATTGGTGAGACTCAGATGCCAGTCTGGTCGCACAAGTAAACACCTGTTGCGGAGCCAGCAATGACTTAAGTTCGTTGGAGCTGAAGCCATGGAAGTATTTATAGGACAGACACAGGGAAGCCACATCTTGTCGGTGGGAAAGTGGTTGTAGTCGAGCCGCCAAGTCAGCACCTAATACATTACTGATTCTTCTTTGGAGCCTGTCAAGAACACGGAGATGAACAGCGGGGTCACCAGACCATATATGTCAGTAGTACTCCATGCACGGACGAATGGTTAATTTTTATATATGCAGGATAGTTTCAGGTGGGAAAAACATCCTGGCCCGACACAGTGATCCAACATTCCTAGCAGTTGATTTAGCTATTGACTCAATGTAGTGGTTCCACTAGAAATCAGAAGCAGACATTTATACATATTTACATTAACAAATGTCTAATTCCTTTATTACACGTGGCTAAGACTAAGAGTACCTTGGGAAAAATAATAAGGAAAACAACTGCGTCTCTGTAAGCACTGAGAAATTAATCTATGAATTCAAGAGGATATAAACAAAATGTAGAGAAAATGCCAACATTATTCAGCTAAACATGCACTGAATAAAGATATGCTACCTAAATATACAAATACACGCGCATGTGCGTGAGTGCATGTGTGCGTGTGTGTGTGTGTGTGTGTGTGTGTGTGTGTGTGTTTATTCTGTATAACGAATGGAGAAACTATGAAGAAATCTGCAGATTAGATGAATTTTCATCATTACTCTCTCTCTCTCTATATATATATATATATATGTGTGTGTGTGTGTGTGTGTGTGTGTGTGTGTGTGTGTGTGTGTGTGCGTGTGTGTGTCTACAGTTTCTGGACGTAAACCTCACAATTACTCAGCAGTAGTCTCCTTTACTTATTCTTTCGGTTTTAACAGTGTTTTTATGTATACATAAACAAACACACAAATATGTATGTATATATAATGCCGCAGTTTACAAATAAAAATATTTACAATGTTAAACCAGATCATATGATGGCTAAAACTCATCAATACGACTTTGATTGATTTTCTACTCAACATACAGCTATGGTCGTAAAATGTTCGTAATGTTAAAACATGTTTCAAATCCCTTGAGTGTAATGGTCTTATTTTTATTTATTTATTTTTTATTTCTTGAAAATACAAAATTACTGACACAGCTGTTTTCAAATAATAAAACGTATCAAACTTAAGTTAATATATCTGATCGGTCGTGGACTCATAGCTTCTTATTTTAAATTTTTCTCTTTCTTTGATTAATGATTTCTTTTGATAAACATTTGCAATGTGGTGATTCAAAATTATATTTCGCGAAAAGTTTTCAAAATATTTTTATGACACGATTATTAATCTTCACTAACATTTATAGTTGCTATGATAGGAATCTGGTTAAGATTTGGGATAACTTCCTCTTTCAAATATTTCTAGTAATAGAACCCAAGATGAAACATTTCGAGTCAAAACAATGATATTGAATTGGAATGATAACAGTGATGGTATCTAATCGATTATTAACATTTTATATCTAGATTTATTAAATACGTACTGAACAATTCAAATATGTCTTTGTGTAAATCAGTTATAATAAACTTTGTATGGAAGATAACAAAATTGAACATAGGGTAGGTTCCACTATGGATAATTTTACGAAACACAGTAAACTACTGCAAAAACAAAACATAATCCTAAACACTAACCATATCATTAAATAACCTCATCATCTTGAGACTTTTATATGGGTTTCATACATGATGCCAGCTGTATACAACTGCTTTCTAAGATCAATGTTTTAAACTGGTTTTGAACAAATGAAAATTATACGCGTTAGCAATGAACATCCATATTTAGACCTTGTGGACCTGCAATATAGTTCAATCAAACTGTTAGCAAGGGTTCTTTAATCAACTACAGAAGAATCAGTAACAGAAGCACTGAGAAATATATTTTGCTGAAAAAAAATTTTTAATAGAAAAAAAATTAATTAAAGTCTAAAGTAGTATTTACTGCTCAGTCAATAAATACTGAAGGTTTACTTATAAAAACACTTCTAATATCACGATCACCACTAATTTCACACTTTGTTTAGAAATACATTTCCTGAATCAGTAAATGTCAAGACGGCATCACCCACAACGAAATGAATTCATCTAACGATTACATATATCTCCCCTCACAAGAGGTGAGAGTAGATAGCCAGGTAGACAGCCTAAGTATCCTGTGAGAGTAACCTGAGGAGAGCGTCCTGACCATAACCGAGAGTCGTCTACGAACACTGCTACCGTAACGACCATTATGATCCCCAGTTAGAGAGTCGAATCATAGTAATACACACTAACCTTTATTATCATTCTACTGACAAAGTTCCAAGTTTTGTATTTTGCCGTGTTTAATATATATTTGTTACTTCCTATTTTGGTTGTTTTGCATTATTCTTGCTGGACCTTCAACCGGTTCCACGAACGTAATAAAGAATAATTCTTACGCAAAACCCGATGTTAAATTTCATTTGACTCAACCGAGGAATCTTCTTTTTTTTTTTTTTTGGCAAAAATAAATTATAACCATGTAAGCTAATTAGATCTTATTGATTTGAGTAGTAATATAATTCATACAAAAGAAATACTTGGAAAGAATACTTGTCGATAATTGTTTAATTAAAATCCACGATAATAGTAGACAGTCAGTCAGTTAATTGTCATACGTTACACACGCTTAAGCGATTATGTCTCTTTCGAGGTATGACTGACTAGGCTTAACATTTTCCCTCAAAAGGTTGCCATTTCTTTCCGTGGTCAATAGATTACAAACCAAGACTATAGAATCCAATCTATACTAGAGGAAGAAGGGATGGATTATTATCTTTCCCAAGGTCATTTGTGCATAAGTGAATGAAACGGACTCAACTAGAACTCAAACTCGGCTTTCTAATTTCTAATTTCGAGGCGAAATACATTACACAATTTCATAATAGTATTACTCGTTTATTAACTGCCGTGGGTTGACTTTTTGAGTAGTTGAAAGTTAAAGCAACCAAAATTAGAATGAAAGACATGCTAGTAAAAAGTCATAATGACAATAGTTCTTCTAATAATAAAGCATATATTACTATTTGTTTAGTCATTAATCTGTTGTTTCCGTTTCAATTAAAAGTGATTAAATTGAAATTACAATGAATAAAGTACTTGTAAAATGTTTAATGATTGTCAATAATTCTTCTCATAAAAACTTATTATAACAACTTTTTTGTAAACATTTAAGCGTATTTAGTGCCGGTATAATATATGGTCTACCTCTTTGACTTTGATAGAGTATGTGGCTTACCCGATTTGAGTATGTCCTACGAGAGAGAGTATTTTTATAGATATAGGTATTCGACTATTCATTGAAACTAATTATTTTCTTTAACCATACCCGAAACTCCCAACGTTATCTATTACCATACAGGTATAATATTTCCTTATAATACATTTTTAAAGGTAGGCTACATACTATACCAGTGACAGAATTTCATAAGCTACATTCAAACATTCGGGGACATACTATGCCGGCACCGCGTATACGTTTGAACTGAGGACATGTGGGCTGGTGTGTTTGTGTAGTTACGCATGTATGTGGGTGTGTGCGTTGATCTTTTTCAATAATTGTTTGTAATTACGCAAGGCATAAAGTTTATTAGAGACTACCTCGATGAAAAATATCGAATCACGTAACCAATAAGTAATTAATAAAGAGAATATATTAATACGAACAAATAATTGAACGACATCGATATTCTTCACCTTATAAATATTGAAAGCTAATAGCCAGGAGGTCTTGAAATAATTCTGGCAGGCGATGTTACGCTTTTAGCCATTGACGTCCATAATGTTTTGATTCCCCGGGGAGATGGTTGGAAATAAATCGCCTGTAAGACGGTCAATGTTTGCAAAACAGCTCAGCCGTTCGTGACCACTGAGTTGTGAAAAATACCGTGAGACACTTATAAGAAAGCAATGTAATTCATAAATTTCCCGCGGTGAGAAATGCGCTATTTCCTTGCAGGCAAATGGCGGACGATAACAGTTGAATCCTTTTTGGTGCATTCGATAAACAAGACGGAAATAGGTACGTCCAAGCAATTTTGACGAATGAAAAGATGTGGCAAAATAAAAAAATCGGAATTTTTATAAAATTTAATTATATTGCTAACACATTAGTTTAGTTAATGAGAGAGAACTTTGAAAAAATAATATATAAAAATTATTTTGGTTCATTGGGAAGAACTAAGGATATTCTATTTGGAAATCTGTTCAACCAGCATTTTTCAAGGCCCGAGGACCACTCGAGGTAGAGAGCAATAAGCAGTTTTTACGTATATGAGTGAAACGTAACGTTTAATCCACGACTTGAACAAGTTAATATTGTAGCGATCGAGAAAACAACCTATTGTGAATTAATTAACAGAACAGTGCTTTGCTTAAAAAACTGCTCGTTTGTAAATGATTTCTCAGCAATGACAAACGGAAATGGTTTGTTACAATGTGAGTAGCATGGCAAATCCTAGCCGTGAAAGATAAAACTGTCTGAAAAAAGGAAAGCAAATCACCTGAGCACTGTCCATGGAAATGGTAACGGTGCTGTAAGAGGTTTATCACATCCCGTTTGTTAGATGAGGTTGGAAAATAATTTGTCACCCACAATGACTCTGAGACGCTTTTAAACTCTATCAAAACAGAATAGTGAGCACTAACCAGCTCCTTGTCAAATATGAAAACAGTGCTGTATTGCTATGAGATATCTGCCTTTGTATAAGAAAGTAAATGTTAGACAATCTCAAGAAGGATGAAAGCGTCTCGAAGCAGCAGATATGTAGGTTTAAAGAGGGATGCTGAAGATACAATGGACTGGGAACGTGAGCAACGATGAGGTGTTGGAGAGGATCGAAACGATAAGAAAACTCTTACTTTACATCAGGAAGAGAAAGATGAGGTTCCTGGGAGACATAATGAGGGAAGCGAACCTAGAGAATTTAATACTCCTATAACTGATAGAGGGAAAGAGAGACAGGAAAAGCAGCGTAAGATTTACTTGATAAGCCAAAGCAAATGGATGGCCGAGCCGGATTTGGGAAAGATACAAAAAGAAAATTATTGAGAACGACATGAGAAAGAGAGAGAGAGAGAGAGAGAGAGAGAGATTCAAGTAAAAGTCCATCATTGTCTACGTCTTTAAGGGACAAAGCACACGAAGAAGAAGTATCCATTTTAGGTTTGATCTGGCTCTTATAAATGTAGAAGATAACACCAGAAATCCAGAAATTATCCAAACAGTAAATTGAATAGACCTTTTGTTCTTCATCTTTAGCGATGGAACGTATGTAAGAGTTCAACTTAATGTCAGGAATGAGTTTAAATCCCAATAATCTTTAAAAACACAGACCCACCTCGACGAGACATCTGTTTATCGTATCTGGTCGTAGTTTAGGGCCTGATCAGCGATGATGGAATGACACGCGTTTGGTTTTCGAGACACTGAATGTAACCAGCCAGTTTTTACTAACTGAGTTGTTACAACTAGATTAGATGATTGATCTGCTGCTAATCACTGGTCATCGCAGAAGAACATCCACATATTATCGTAGCATCGGCACAGTTATTCACAAATGACCTTAGTATAGTCGTTGGGAGATCATTTATGTAAATTAAAAAGTGGGTTTATTTAAGAAGTGATACCTGGAGATTGCTAGGGCTGCGGAGAAATAGCAGTTATCAACTAAGTTTAGGAACATCTCCGTTGAGAAAGAAATGTGTAGAGTACTAAAACATTGTTTACAGGAGTAAGAAAGAAAAATCATCAACTGAAAGATGATGGATTGTAGGGTTGCTAGCAAAATGTTTATCCCAAAATGCATATATCAGTTTGGAGAGAACAAAGTAAAGAAATGCAAAATATCAATCATCTGGAAAGTGTTTAATAGTGGACGGAAAGTGCGAAATCGAAATCAAACTGTGAATTGGGATATATAAAAGATGCATGAAAAATCGTGAAGAAAAGGGTTTAGATTGCTGAACTGTTACTGTTATATCTGTTCCCAGACATGATAGTGAATGCTCAAGATCTGCTCAGAGATAGAAAAGAAGAGACTAGAAACAAATGAAATGCGCTTCTAAGGAATGATACTCATTATACGATTGAACAGATATGTGAATAACGGTGTCTTTTAAGGAAACTGAAAACAAAAGAGAAATTATAGTTAACAGAGAGTCAGTTGTAATGACTCTCTGTGATGACATAATAAAGGAAGAGGCCTTGGAAAATCTGATACTCACAAGACAAATTGAACAAAACAGAGACAGAGCGACAAAACATAACGTACTTAGTAAGCTTGATTTAATGGATGGTGGAACAAGTTTTAAAAAAGAAAACGAAATATTAATATTAATCTGTTGTCGAGGTAGATGATGAAATTTGTTTGGGCTTAAAAATATTGTGTCATCCATGATTGTATCAGATTTTTACCACGCGCAGACACTATTGACTTGATTGTCGATTAGTTTTTCTCTGGACATTGTATGCGATGGATGTTGCCCTAAGGAAGCGTACGAAAATTGTTACACTGCATGAACACACTGGCAAGACTTCCAGAAAGATCGTGGATATTGTTGGTGTCAGCCTTTCAACTGTCAGTTGTGTCATCAAGGCGAAGAAACATAAAGAAAATGTACAGTCGGAAGAAAAAAACAACACCCAGAGATGACGTATACATGATGAGGGAAAGCGTGAAAGATCCTAAAAAAACATTATTCGTTTGGTTTCAGTTAATTTGCACAAGGATATATATATATATATATATATATATATATATATATATATATATATCAGTGGGGTTTTCTAGGTGTCGAAATTAATGAGACTCTAACCTATCATATTATGATCCCCCAACCTGAATAGAAAATTATAGAATAGGTAAAATATTATCAAAACATTTTATCATATTAATGTTGCATTGAAAAATGCCCACTGAAATCAAGGCCAAAAGACACACTAGATTCATCTCGCCAAAACACAAAGAAAAATGCAGTCGGAAGAGAAAAATAACACCAAGAGACGACGTATACGTGATGAGGGAAAGCGTGAAAGATCCTAGAAAGACAGTGTATCATATATATATATATATATATATATATATATATAAATTTATTTATAAATGGAACTTTTTCTGTGTGTGTCTGTGTGTGTGGTTCCGTTACTTATAGACTCCAAAACGGCTGAGTCGATTTTCTTGAAAATTTACACAGTTGTATTCATTTGCGAGTGTTCTTAGCTAGGTTTTGCGTCGAGGTACCTCCGATAAATATCGAAAATCGATAATCGAAAAAATCGAGTTATAGAAGGAGTGGTCCGATTTTAATCAAGTTTGATACACTCATAGACAAAGACATATGAAAGGATATTTAGAAGTTTAAAGGTTGCAGTTTTTACATTAGTACAGAATATTTGATATTGATACCAGGAAATCAAAATTTGACTTACATCCATTCATTTTTCTTTCAGTCTACGGTTTCGCTTTAACTTGGAACAACATTATTGCTTTTAAGTCTTTCGTGTCAACGTCTAAAGAGCATGGATTAGTTTTAATGATTTCATTACCCCCTGCTAGTATATATATATATATATATATATATATATATATATATATATATATATATATCTGTGTGTGTGTATGTCTGTGTGTGTGTGGTTTCTATGTTTCCAAATTAATGAGGCTTTAAATTATCATTGTTATGATCCTTGAACCTGCATAGAATGTTATATTATAGGCGAATTGTTATCAGAACATTATGTCATATTGCATGAAAAAATACCCACTGAATTCAAGTGTAGTGAAAAGGAAATATATTACGTAGAATTATAAAGTAATAAAAGAAATACATATCATTTATCATTACGGACTGATGGAAATACCAGGAGAAATGTATTATGGAATATATGATAATTCCGTTTTTCAACATCTGTAGGTTCAATCGTCAACGGCTGATATGGTTTCGTAATATATATATATATATATAATGGTTTGTGTGTGTGTGTGTGTGTGTGTGTGTGTGTGTGTGTGTGTGTGTGTGTGTGCTTGTTTCTCTGTCTCTGTGTGTCATTGTCTGTATATGCCTTTGTCTTTGTGTGTGTCTGGTTTATGTGTCTGTGTGTTTTTGTGTGTCTGCGTGTTACGGTATAACAATATGGACGGCTATGTATATCTGGTTTCACAAAACGAAATGTCTATTCCATGTCTGAACTCGAAAAATAGAAAAATATTTTTCTACGCAAAATTTCACTTCTTGATGTTTTCTAAGAACATCCGTTCATGAGAACTTCAATTTAGTTATGGAAAGATACTTTTCGCCCCTCAGAGAAAATACATGGCAATGTTCGCAAATCAGCTTTGGGCTAGCTAGCATGAATTGAATCAATGATTAATGACAAATAACAAACACGCACAAGAAACACACACACGCACGCACGCATGCATACATACATATATAAATGTAATTCTTTTTGCGATATGAGTATGGTGCCTGTCATTACTAGTCCACTCCTATTCCCAAGATATTTTCTAATATATCATTAAACAGTAATTTCAAGTTATTTTTTCTGCAAGTGTCTTCATAATCTGTGCAGTATATGCGTTCAAAGTTTCCACCAAGATGTGATGAGTTTACTTAACAGGTATTGTCTTCAGTTTAAAATGTTTCTATGTGTCTTTTCACAATGCTTTCTTTTATAATGTGTTGCACTGCAGTATTATCATAATAATCCCGGAGATTCGTTGCCTAGAATCTGTCGAATATTTTATGATGTTAAACATGAAGATCCAACTATGCCTCGAAAATAGAATAGAAAAGGAATTTCTGGCAGTCTACTATTGTCGCCTAATTACTGAAGAAACCGGACATAAAAAAAATTAAAAATTAAAACAAAATAAAACATCAAGCTACATTTATATCGATTATCCTTTTTAACAGTAGAACGCTTCTGATGAAGCCGGAATATTACCTAGACAAATTTCGTTACTGTTATGTTCCTCAGTGATTTAATGTTGATCTTGTTGTTGTAATATCGAGGGTTTATTTGTGTTTCGGGTAAATGGAACTATTATTTCATAATAATCAAATATGAATTGAACCAACATAGCGATTAAAAAATAACTATATATGAAATAATCAAACTGATATATCCTAGAAAGGTTTATACACACACACACACACACACACACACACACACACACACACACACACACACACACATATATATATATATATATATGTATGTATATTTATGTGATTGTGCGTGTGTATAAAACATTCAAATAGAGTATATCAGTAAATTGACTATATAAATAAAACTTACCAGTCGCGTTTCGTCCTCTCTAGGTTTTTAAAGTTGTGTCTGTTTATATATATATATATATATATATATATATATATATATATATATATATATATATATATATAAGAGTGTGAATAACAGTGGCGTAAAATCGGAGAGTATAATGTAAACGATTTTATCCAATTATTATGAATTATGAATTAGATAAATATCGAGCACTCGATGGATATTATCTAGAGCATTATAAAATATTGAGAGAGAAACGCAGCTCATAGTTAAATTGTTATAATTCAAGATTTATTTCAACAATGAATATTACATTATCACATTCATACCGTTGAAAAATAAAAACAAAATACGTTTTTCAACGGACTGAATGAGACAATGTAATATTCATTGTCGAAATAAATTTTGATTTATAACCATTTAACTATGTGTTGAGTTTCTCTTTCAATATTATATATATATATCTAGTATTACAATATATATGTTTATATTCATACACACAAACACACACACACACACAACTATATATATATATATATATATATATATATATTGAGGCACCATATACAAATTTGTACTGAAACGTTTCCGTTTGATTGTTTTGTTTAGCGGAAAGTGGGTTAGACTCCATGCATTGAAAACGGGCACTTAAGAACACCAACAGGACTCGTATGTGAGGTGTGGTGTAGTGGATATCGGCTCGGAACGAGAATTTCTGGAGCAGAGTTCGAATTCCAGTTGAATTCCTTAAATTCACCTACGCGCAAATAACCTTCGTTTTTTCTCTCCAGCTATGGGTTAAATAACAGTACATATTGGGTTTATATCATTTGCTGGCAACCAGACTCCTATAGAATGTAATGGCAACCTACTGCGGGAAAATCTGCAGTCACTCATTTCTATTTGATACCTAAGCGTGTATCACGTATGGCACTTAACTGACTGATATACGATCCATCGCTAAAGATGTTAGGGAAATAGTGAATTCCTTATACCTCTCCATTGGATATATGAATCCCTTTACATTTGCAACAGCACGATCAGATAGAAGCTAGAGGCGCCCAGTATTTGCTTACCAGGCTTGGTAGTGTTCAAAAACCTCTCCACGCCTTTCTAACTTACAATCCCGTTCCCAGAGTCGACATGTTGCAAGCCACTTTTGTTATTTCCGTGTAAGATGCTATGACAAGCTACATAGATCCACAAGTTTTAATACTCACGTCTAAGAGTGATCTTGCCATGTATATTGTAGCAAGCTATGATAATTCTTTTCAAATTTGCTTGGTGAGATTAAGTTCCACTTGAGCAGCTTCCTCCGACGAACTTCTGCGTTCGGAAATAAGAATCTTACAATCTCACTATGGCCTTGGTCTTACGCTTATCACATATCACTATGAATTCTATCTGTTACTCTATAACCCTCTACTCCAAGTTTTGTTTGGGTCTTATACATAGTGAACGTTACTGAAAAAAATAACTGCTAATACATATAATTTTGTATAGGTAAATGACTTATGTATACATAATCTAAAAAAAGCCCACAATGGTAGATTAAGTATCTATTTATTTTAGTAATCAAATATGATGAGGTATAAGCTCATGTATACACAGGGTATTGAATTATAAATTATCTTTTATGGCTCCACATTATGTAATTTATACAACCTGAAGTGATTCAAAACGGTTCATTATGAAAAATTAAATCCCTGTTGTCACGATATTATGAAAACATACTCCAATAGATGTACCACACAGTCGCAAATACACACCACACCAATTTGTTCATACACACAAACTACTCACTTTATATATTCACACATATAAAGTGGGTAGTTTGTGTGTATGAACAAATTTTGTTAAATTCAAACGATAAATTCCGTCTTTTTTAATTTCCTGTAGTCGTTTTCCTATTTAATATCTTGTTCTACATTAAAATTTATAAATGTACTTTTTCAAAGTATGTTCTTGTTTACGTAATTTAGATCGTCTCAGATACTATCACCAAATGGTTATTGCTTAGATCTTCTTGTCAGCATTCTGATATTTTGGGAAATGTGAGAATTTAAATTGGGGCAAATGCAATCATAGTGTATAAGTGACTTATTACATACACCATGACTATTACATACTCCATGACTGCGTAGGAAGAGTATCTATAAAAAAATGTAAGATATTATTATTATTATTATTATTATTATTATTATTATTATATAATTTTCATCATAATTCGATTTCTGCTATGGTCACACTAACGATAGACTAAACTATCGCCCGGTTCACACTCCACCTACGTCTATTGAACGGGTAAAGAGGCTCATCCCTTGTTTCCTCTTTAGGATGTGGTTTCCGGTTTTTGTCTTTTCCAATCTTTTCCCTCTTACGTAGCCGCCTGCGCATCAGTGGCATTTTTGCCTTGCTTGGGGTGATATGATTAAAAAAAAAAAAAAAACTACCGATTCTGCGGAAAGACCTTAGACAGGTCGTGGTTTGTTCTTATGGCTTCACATTTTATATCTCCCAGAACAAAACTACATAGTGTTACATAAACAAAGTTTTCCTTGTGTGTAGGCTGTACCTAGCAGGACAAATTTTTGTATATCTCTTAAGCTGGGATTATTTCAATGTTTTGTTTTGTTTTTGTTTTGTTTTTTCTTGTTTTTTTTTGTTTTTGTTTTTGTTTTGTTTTTATCATTCCATGCACACTTATTATCACTAGTACTATTCTTGTTTTCAATTTCCAGATTTTTCTATTCCAATTTCCAGAGCATTATACTTTGATAGCTTTTCAAATTCCTTCGTTGCTATATGACAACCCAATTAATAAACAAATATTCTTCTTTTCAGTTTTTGACAATAATGTTCAGAGTATTTGTTTCAATTTTCCTGTCTGTGTAAATAGTTTTATTCCATAAAATGGTGACGTCGTCTATTTCTTTAATCCGTGCTGGATAATGTTCATACCAGTGTTTGCTTACATATTTTTTCAACTGTTTGCCCTTTGTCCAGTGTAAATATTGACGCTCTCTATTATTATATTTTTTTCATTTGAGGCAAGTACAGAACATCTTGAGATTAGATGGTATATTGTTTTCTGGTATTTGTCACAGAACCTGAATTTTGAATCCACATACTTATGTATGTTATTTGCCTGAAAGATCCTAGTGAAAAGGTTCTGGTCTTGCGTTGAAACAGAATTATATTTTAACATTTTTTCGAATTCCTTGGTTGCTATGATACAATCCGCTGGACAAGCCTTAGGTTTTAGACATTAAACCGGATGCTCCTGACCTTCAATCAGTATTAAATTAATCAACATTGGGTTTTATTTGCACGTTCTGGATTTTGGCAATGCAGAGGTTTCTATGACAAGCATTGTTCCTTCTGTTCAAGTGTTTTATCCTTGGCTTTCTTTTTCATATTTCTTTGCTGAAACATCGGTTCTAGGACTTTGTTTTAGTTTTCTACAGAGTCTACGAACTGTAAAGCTTGCTTATATTTACTGCTTTTTTTCATTATTTAATATTATTTCTTTATTTTTTTTATTTAGTGCCAAGTTCATGATGCTTAAACTATATTAGACCACTGGGGTGGCAAGGTTATTTATGGCCATAACTCTTTTCTTAGAGTTCAATTCAGTTCTTAATATAAGTTTATTATTATGTCATTTACAACACAATTCGATTTCTGCTATGATCGAACTACCTACCAAGTCGTTGAAAATACTCCACGCAGGTCGAGGTGTGATGTTAAGGCTACATTTTATTTTGTTTTTCTATCGCCCATAACATCACTAGCGTTACAAAGACAAAGTTGTCCTCACTCTGCGGGCTGTAATTAATAAAACAATTTTCTGTATATCACTTAAGCTGGGGTTTCCAGAGATTTCCTTCATGTGTAGTCTTGTTTTATTTTTATCATACCAAGTGCACCTACTTTCACTGGTACTATTTCTACATAAATTTCCACATTTTACTACTTCAAATTCCAATATGATAGCAGTTATTTTTATTGTTATTATTATGTCATTTTTCATCATAATCCGATTTCTGCCCTGGTCGCACTAGCTACCAAGTCTGCAGGAAGACTTAATGCAGGTCGTGGTGTGTTGTTATGGCTCTATTTCATGTTTTTTCTATCTCCCCTAACATCCCTAGCGTTAAATGGCCAAAGTTACCCTTAGTATTTAGACAGTACTTAAACAATTTTTTATATATCTCTTAAGCTGGGGTTTCCAGGGATTCGTTCAATTTGTGGTTTTGCTCCACTTTTTATCATTCCAATTGCACCTACTATCACTGCTACTATTCTTGTTTTCAGTTTGCACATATTTCTATTTCAATGTCCAGGTCGTTTTATTTTGATAGTTTTTCGAATTCATTGATTACTATATTACAATCCACTGTACAAGCCATAAGAATTAATAAGTAAGTTTTTTTCCTTTTTCAGTAGTTGTATTCTTGTCGTTTTTCATGTGATAATGTATACGCATGTGCATATGTATGCACATACGTGTGTATATGTGTGTGGGGCGCATTACGTAACATGTGCGTTTTTTGTGTTTCCAATAAAAGGAAAACATTAGAAATATACATTAATCAAAATATACAACACTCGACTGAGATATAATTTATCATGCAAAATTTTCATAAAAGCTCATGTTAATCAACGCAAGTAAACGCAGAATCCTATTAGTAACAATTAGAAAGAAACTCATTAACAACACAACGATATTCTAAAACATTACTATAAAAGCTATTACAAATTAAAGATGCAATATTTCTGAAATCTACTTTCGCCAAAATATCTGAACAAAAGTACTGAATATCTCTAATAGTTAATAAACACACAAGCTCAATAGGTATGATATTGCAAGAGGTCTTATAAATGACACGCTCGGAAGAGTAAAATATTATAAAAAGTTTGATAACTTTCTGAGGAAAAACAACCATCATGGTAAGAAAACACCAGAAAAACAAAAAGAATATTTATGAGAAACAAAGCAATATCAAGCATGATTGCAAGAAAACAACCGAAATAAAAAAAAAACTTGTGAGGACAAAGATGTTTTTATATGATTTTTACTAAATACTGATTAAATGAAAACATGCTCTGAAAATAGACACTAAAAATGATAGATAAGGTTTTACAATATGTTTAATTTTCGATTTGTAAGTGTTTTAATCCTTTTTATGCATGATGTACCCAAGTCCGAATCAAATTTTCCTTTTCTTTCTTATGCACATTTACATAGATTTATTTGGCTGAACATTTAACGTACACATTACTATCAGAGAACCAAATCGGTAAATTGTTTCTTGCTAAAATTTAAAAAATGCAAATTTCTACCTCGAATTTCTTTTTGTCTGGGCTCTAACACCAGATTGTGGCACTAGTTCAAATATCTAAAGCCCGAATACATTTGTCTATATATATATATATATATATATATATATATATATATATATATAAAGTGTGTAATTTAGAAAATAGTTATTTCCGCGACATAGTTTTCAATCTTTGTATATTTAGGTTATTTACAGTAATATCTATGTGTATTTTTTCAAAGTAAAACGTCCATGTGGATTGTTTCAAAGTAAAACATATTTAGGATCTACCAAAGACAGTTTTTAAAATCAGATAGAATAATCATAAATCTACATTTAAACTAGAAAATCTCGAATATTTTACATGATGTTCTTATGAAGAACGAGTAATGCCTCAAAGTAACTTCTGCCGTTGGTTTTGTGCTTCTATAATGGATATTTTGACCTCAAGGACGGATCGCATATCGGTCGACAAATAAATTTCTTCATCATTACCTATATCAAATGACCAGTAAATTGCCGGAACAGAAGAATTGTGTGAAAATAACTGTGACGAATCACCTTCACTCAATGAAAAGCGTTCCAAAACTTGGTGCTTCGGTGCCACACACTTTGAACAGAAATAAGAAAAATGAACGCTAGAAATCGCTTAACACATAGTCACATAAATCGTTTTCTTCACCACGCTGTCATTGGCAATGCCAAAACGGTGTCCTTACCTCAATATGATACATCGAAAATAATAGCTCAGCCTTAAAAAAACAAGAGACTCCGAGAGAAAATGAAAAAATAACTTCATCCCCAAAAGACCATATTGTGCTGAGAGTGGAACAGAAAACATAATTCATTACGAATTGATCGAGTGCAATAAAACAACTCAGCAAAGCACTACGTTCAAAATTTGCTCTGAATAGGCGAAATGGCGTTTTTCTGCAACACGCATGGCTAATATGTTGCTATTTAAGAACTCAAATAGAAAGTGCTCTCTCAGCATCCATACTCACCAGACTTAGCGTCGTCAGTTATTAATTTCTTTCAAAAGCTTTCTAAGCTGTATCGATCAATAATAACGTGAAATTGAAAGCTTGGTTGGACAGTTTTTTTTAGTCAAAGTCGAGAAATTACTCTCGCTAATCACTGAAAACCCATACTCAATAACAGAGACTATATTATTGATTATTTTTTGATATTTTTTCTTATTTTAAAAGCTCATGAATTACTTCTTAACCTAATATATATATATATATATATATATATATATATATATATATATATATATATATAATGAGATAGAGAGAGGAGGTTTGATTATTAAATTTTTCTTATTGTGTATTTTTAATTTTGATTGCACTTTGTTGTATGGTCAATTGGGCACCTTTTGTACGAGAAAACCACCCACTAGCCGCAATTCTATCCGCCAGAAATCTGAGTGAGAGACCAACACAATTACTTGTATCATCAAATATGAACAAAATTTATCAACTTTAGAAGAGGTGCAAAACATTTCGAAGTAGTCTGGAGGTTGTGGATTAAGCCAATAGCGATTTTATTGAATAAATCAACACTTTCATGTTTGAAGATACCATTGTGTAATATTTGACAAATATATCTCTTACAATGAGATGTCAGTTTTGTATTCAGTTGTTTGCGTAATTTATACGACAATTTATCTATCGCGCCTGTAAACGTCTCATCATCTTGCTCAACTGCGCCCCGCACACAATAATACAAGGGGTTGAAGTCTGGGGAGTTAAGTCGCCAGATTTGAAGGGTAATGTGATCGCAGAAATCGTCTGACAGTCATGATTAGTTTCTCCTGTTTGTACATAATACAGTATCATCTACAGAGTCATGTTGCTAGCAACAGGGTTTTCTAGATGTCATTGTCTTGACCCAGGACAGCACTAATTCTTCAAAGCACCTGACATCGACTTCTGTGTTGAGTCTGACGCCATGTGAGAGAATAAATCAAGGTATAACATCGCCAACACTAATGATCACTCAAACCATCATGATGCTATCTGTATATATTATCCAGACTTTCTTCACTGTCTTCAGACTGTCACACAACCAATCTAAAATGTTTGTATTAGTGCCTCCGGCACGAGTGCCAAGCAGTGAAGCATGCCGTTCCCAAAATATCTGGCTGCGTGAATTGCGTCAGGGTGTTCTTTTTTCTCACAGACGGTGCTTAACTGATCTTACGATACTGTACAGTCGACAAAATTCAAAATAAGCAACGCGCATGCGCTAAATTAAAATATAATACGACGACACTTTTTTCTCGTCCTACTATGTGTGTGTGTGTGTGTGTGTGTGTGTGTGTGTGTGTAGTTTTGTTTATGGTACGAAGTCCTCGTGACCAAGAGTTTAAGTGTGTTTACCTTGTTCAGACTGTGGTTCATGGTTGAAAACTCTCTCTCTCCCAGAAACTCTAACTAAGATCTGCTCAGCGTAGTTTCAGTATAAATCCCAGGGGGCTCTGTAGATGTTGAATAAACAACAATGTGTCTGAGCAGTCGCCTGCAACATGGATTAGCTAGTAGCCGTTTTAGACCAGCCATCCATGTATTTTATTACACTGACATAAATATATCGCACACATATCGATACGTATACGTCGATACGATATAAATGTATGCATATTATACTCTCATGAACTTGTCTAGGTATTAACTTCCAATTTTTTTTTACATTTGTTACAAGGAACATTGCTACATTTTTATATCTATGAACATTCTTACATATTTATCTATACATTCTGTTTTACCCACCTCTTAACTATCTGTCTGATGTTCTGTCTGGTAAGGACACAAAATTACAGAGGGTACTTTGGAAACAGGCAAAATGATGTAAAAATAGTTCACTAACAACTAGGTTCGGACCACCAAAAAGTTTACACCGGAAGATGTCTAATTTCAAACTTTTTTTTGCATTTCCTTGTTTTTATACCCTAAAAGACTTGAATAGAAATCTGAAATTATGTCTCACTCTTTTTTTTTTCTGTTCACTTTTGATTTATATTCTTACCCTCAGCGTTGAATATGCGTTGACAAGCTTAGGAATTTACTCTTAAAAAAATTGGAGAACATTTGACATTATAAAAGCAAATGCCTATGAGCCCAGAGATTGTCGCCTGTCACACCTACAAACTGGAGATAAAATATATTTTACGCCCATCTGATATTCACAGACCGTTTTAAGTAAAAACAGTGCAAAAGCTAATGAGTCACAAGAAAAGATTATTATATTAAAATATCTCCCACAAAATTGTAAAACATTAGCTGAATGAAGACACCATTGACTTTAATGCCTTATCAGTATATGGAAGAGAATATTGAAGATATTTGTGGAATATATCACGGGGTGATAAATCTTAATAATAAATTTTATAAATAAATGTTGCATAAAAAATAAATGCAGAAAATTCTAGTGGGAAATAGTTTTACAAAAACAATTCAATATCACTAGCTTAATTAGCCAACCGTAAAACCAGATAAAGGTCACAAATAAGTTTTATATGTAACTGAAAATTTAAAACTGTCTAGAAACATAGGAACAATAATGTATAATGGCTTGAGGCGATATGGACATTTGCGTGAACGAATGAATTGAATTTATACTTGGAAGTAAACGTAAATATAGTTGCATTCTCTGAGTAAATCGGATAAAGGATCAAATGTGAGCTATTTTTCGAAGGTATTTGATAACACGACGATGTCAAATTTTGTTTCTTTTTAAGACTTCTTTAAACATCCAGATAGCAGTCTTTCTGGAATATACAATTCCGTTGTTAATGCGAATAGTAAGTGATAATGCCTACAAGATTTCAAAGCTCTAGCATAACTCCTTCATAGTGGCCTCTTTAAATATTCCAGCCCACTCACGTATCTGTTGCAAAATAAAATGGTAATATATCCCTTGATAAAGTCCATCAGAGGACAAAACGTCTCGGCTAAAATAACTTTTCATTTTGTCATTATTACAGATAAATTCTGATTTATATCTTTATTTTTACATATGGGGTGTGTATACACGGTTTAACCCTGGAACACTAACCATCAATTAATGTTACACCACTACTAATCATGGGTATATCATACTTGATTTTGAAAATATCAAAAGAAATATTAAATATAAACCTTTATTTGAAATATTTTACATGCAGGCACTTCAAAACTTGTATTTTGAGGTAATATTTATAGGAACTGAAGAACATATTATTTAGGTAAGAATTTAAGGTACTGAAAATTTAATTATATTGCAATTACAATGGAGTAATTTGCGCTAGGTACTATATACCCATGGTTAGAAGTTAATGGAAACACAAGATTTTATTCAACTAATGTTTCTGCTTGTATTAAAATCAATATTGTTGTAATATTGTAATAATATTTCTGCTTGTAATAAAATCAATATTGTTCTAGTTTGTGAAAAATTTTCTTATTTTTTTATATAATTCGCTTTTTTTCCTATTTGTAATGACTTTAGTCTCCGATTTATAAATGGTAAATTTATTGTATCGTGAATGCCTTGAGCATCAGTTTAAATTTTCTGAAGGTATAGGTTTCTAAAATCATGTCACTCTGGCGAAAGTAATTCTGGACAGAACAAAAAGCTCGCAGGGATTGCTGAATAGTGAAACACTAACACTATGTCAGCCTAAACAATACGTCATTGACTCCATGAATATAATATGTGTAAATATTATATCTATTTTTCTCATACTGTGTCGTACACTTTCATGGCTCTTCATAATTGTGTGACCTCTCAAGCACCTAGAAAATTATATCTTTTTTTATTTATCATAATCCCTGTTCTAACAACCATTTCTACAAAGTCGTTAGTAATCGTTTGAGCTTTTCCCTCCATCCCATTTGCCTTCAGGTATCTTCTGTAAGTGCGAAATTTTCTATGCCCACTTTAGTCATTATTTACCTTAAAAATTTCAACTATTTTTGATACAATGCGTAAGAGTCGTTCTTTTCCGTTTTACGTAGAACTTTGTCGGTGCTCACATGGAGTTTTCAACATCTTATTGCAGAGACATATTTATGTTGCCTTATTAGGCAAGGAATGAATATGGTGAAATGATGAAAAAGACAGTTGTAATAAACATAATGAGTACGAATATTTCTCTTCTTCATTTCTTCTTCGTCTCTTCATCTCTTCTTCATCTGGAATGACTGGTGGGGCTGGGATTAAATAACATTTCAGTAATCTTTTTTTCGTTGTAGAATCATAAAATTTTGCATAGTCTTTGAGTAAATTGTTTGTTATTCAAATGAGTCTTCGGATTTCGGTGTCTTATTTTCTGTCCTTTATTAGAACACATTTTTGGTATTTGCATTTTAGTAATTACTTCATTTTAATATTTCCGAAGAGTAATTCACAAAACGGAATGACAAAACTCGAATTCCTTGCATTTATCTACGCGCAAATGTAGTTGGGAAAGGTATTAATCTGTCTTTTCCCTCCAGTTATTCGACATATTGGATTCTATAGCCTTGGCTTGCAACTAGTCTTCCACAGATAGCAATGGCAATCTACTACGGGATAATATTCAGCCCAGTCATCCATGTCTCTTTCGAGACATGATCGCCCAATGCATGTATCACGTATGGCGCTTAACTCACTGAATTCGCATATAGGACTGTTTTAGTTTATTTGTTTTATTTTTGTTTTGTTTTGGCTGACAATCGTACATTCTGTATTCTTAAAGTTTATATTTTGCCTTTTCTTTTCGTTTGATTTTGCTAATTCATCTTCATGTGTCGTGTCCTTTGAAGACGTAAGCGATAATGAACTTCCTCTTAGATCTCTCTCTTGTCATTCTCAACATAGTTTCCCTCTTGGCATCTCTCGCAAACCCCGCACCGCCGTCTGTTGGATCAGGACTCTATACTATGTCTCGCGCTGCTTTTCTCTGTCTCTCTTTCCCTATATCCGTCTTGCTAGTATTACATTCTCCGGGCCCTTCTTTCTTATTCCGTGTCCCAGGAACCTCATCTATCTCTTCTCGATTTTAAGCATGAGTTTTACCTTGTTTGCATCCTCTCAAACACCTCATCAATGCTCGCGTGCTCAGTCTATGTTATCATCAGCATCCTTCTCTAAAGCCACATTTATGCTGCCTAAGATTTCTCTTTCATCCTTGATGAGATCTCCCAACATTCAGTTCTATACAGAAGGACAGATATCATATAGCAATCCCACAGTATTTTCTGTTTTTTTATTTCAGTGAGAATTTCCTGTCTATCAGTACTCTGGTTAGCTTCTGAAATGAGTCCTTGCCTATGCCAATATCTTTGAATGTCAATGTAACACTTTCCATCCTCTGTCAGAACACCTCAGAGGCATTTAATTTCTTTACTTGCTTTATTATACTTTTCGCGACCAGTAGCTGGTCTATTTGGGTCCCTTCTTTTTTTTTACTGATGATCATACGTGTTCTTTAAGTTTACTATGATTAACTAAATAAGAATATATATTTAGACAATATCAGAATCATATCAATAATATATATATACGAGAGACTCCCGAAAAGACCTTAACAACAATTTCCTTCTAAAATCGAAACAAATTCCCAAACATCCTGAATTTTCTTTATTATTTAAAAGTTCTTGGTGGTGATTTAAATTTTTCAGCACCCATTTGTATAAACAGAGAAATAATAAATAATTAACATTTTCCCTAGTTCTTTAAGATATATTGTGATGTTGAGAACAAGAATAAACTCATCAACTCACCATTAAATACATACATATATACATATATGCTTACATTTTTACTTTCTGTCTGTACTTATCAATTATACTTTTACAAACTGGAGTCAGGAATTCGCTTCTAAATGTCAACGTGTGAAGATTATTTTTAGCAGAGTAATTAAGGACGTTTTTTTTTAAGTTTATATGGGAATGGTCATAAGTTTTCATATGTTGAAAAACAGAATCTTTCTGTTGCATACTTAATAACTGAGTGTTCAGGTCATCCAATATAATTTTCTCAATCGATTTATGATATACGATGTATCAAGATTGAAAAAAAAGATTCCATAATTTTATGTTCGTTTTTTCATATAAACTGTCGAAATTCTCTGTTCAACTAAAATGAACTTTCCTTTTGAAGTATTATTTTGTTAAATTGTCGAACTAGTAATTTATTTGTACAAAGAATCCCTTTTTAAGCGTTACTTTTTCTCCTGTATAATCTCACCTATATCAATGTCAATGTATGTCTCGTCTTCCGCTCCAGAAAACTCAGTGTTTATCACCACAACATCATTGTTGTATAATTTTTAATTCATAGCCGATTCATAACCACACTAAGAAACACAGCTCTTAATAAATTATTGCGAACAACATTAGAAATATATTCACAATGAGTTTTTATGGCTACAGGCCAATTTAAATAATCCGTATGTTTATTACTAAATCAAAATCACATTTACAACAATAATGGGATGGCCAAAAAGTTCGTTTACTTCATTAAGTAAAACAAAATATTAAATAATCCGAATGAACATTTTGGCTAAGCCAATATATCAAAATTGTGATTGTTTGCAAGACGAGAAAATTAATTATATCTTTTTAGAACATGTGTAGTATATATGGAATATATTCAATTTATTTTACATTGAAGCTCGCTATTTACAAAGCCCAAGAGACACGAGGTAGAGAGTTAAAAATTAAGAGGCACAGTTTATGCAGATATGTGTGGAAGATAACAATTAGACGTAAACAACTTAAGGTTGTAGAGATCGGTAATACAACCTTGGATTCGGTTCTATAGGGCAGTGTTTCGTTGGAAGAATCTACTTTACTGGAACAACCATCTAACCGGAGGAGTATGAAGGCAATGAAGATGATTCGTTTCAATGTGAGTAGCATGTCGGGTTTTAGCCTTGATGATTAAGAAATAAATTGCAGTATATCAAAACACTTTACATGGACATAGCCACAGAGTAAGGAGAGGCTTGAGACGTCTCGTATGCAAAGTGGAAAAAATTCCTCACCTACAAGGACGCGGAGACGCTTTTGGACTCTATAAAGAGTGAAGACAAGGTCTCTTCTCTTCATATACCGCAGCATTATTCAATATCCGGTCATATGTGTTTCATTTAAAGGTTGAGGATGGCAGAAATGAGGTACTTGCTTGAGCGGTACAGGGAACCGACCCATTTTTTCAACATCTGTCTTTAAATGTGTCGCTTCTTGTTGACAAGATATCTTCCCCATTGTCGTGCCATTAAAAAATATATAGCGACATATAACTAATAGTAAATTGTCAAGAAAGTATATAGATAAATATAGATCGAATAATGTTATCAATTATACAGGTCAACTAAATTCCAGGTGAAAAAATATTTTTCTGAATTAATCTCTCATAAAATATATTTCGGATTCATTGTTTTGCAAATCTCACATTTCTAAAACAGTTAAAGTTACACATCTTTCTTAATCTTAGATAAGTCAAGTGCCATACGCTTCAGTGATCATGTATTTTTTTCAATTCATGATAAACTCAGAAGATGTTATCTAGTAAGTTTTTCTTTATTTCTGGTTGAGACTGGTTATTAAACCAAGGCTATAGGAAATGGTCTGTCCAGCTATTCAACCCATAGCTGAGGGAAAGAGATACATTCATACTTTTTCAAGGCTATATAAGCGTAAGGGAATCTAACGAACCAGACTGCTCAGCGTAGTCGGCTCTCCGATTTCTCATACCGAGACGTTATCAATTAAAACACAGCATCGAGCTATCATTTATAGATAAGTATTTGGAAAAAGAAGCAACTGCATCAGTTTTAATATTCAAAATTAATTTTTTTCTCAGTTCGAATATTATTATAAACAAATTGCAAATGTTATTCTGCCTTCATTATTCACTTTTCTGTATCGTATTCAAAAAAGAAATGCCACACTCAAAGAATTGTTAGTTTTTTCACTACTTTTTCAACGACTTTACCATTCCATGTTTAATATCTTATTTCGAATGAGCTTTATGCTTTAGGAAGTTATATTTAAAATGAATATGTTCATTGTAGTGCAGTGGATATAGACTCGAAACGACATATCGGGGGAGCCGAGTTCGAATTTCTGTTGAATTCATGGCATTCACTTACGCACCAATACTCTTAAGAAAGGTATTAATCCGTCTTTTTCCTCCAGTTATGGGTTAAATAATAGGATAAATTAGGTTATATAGCCTTGGCTGGCAACCAGTCTATAGCAGAAAGCAATGGCAACCTACTACCGGATAATCTTCTGCCCAGTGAGTCATGTCTATTTCGAGACATGATCGCCTAATGCATGCACCACGTATAGCACTTAACCGATCTTTAAAATTACCGGATATACAGAGCGACATTTCTATTTCCATAATTGTATATTCTAGAGAGAACAGTAGAACAAATTAATTTTAGTTACCACTTTTATCTCATTCGGAATAAACTGAACATTTCATAACTTTTATTCATCAATAAAAATCCATAGACCCAAAAAAGCTTTCATATGTACTAGTGCGTCTGAGATATCCGACATACATTTCAATAATCTAATTTCCATGGAAACTTCATTGCAATTTTGTTCTGTTTTATAACTCAAATCTTTATCCGGTAACACATATTCTCTTTCCATTTTGGTCGGAAACTAAAATATTTTTGAAAATCCGCGGAGACGTGAATAGAATTTCATTTTGATGACATTATAAAATTTGGCTGTGCTAATTTTAGTTTGTCCAAAGTTTCGAAAATATACGCAACGACATCCTTTGGCTTCTATTTTTACATCAATCGATCATGTCTGTGCCTTCCGGGAACAAGGTTATTTTACTAAAAGTCTCCGGTGAGATCATTTATGAGATATCTTAAATATATAATCTTAATTTTCTTCTCCTCTTTTTCGTGAGTTATTTTTCGTTTAATAAAACAAATTTCTATTCCTTGTAATCTACACACTTTCTTGTTTTCCTTTACCGTTTTAAAATATGATTTAAAAATAGGAATAAACTTGATATATTTTCATTTATTTTTCCCGTTCAGTTGTCCTTATTTGAAAGATTGCAATGTTGATCATTCAGTTGAATAATTTTTTTCATCTGATTAAATCCGTCTGCAATACAGTATTATTTCCGTTAGATATTTCATTCCCGTTTCAAAACTGATTTTGGTATTAATTATGAAAATTGAAAATCAAGCAATATCTTTTGACATAAATAATATAATTTATATTCTCAAACGATCAAAATCATCAGAATTAGATCAAAATTTTTAGATTGTTTGCTTTCAACAATCGTTGACTTATGTAGATTGCTTTACGATATCGTCAGCTGTAGTACTACACTTTCTTTTCTGGACTGTTCTATTATCGTTGAATTTGATCCAAATAAACATTTCACTTAATCTATCCTCATGTATTTCTTTTCTAGATCATAATCACACGTCTTTTGCTATTGGCAATTTCTGCTTCGAAGAATATATTTTCTTTTTAGGAGGGGATACCAGAATCAAGCAGGTACAAAAATTTAAATACCTAGGAAGTTTTCTAACAGCCAAATTGGCATGACAAAGTACGCATTCCAGAAGCTGAGTAAACACACAGGAAAATTTCACTAGAAACAAAAAAAGAGTGCTGGATTCCTCTGTGATGACAGTTCCTCAATATGGCAATGAATGCAGGATAATATCATCGAAAATGAGGACAAAACTTGAAGCAGCGGAAATGTGGTTCTACAGAAGGATGCTGCAGATATCGTGGACTGAGCATGCAATCAATGATGAGTTGGTTTAGAAAGAATGGCAACAAAAAGGAAATTAATACTGAGCATTAGGAATAGACAACTGAAGTTCCTGGGAATGCAATAAGGAAGGAGAGCTTGGAGAACTTGATACTGCCAGGCCAGATAGAAGGAAAAAGAGACAGGAGAAGGCAGCGGATAACATATTTGCAGGGCCTGATCAGGTGGATGACGGAACGGAGATTGCGAGGTATAACAGGAGCAAACATACTAAGAGCCACAAGGGATAGGGAGACGTGGAGAACCATGATCATCTACGTCCTGAGAGGACAGGGCACATAGAAGAAGAAGGATATTAACCACTGAATTAATCTCATTTCTTGCACTTGTTCTGAATCTACCCAAGCAATCTGTCTAGTCTCAGAGAAAATTGCAGCACATTACTTCTCCTTCTGAATGCGGGTTACCATAATCCTAAACAGTGTCCAATGCAAAAATTCCTTGTCACTTTATATATTCATCACAGTCAGGTTAGCCAAATGCAGACGACAATTCTACTCCTGCAGCTTCCTCTCTCGCACTTCCCGCATGTGGAACTCACTCCAGTATTCTTGCTTTCCTGACGGCTACGACCTCCAGAAATTTAAAAGCAAAGTTAATACTCACCTACTAACCACTGGACTCTAGCTCTCTCCCCTCCGCTGTATAACCTTCCCTTTCTCTCCTCCTATGTATCTGTCATCGCACCTTCTTTCTCAGCTTTCTATTGTTCCTTTCTAACTAGCTTGTACTCCTCACTCTTTTCTAATTAATCTTTCTACATTTATGTAACCCCCTGCACATCAGTGGCGTTTCTGCCTTGCTCGGGGTGAAATGATTAAAAAAAAAAATTACGAAAAGCTAAGCCAGGACTTCCTAAAACTGAAATCATACTATGAATGCATAACTGAACAAAGAACTTGTTTTTCCAACATCTATTACACTGGGAAACAATTTTCAAAGACATATTCCCCATTTCACAGTTATAACATAAATACATCTGTACAGGGTCTCTTTCACCGATATCGGAAAAAAAAATTAAAATTTTATTTACAAAATTGTCAAGCGTTAGCGTATATTTATAAAATTATGATATAATACTAAAATATTAAATCGTTCAAAATGTAGTCTACTTTAAGTGTATTCTTCTAAAGTCTCCGCCTAAACGCTGATATTTTATTCACTATTTATTTTTTCTCAATAAGATCGATGCGTTTGTCTATATTCCAATTCACAATCCTCTATGTTTTTGGGGTTTTTTTAGGAGAAGTTTATGTCTTCTTTTCTATTTAGGGATGGATTTTCAGCTCTTTCTAAAGCTAATTTTTTAAATTCTTTTCCACGCGAATTTGCCCTTACTTATTAAGAGCATTGTCGCTTTGCTTTTGGGTGAATTTATTGAAAAGATATCTCAATGGAATAAAAACAAAATATATGATTTGATGTAAGTCTCTGTTAAGTTATCTCTAAATATATCATCAATGAATACACAGATGATAATTAATGTCCAGTGTATTATTTCTGGAGGTTGATCATTAATTATTTATTGTAGAATCCTATAATCGAGAACTTTTTAAAATCTATAATTGATTTTTGTACATTTTTTATTTTTATAATAGATTTTAAGATGGTATTAATGGTGGGTATTAAAGTATGTACAGTTACAGTAAGGAGTATCGAAGCGTAAAATGCCATCGTTGATTAAAATAAGCCTTTTAGTTTTAAATATTTTCTGAAGAAATGTACTGAAATAAATAAATGCTTTGACTTATGAAGGGACTATTATTTTTTACTATTTTAAGAATAAATTCAAATAAGACTGATGGTTTTGTGTTAGATACCACTTATTGAAAAATATATTCAGACCAGAAATAAGCATCAAATTGCAGAGTAAAATCTTTCTTGAATTAGTTGATCATAAATTTAGAAAATTGTTTTGTACAATTTATATACTTTTCTCTCTCACTTAGGATATGTGCCAATCAACATGTAGGTGGGAAAAATCGAAACTAGATCAAATGTTGTAAATAGGTTCAATAATGCACTAGAAAATAGAAATAATGAAATAGTTCTCGCTGATTAAACAGGTAATGAACAAATCTATTATTGCAACAATGTAGGAGATGCACTGCCTGTTTCTCATATGCAAGTATCGAATTAGACCAAATTTTGTATAATAACTTGCTCGGGGTAAAACTTTGCTCAGTAGTGTATTTGCATTTTGTTGCAAGATTTAAAAGAAAATGGGTATTGTTTTAAAATGTCAAGTGAGTATGAAAACGCAGGTATCGAGCTAGATTTTGTTTTGATGATAGAAGTCAAATAAGTCGGCGCCTGAGGTGAGTACAAAAGATATGACGGCTGTCAGTGAAGTTGCTTATTTAAGGAATGTCAGCTGTTAGTGTTAGAGTTGAGTTCAGCATTTTTCAGACAGCGGTTTGAGTTGAAGAAGAGAGTCTAGTTTGGGTCAGCATGTTGGCTGCCCTTTTGCGCATGTTTACCTTCTACCAAACTAGATCTAAATCACCTACTGCACTTCCCAATCAAGTTACTAAAACAGTAGGCATAAGAATATTCAATATTTTATTTATATAAAAGTGTTGATATCGTCCTTTTGCAGAGTTAAAAAGTAAGTAATTTTTGGGTCCAATGTATATTTTATCATTTTTCCTGAAATTTGCTCAAGTTTATTCCCGCCGAATTAATTCAAGTTTCATCTTCTTCTTCTATGTGCTTTGTCCATTCAGGCCATAGGTGATCATGGCTTTCCACGTCTTCCGATCCCTGGTGGCTCTTAGCACGCCTTCTTAATCACGCAACCTCCGTTCTATCATCCGCCTTCTCAGTCAATTCAAATATGTCATCCGCTCCCTTCCCAGTCTCTTTTTGCTTCTAGCTGGATTATTAATATCAGGTTCTCAAATCCCTCCTTCCCCATTGCCTGTCCCAGGAACTTTAGCTGATTTTTCCTGGTGATCAGTATTAATTTCCTTTTCGTTTCCATCCTTTCCAAACCTCATCATTTTGCAGCCACTCGATCGATGATATCCACATCATCCTTCTGTAGAACCGCATTTCAGTTACTTCAAGTTTTTTTTCTCTTTAATGATATTGTCCAGCATTTACTGCCATATTAAGGAACTGACATTACATAGCAATCCAATGCTCTTTTCTTTGTTTCTAGCGAATTTTTCTTGTCTTTTAATATTCTACTCAGAAAATTGTATTTGTCATTTTGGGCTGCTTCTTGATGATGACCACGCATTCGGTTTTCTTGCAGTTTATTTGTAGTCCTTTCTTGTCACTCTCTTCAGCTACCTTCTGCAGGAGGTCTTGTAGTTTCTTGTCTGCTATCAGCACTGTATCATCTGCGTACTTATGTTGTTTAACTTGCGGCCTCCGATGACAAATCCTGCATAACATCTAGGGTCCTCGGAATAGTCTCGCTGTACAAGTTGAATAGATCTGGTGAAAAGACAAATCCTTGTCCTACGCCCCTTTCTATCTTTGTATATTTGCTGAATTCGTTACCTGTCCATATGCAAGCAGTTTCCTGCCAGTAGAGATTCTTGATTACTCTTATGTCTTTCCCAAAATATGTCGAGGCTGCTGAGCGTCTCCATTAATTATTTGTGCCGTATTTTGTTGAACGCTTCTCGTCGAATTGGTTGAAGTTTATTTTCGTCGACGAAACAGAAGTTTTCTCGTCAATTTTAATTCAAGTATATATACACAGAGGTATTATAGAACACAAAATAGAGTTTTTTGCCACATATGTTCTGGAGTTATCCAAATCACAATCGTTTAAACAGAAATGAAAAATCGCTATATACCCTCTTTTTCACAGACTCAACACTGCAATCCTATCGCTGTTCCCATCTCTAATATTTAGATAAACTCTCTGTTTTTAATTCCGCGTGAATGGATCTTTACAGCTAAGACATACAAGGCTACATCCACGTAGTACACGCCCTCTCAATTTCTCTATCTTCCAGAGATAAGAGTAGACAGTTTTCGTTTTTCAAGTACTGCGTGGGTGTGTACTTGAATACTGCAATCTCTTCATTTTCAAGTCAAGAATGACGTGGTGTCTATCCTCCTTATTCTCATTATATTCTTGATGGCAAGAATAATCCTTTCGCTTTCATTTACTACATTTTTTATGATTTCCAGCATTTTTCTGTGTCTGTTATCAACACGATGACATCTGCGTATCTTATGTTGTCCACTAATATAAAAGCTACTTGTTTTAAAAATTCGACCCTTTATTATCAGTTTAACCTTATACAATAAGAGTGTAGACGGTTTCTGTATATTTTTGTTAATATACGTTACCAAGCACTTCATTATAGTTAGTCAAACTTAATGACGTCTAATAATGTGATTTGTTGATGAAGAGTCTCTACACATTTGAAATCTATTATAAAACTCTAACAGCGATATTGAAGAGAAAATGGAATTGCTTTCTTTGCCCTTTGTCTGGATTCTGGCCAGCGTAACAAGCAACAAGGAAATTAAATTTACTTTTGATTCTACAGTAATTAGTTTTCCCCGAATAAACTCCAACTTACTTCGTCAATCTTTGGAAATGTCATTATATTCCATCGGAATATACCCGTTTTCATATTATCTCCGCGGTAATCTTGGGTTTTACAAGTACTTAATTTTTTAGTCCGATATGCATACGCATATAAAAAAATAGTCCGATTATACATTGAGTTGACACATAGGCTCATTGCTTTTTTTCCACTGAGACGTTTATAATGGAATTTTGTTTCAGACATGACTAAAATTTATGGGGTTAATCAACGTCGAACCTAGTCACTATCTGGATGGGTGCCCGCTTTAGAGTACTAAGTGCTGTAAGCTTGGATGCGTGGGTGATGTAATGGATAATGTCTAAGGATACTTAATCAGCAGAGAAATTCCAGTCTGGGTCTTTATATTTAATTATGGCAGAAATACCCTGGGCAAATTTATGAATCCACCACTTCCCCATCTGTGAGTAATTAATAAATATTTAATGACAGAAGTTTTACTATCTGTAGAGGGTTTGTAAGCCATAAAAACGAAACAATCAACCAAATTTGTGGTATATATACATATTAGAAAAAGTGACATTATAGCACGTCTTTTTATATGATTTGTGTATCGATTGTAAATTCTCAACGTGTTTGAATGAAAAGTAAAGTTATAAGAAAAGCATGAATATTAAAACGTATTTTCATTCATTTAAACCCTTTATTTTGATGTGCTTTGGTTTCGGAAAAGGCAAAAAAATAGGGTAAGAGTTTTGTGCGTTGTGGTTCAGTGGATATTGGCTCAGGATGAGAAATCGGAAAGCTGAGTTCAACTTGAATTTGTTGCATTAACTTATACGCAAATACCCATTAGAATAGCCTCCAGCTATAGATTAAATAGCAGGGAAGATTGGGTTCTATAACCTTGGTTTGCAACCAGTCTACTGCAGAATCTAATGTCAGTTATGTGTCTTTGGAGACATGATTGACCAAGTGTCTATGGCACTTAACTGACTGAAGAGAAAACCAAATCTATGCCATTTCTGAAGATGCTGACGTAGAGATAATTTCTTTTAGTAAATGATTCACTAGATCCGCGAGTGGAAATTTCATTCTGAAAAACAAAGAACATTCTGGCAGTCGTTGATGAATCACACTTACTTCCTAAATAAATAAATTGGCCGAGATAGGCGTTCCACTTCAAAAGTTTATTTCTACCAAATGCTACTTTATGGAACAGATTCCAATATTTATCAATCATTCGAATACGACAATATTAATAGCTTCAAGTATAGGGTGAATTGTTAAATGTCAACAACATCATCATAATTATGACTTACTCCTCTTACGTTAATTTCACACACTTCATTTAGTAACCGGATATCTTAAATGGATTTGTGGCTTCAACTTGGAAGAATTTCAGTAAGAAAAATGTACATCAGATAAATCAAGAAATTTGGTTTTTGGAAATTGTTCCACTCATCTTTTAACCGTTAAAGATCAATTTTTTCTGTCTTTCCACCAAATCCTAAAAAATTAATTTAACGGTATTATATGCCTAAACAGATCGAGTGATATGCTAATGGAAAATATAAAAAAAACATCATATTAAGGATGTGGCCGCAAATTATTGGTTTATCAATGTCTATTATTTTTTGTAAAGACTAAGTAATAGAATATTAGACATTTGATATTCATTTCTATGCCTATTTTATTTAACGTTGTTTTTAAGAAAATATCTATCTCACATACCCGATGAATTATAATTTAACACTTCAATTTCAGATCAGATGAAAAAAATCATATAGTCCGTTACAATGTAAGAAAATTAAAAAGAAACACAAATTTGAATGTGACTGTTGCGTATTATCTTACATGAAATATTTCATACACACACAATATGAATCAGAATAATTTATTCTAATAAAATGAACTAAAGCTTACGTTCAGAATTACAAGAAATTTAACAAGTCTCACAGCAGGCACATGAGCTGGGTCGGATGGATATATTAGTCAAACTGAAAGGGCATAATTGATTTTCCAAAAAGCCAACCAATTATTCAACTACTCAAATATAGATTACTAGCAGGATAGCCCGGCGTTTCGCGGGTGTAATGAAAGCTTTAAAACTAATCTATGGTCCTGGAGCTAAGACTCAGGCTAAAGAATATTTGTGTGAAGTTTGGTGAGAATCGGATAAAAATTGTGGATTTGTATAAAAGACAGATAAACAGACACACGCACAAACATATTGCCTTATATATATATATATATATATTCGAATTTATGCACTATTGTAAGAACTGCAACCTTGAAACTTTTGTATATCGTTTCTTATGTCTTTGTCTATGAGTGTATCAAATGTATTAAAATCGGACCACTCCTTCTATAACCCAATTCTTTCGACACAAAACCTAGCTATGAACACTCGCAGACGCTTATAGTACAACTGTGTAAATTTTCAAGAAAATCGGTTCAGCCGTTTCGGAGTCTATAGGTAACGGACACACACTGACAAAGTTCCATTTATAAATAAGTTTAGATATTAAACAGTCAGATTTTCAGCATGTGCTTTTGTTGACTGTCGTGTTTGGTATATACTGCTGCTACTACAGGAACAATAAACACCTTGAGAGATAGGCGATAACAACCAACACATAAATATGAAATATTAAGTTATATTTTAATTCTCTTTGGTGACCGTTGTGTGTGGAAGAGTGGTCAGGGGTATGCACGTTCATATGAGGGCATTGATCGCTGGGTTTGTCTTTTCTTCTAAATCCAATCTCGTCTCCATCTCTTTCAAGATCTGTCTATCTTCCGATCTGTTTCTATCTTTCTTCTCTCGATATAAAGAAGAATCTCGTTTCAACACGTCGTCTTGCAGGCCGCATATTGTTTATAATAAAAAATTGTAATAAACAGTTGTATTCTCTGTCCTTGGCTACACTGTTTATCAAATCACATTCACATTCCTTCAATACAATAATATTTATCTTACTGTAAGTACATTTCTGTTTCCATATCTTCTGACCTGAAGAACAGCTGTATCAACAGAATTTTCCCCATCACCCGCTGTTTGACTTTTTAATACAATATTTATTTTCTTTTGTTAACACGCTTACATTTTTGCTGTTTAATAACACCTAATCAATGAAAATACACTTCTACGCAAAATTACGTACGAGGTCAGAGAATATATAAAAATTTGAAAACCAATGTCGGATTTTACAAACTGTGTTTTTTCAAGTTTGATATTAATTGCTATCATTTTATTGTACTTTCAGACCAGTGAAACAAGATAAAAGTAATAGGAATATACGAGCATAGATATTTCATATATATTGACAGTATTTAAGATATACGGCCGGTTAAATGGCCAACAATATTCTTCATTAATTTCTAAGAATCGTAGAAATACAACATGTTTATTGACTTTTTCAACTCATAAAAGTTGTTTGATACAATATAAAATCAAGAAAAATCATATTTTAAAACATGTGTTCATTTGCGTTATGTCGTATTATCCATTAAAATAATAAAAATATGTATGCAAATGCGATAGAATTAAGAAAATTTTGATTTGCTTTTTTATTTTAATATTATGTTTGTGATATTATATATCTTGTTTTATCTGGGTTATTCATCTAACAATAATAGCTTTTAATTCCTTTTCAGAATGTACAAATATAATCTAAAATGTCAGCTCGTTTGTAAGGTAAGTGAATAAGATATATCATTCATATTTAGTAACGAAAGAAATATAAATTTGGTTGTCTCCATTTAACTGTAAAATTCTTTAAGCAATTCATTAATCTCTATTGTTCATCAATGCTCAAAAACTCTATAACAAACATCAAAATTAAACATTTATATTTTATTAATTATTTTACAACCTTGATTATTAGGTATCCATGTGAACGAATTGATAATTTTATCAAATATCGTCAGCTGATTATTGAAAAAAGAAAAATTCTAATGTGTGTTGGTTGAAATTCAGGACCACGGAATTGAGTTCATATTATGAGAATTTCTTAAATAACATACGAAAATGATGTTGTATTTACATTTTTGATGTGACGTAAATATCTATTCTTATTAATTACCATGTATTGTAATAAAGTTGTTTAGGTTCAAAATCCCTCGTTTATTCATGATTTTAACAAGATAACATGAGAAAAATCGCATCATTCAGTGACCTCAAAAATTTCAATCAGATTAATTTGTAAATTGTGCATGTTTTGTCTACAAAAGTAAGGATGATACAATATCATAGTTATTAAAGTAAAATAAGAAATAAATAGAATCACCATACCGCAGGCATAACAACGACGATCTCTATAAAAATTCAATGAATCATAAAATAGATTCCTTCGGAAAAATAGTTTTTAGAAAAAAATAAATTGAATTCTAAATCCAGTTACTAAAACTGTGAAATCAATAAATATCATTTTCTAGGATATTCTTATTAAACAGGTATTTCTTTAGTTAAATAAATTGATGCTGAAACAGTCCAATGCCAAATGTCACAAAATCAATCAATACTTAACTGAATATACTTCTTTGTACTGACATGATTTTAGAAACAAACCATTTTAAAAACAAGTAAATGTACCTTTTAAAGTCTACACCATTTCTTTGTACGTTTTAAAACATTCATTTTAAATTACTGAATAGTGTTTATCTTGCTCTGTTTTTTTAATATAAGAAAAGTTGTGTGCTCAACATCTATTTTCTAAAATGACAGCTAAGAAGATAATCTATTTTCTCGTGTCTAAACAAAGAAAACCAGAGGAACCTGTTTCGTAATACTAGGTTTATTATATGGCAGTGAATGCTGGAGAGTCTCCTCAATATTAAAAAAACAACAAAAACGTAATTTTACAATAGAATTCTGAGAATATCATGAACCGAAAATGTCTACAAGGATTAGGTTTTAGAGTTAATGCAAACAAAAATGACACTAATACTGAAAATCAAGTATAAACGGTTGAAATTTCTAGAGCACAAAATGAGGAAAGAGAGCTTGGAAAATATGCTACTAACAGGAAAGATTGAAATGAATAAGGTCATAAGAAAACAACTCATAATCTACCTAGCGAACTTAAATGGATGGCAAAAAAATAATTAGGATGGAATACAAAAATTAATTTAATGAACTTCGAATAAAGAGAATTGTGGCAAGCCATGATCGCCAACGTCTTGAAGGAACACAGTAAAAGAACAAAAATGAACTTGTGTAAATGAATGGCTTAACTAGTTTTTAGAAGAGACAACAAAAAGACTAAATTTATTAAGAACAACACATTACAGGAAGTTGTGGAGAGTCATAATTTCTAACATCATGAAAAGACATTGCACATAGAAATAAAGAAAGAAGACAAAGAAGAAGAACAAATGAAGAAATAAATGGATTTGGGCAACTAGATGGAAGGACAAAGTTTAAGAGAGATAACAAAAAGCAAAAAATTATTTGTATTATTTATTAGTATATAGCTGTACTGGTTGATCGCTATCTGAAATCAAGGTTTTGATTGTTATCCTGCTAGATTCGTTTAGAGTTAGGCGTTTGATAGGGTAATCCAGAAAAATAAGTAAGAGAATTACAATTGATAGTAAAAAGATAATAAAACAATTACGAGATATTTTCCATATCCTTCTGAAACCAGTGATTGATAGGAAATTTTAGAGGGAGTAAATGTGAATAAAATTGTTCATGTGATAACAGTCGACTAAAGATTAGAAAATAGACAGAGTACCTTAATAAAGATTTTGAATTCCATTTAAATTTGTTGCATTCAATTACGCGCAAATACCCTTGGGAAAGTTATTAATCAGTCTCTTCTCTCTCCAGCTATTGGTTAAATAGCAGCCTACGACAAAAAGTTACTGAAACCTACTGTGGGAAAATCTTCTGTTCTCTTAGTGATGTTTCTTTTGAGACATAATTGCCCAATCGTGAATCCCGGATGTTACTAACTGAATAATGATTTTAAAAAATACCAGAAACAAAACAGTCGATGAGAAAATTTTGAAATGTCCATATGGCACAAGAATCATAACTGTCTTTATCCCTGTTTAATTTAACAAATGTGAGCGTTTCAAACATTCCGAATTGCCCTCAATTTTTCTAGATATAAGATTATATCGAATCATTCAAAGATAAACTGTAGGAAGTCTATATGAACAATGGATTGATGAAACTACATAATAAATTGTATAATATTTTAATTGAATGAAAAAGTTATTCTGACAACTGGCATTCGGACTACATTTCTTGTAGATTTGCTGCATCTTATGGTAGAAAGACACGGAAAGATATAATTGAAGAGTAAATAGTTTTCATCAAACCTGTTTGAATAAAATTAAACGTCATAAAACTTAAGTTGTGCATATATTAAAAATCATAATCTCTACATGATTTGATCTTCAAATAAATAGCACAAAGTCACTATAATAATTAAACGGTTTAAATGAGCAAATATGATAACCATTGACTTTCCAATAAATTGGCTGTGATAAATATTTTTGATGGTTAGAGACATCAATATTACAATCATCTCTTTCATTAAATATTCAAGAATATTCTGCAACTACTTAATTTATTCAATGAACATCCTAAGACAAATCAATTTATTTAAAAAATTAATAAAAGATTTTCTTCTAAGAATTGTCGGGTAGGTTTTCTCCTCTAACAGAATAATAGTTACGAACCTTGTATTTAAATCTGAAATGTACATGCTGTGACTTTTATAAAAAAAGAATTGTTAAATTCAGCTTTAGAACATTGGACGTGACAAATTTTAGCAAACTTTACTCGCTATATCAGTTACGACTGATTAGTGATTACGATGCTTATTCGGTGCCCTACACATCCTCCTTTGTGGTACATCTAATCTATGCTTAGTAAATCACTATAAACGCCAGTGATAAACAATGAACTGAAGTCAATGATTATAAAAAAAATCTGGAGACCAAATTTCCTGTTTCAAGTATTTCCCTCAGAAGGCAGACAGAAAAGCCTTAAGTAAATTCTCTATTATTTGTATTTCTATTTCATTAATGAAAAAATCGGCATTTAAATTTCAGACAAACGGAGACGTATCAAAGGTGGACGTGTCTCGCTAGTAATTTGTTTAGTAGCCAGCTCTAAAAATAATTAGGAATTTCATAATAAATAACACAGTTATTGTTTCGTTGTTTGGACAATAAAATTAAACGAAAACTTTTTTCGGCTTAAACGAATAATTTTGTTAAACATTTAAAAAATGTTTTCCAAACTTTTCACGTGCACGCACACGAATTGCTTCTAATAGTATTGGTTTAGAGTCGTCTTCATAAAAACGCATAAATTCATTCTTAAAAGTTAACCTTAGTTCATATTATTAATAAAATATATGGTTATTCTTGTTTTAGTCATTTTACTTGCTTTTTAGACATAGATATTTCAGATGATTAACTTCCAGGTCTGTTCGTGACTTTCAAAATGTTATTTAGTCTTTACGCTGAAAATTGTTTTTATTATGTCAGCATGAAACAATTTTCGATTTATCAGCAATGCCGAATAAGAAAGATATGTGTAATGTAAATATTTTTGGTGCTAAACTACAGTTTCAGAAAATTAAAATGAAAAAAAAGACTACTGCAGACAAACAAAACAAAGGTAGTAGGGTTTCTTTCTTAATTTGCATCAAACACTTGCCTGATATTATCAGTTATCAACTGGCTACCAACGCTAATCAGATAAGTGTTTACTACCGTCTTAATGATAAATCATGTTTTTTCGAAATAGTCAAATGGCAGATGATCTTAAAAACGAACTGTTTGTAACTGAGGTAAGAAATGGCTTGTTAATTTTTATTGCCTCTAACAAAACAGTTCTTATTTCCTAGATAGAGAGAACATTTTAACTTACATTAACATGGCCTAATGCTAACCTCTAGGAGACAAGCTCATTTAGACTTCTACGACTAATATTTTTTCTTTGACATGAAATAGGTATATAATATTGTTTTAATTGTTAAGTCTGCTGATCGGAATATTAGTTCGCTCTGTCGGCCTGGACAATTACATGATTTATCTCATCGGCTGATTTATTATGTATTTCTTTTAATCATTTCACCCCAAGAAAGGCATTCCACTGCCACTATTGCGCAAGAGGTTATATAGGGGAAGGTAAAGAGAAAGAGTGGTTAGATATAGGAAATGTCAGAAGGAGGGTGATAGATGGGTAAGGATACCGAGACTGAAGGTTGTGTAGATGGGAAGAATGTTTGAAAGAATGGATGCGAGTTAGTGTGTTAGGAGGTGGCTATTGTTCTTACATTTAAACTCCTGTAGATTGTACCCGTCGGGAAAGCAATCATGTGGAAGGGAATTCCACACTCGGGAAGTGCGAGAAAAGAAACTGTTGGAGTAGAACTTGCGGTTACATTTTATTAGTTTCACTATAAAAGGGTGGGATCTAGTTGCTAATCTAGTATCTCGTGCAAATTCGTACCTATGGGGCACCAGTGATCTAAGTTCATCGGAGCAGAAGCCGTGAAAGTATTTATAGAAGAGACACAGGGAAGCCACGTCGCGCTGGCGAGAGAGAGACTGCAGCCGGTCTGCCATGTCGGTATCGATCACATTATAGACTTTCCGTTGTATTTTGTCAAGAACCCCCAGGAGAATAGCAGGAGCACGAGAGTATTTATAAAGGAATCTGGTATATCTACTTCAGTCACTTTCCCAACATCATAACGTAACTTCTCATTACCTTCTGAATAAATAATTTTATTAGTAATTTTACGCTGAGGTTTACTCTTTGTTACCTAGACTTATGAAATTCAGAGATTTTTTTAAAAAATAGCAGGTATATACTAATTTACCGCGTCACTAGGCAAGTTTTCCTCAGTGCCATCTTTTCCATCTTAGTGGCTATGCAAAAACCCATACCTGAACAAAAAGTATTACTGCATCAGGAGTAAACTCCTTGTAAAACCGAACTCGTGACATAGTCGATATAGATTTATTGAAGTTAAACTTAACTGAAGCATGGAATTAAACTGCTTCTCCTTGGTTATCATGCTTCTCCTTGGTTATCATGCTTAAATTGCTTCTCCTTGGTTATCATGCTTAAATTGCTTCTCCTTGGTTATCATGCTTAAATTGCTTCTCCTTGGTTATCATGCTTCTCCTTGGTTATCATGCTTGAACATTCAAGCAAACATTGAAAATGTCTACGATGGCCCTTCAGTTTGTGCACACATCATGATAGCTAAATAAATTTATTTCCGAAATTATCGCTTTCTTACTCATCTGACTGTAGATTAAACTAGCAAGAATCCACTTCCCAAAGAATCTGTTAAACTCGGAAAACTGAAAAACTACAACCATATAAGTTTCTCCCACAATAGAAATAGTTATCTTCCATGATGGTTTCTTAGATAAATGTTAAAATATGCCATCTGTTTGATTTTGAAATGATTGGACCATGGGTATATCTCTGATCGTGTTTTTCAATTCTTACAACTTTTTGTAGACAATTTTTTTTTTTTGTAGAGAAATGTTTTTCGCCAGGGTGTTTGTGTGAACAATATTAACGGTTTATATTATTAAACCATTGGTCAGATCCTTAAAATGATCCCAAGATCGCTCTGGTGTGTAGGTGATCATAACACACAACAGTTTTATATATTTATGGTAGAAATTACAGTACAGACTAATTACAATCAACGGTGGTTTTATTCCTTTTACTTTGATAGCAAAAATATTTATCGAAACAAACGTATATGTTTGTACCTTTAACTTGTTTTGTTTACACTGATCAAAATTATGAATGTTTAACCATCTTTTCAGTTGATTAACTAGTTAAACCTTACTTACGTAAAAATGTCTTTTTTAATTTATGTGATTTTATAGACGATTCTAAAATCGTCCATTGAACAGGAAAATAAAGACAAGACTTATTGTGTTGGTGAATTAGAAAAACTTACATATAATATATAAACAAACAGAAGAGTCGCAATTATTCATAAATATTAAACTTAATGTGCATTGAATATATTCAATTATTCTTTAAAATATACCAGGGCATGAATTTCCCAATAAAAGTTTAAGGAAGATATTTTCTCACAGAGTTTTATTCAAACATTAGAGTAAACATTTCAAGCTAAAAAAATGCGATACTAATACACGTTTGATTTAGAATTATTGAAATGATATTGAATGAAGATCTTTTTTTTCCTCACATTAATTATCAGATATTTGAAAATTCAATTTGTTGAGCTTCAATGGTTGATCATAATGAAATGCGCAAATATATCATTCAAATTTCAATTCACTTTAGACAAGTGACAGGTCACAATTTTCTCTGATAGCACAAATGAACAGTGCTCATTTCCATATCAAAGCGTGCCACAATTGTAAAGAAAATAAATAAAAATCCGTCTGGGCGGTTGGTGAGCAAAAGAAAACATCAGATAATAGAATTTCTTTTCTAAAAAATACACTAATTCGTTTTCCTTTCACATCTCATCCTGTATCACTCGCTCATGAAAATGAATGCAAAATACTATTTTTAAACCTACTCGTATAAATCAATTTAACTTTCACATTATCTATCTATCTATCTATATCGTAGTTCTTCTTCATATATATATATATATATATATATATATATATATATATATATATATATATAAAAATATCCAAAAGGAAGTGGCGTGATAGTAAAATCCTAAAGGATATTCTGTGATTATTAATTGTTAGAAATTAAATATAATCCAGCCGAAGGGATGAATATAATTAAAATTATGTATTTACAGATCCAAAGTATATATATATATATATATATATATATATATATATATAAAATTCATCTTCTCACATGATTATCTTGTTATTACAGCAATTGAAATTCACTTCATCGACAATCATAAATATTATGAAAAACACACCATAGTATGGTGTTTTCTATAATATTTACGATTGCTGATTAAATTTATAACAGGGTTAAAATTTATTTTGAATTTTTCTTGTTAGCTTTTTCGTTTTTTAGGTTATCATCGGAATAAATTTGTTATGTCGGTGCGAATATACATGCACACAAACTAGGGACACTGGAAAGTTTAATTATATATATATATATATATATATATATATATATATACAAAAAATTTACAAAAAATTTTAATCTAACAATCAAACCGATTCATTTAGATGATTCTTCTTTCTTCTTTTCATTTTATATATATATATATATATATATATATATATATATATATATTTACGTATACATATATGTGCATGTTTATAATTCCTGAAATTTGATCAAATATAGGAAATAGAGTACAGTAAGTATTGAAAAGCAACATAACAATTCTAATCAGCGGCAGATGAAGTTTAATACTTCAATTTTTAGGAAAAGCTTGAGTGAAGGCGTGGAAAAATCATCTCTCTGTTTCTTTTCCTTTTAGGGCTAGTGTTGATGGTTACTTTTGTGCATGTTCTTCCGATTTGTTATTTGTGATGATTTGATGGTTAGAAGATGTGTTGAATCCGTAGGGATATGGTTAGTGTTTCTTTGTTTTTGCCTTTTGTCAAACATAACCGAACTCCATACAGCTTACAATTTTTTTCATAATTATCATCAGAAGGTTGTCATTAGAAGGTTGGTTGTCGGCAGGTTAGAATGTGTGAAATAGGGTACGAATAGAAATATACATTTTGCATTTTAAAATAGAAATTTATTGAAGTAAAGAATAACATATGTTGTAGGAGTTAATGTGCAATTAAAAACATTATTAAGAAGTTAAGGGTAGAGTTCGTGTTCAATGATAAAGTTATGGGTAGCAAGATTTGTAGTAGTAATTGTTGAAAGAGTATATTCGTACGTGCGAATGTATGTATTTGTTTGGTAGGAATGTCTTTGGATGGAGAAGAATAAGTAAAGGAAATCAGCACACGAGAAAGAAAGAGAAAGAGGACAAATGTCCGGGTCAGCCTGAAGCTTCTCCCGTTAAATTATAACTTTTCTTCTTTGCTGCTTATATCTGTGACTGTCTTGACTGATGCTGACCGGGGCCTTTTATAGTATTCAGATTTTTGCACTGACTCGCAGAGTCCTCAAATCTTTCAAGTCGCTCTCATTGGTCAAAAATCAATTGTGACACCTACTTGCAAAATCTGGTTTCGACTTTTTCTCTAAGCACATGGTCAGTCCTTTTTCTGTTTGGGAAAAACCAGGATGTCACACGTCATAGTGTATTTTTGTAAAAGTAAAGAAGAAGGTTAATTTAATTCTCAATTTCCTATTCAGTACAGTGTAACGGTATATATTTTATACATATTAGATATATTACGTGGTTCGTTTTATGCTTTTTTTAACTATCATGTTTTATCTTAAGCTTAACAGCAAAATATTCTTCTTCTTAATTGTGTGACATGTCCCTTCAGGATGTAGGCGATCAGATCTTTCCACATCTCCCTGTCCCTAGTGGCTCTTAACAAGCTTTCTCCTGTTGCACCATGCAACCCTTGTTCCGTCATCCACTAGATCAGGTCCTTCAAATATTGTATCCGCTGAACTCCTCTGTCTCTTTTACCCTCTATCTAGGGTGTTAGCAACAGGTTCTACAAGTCCGTCTTCATCATTGCATGTCCCAGGAACTTTAGATGTCTCTTCCTAATGCTCAGTATTAATTTCCTTTTTGTCTCCATCCTTTCCAAAACCTCATCATTGCTCACAGGCTCGGTCCATGATATCCGCAGCATCCTCTTGTAGAACTACATTTCCGCTGCTTCAAGTTTTTCATTCATCTTTGATATTGTCCAATATTCACTGTCATATTGAAGAAACGACATCACATAGCAATCCAGTAATCTCCTCTTTCTTTCTAGTGAAATTGCTCTGTTTCTTAATACTGTACTCAACTTCTGGAATGCTTCTTTTGCCATGTCAATTCGCCTTCTGATTTCTGTGTCTCACTTGCCGTCTTCTGTTATAACACTTTGTTTAGATCATTGAGATTCATCGTGCGTCTTTTTTTTCTTTTTCTTTTTTTTTCATTTTCATATATTATAGTCAGTGCATCTTCGTTTTATCACTTTTTTAATATATTTTTATATATTTAAAAAACGTGTTTTTTGTACCTAGCCGTATGTAAGGTTAATAAGGATAAAATTTCAAACTTCATTGTCAACGAAAATCTGTGTATGCAAAGACGCACATAGATAGATAGAATGACAACTATTTACTTGCTACTATTAAATAAATACATGTTATTTAACTTGGTTTGCTTATTATTTACAACAAATATCGCGGGGCTGTTTTATCTTCACGCTTTGACATCGTAATGTAATTTTTTTTATGATTAATAACATCATAAGAACCATTGCATAGGAAAACAATAAAGAAAACCGGGAATTAATCCTGTAAGATTTTAATAGTTGATTATCATATAGACATGATCTGGGAGGAGGGATGCCTTCAGAAAATCGTGATTAAATGCTTCAACTCAAACAGCGATATGGTTAGGAATACAATATAACATTTCTAATGGCTCGGAAATGAAATAACAGTAAATAAGAAAACGCACTCAAATAAATTTTATTTAATATGATTTTGATGGAATAAATTCATGATTGTCTACAATTTAGCTTTTCATACGTTGACAGTCGCAGAATGTGTGTATTTAGGAAGGTTAACAGGTTGCCAAAAAAGTTTGTGTTCCTCGCCCTGTTTTTTAGGTTGGTGAGAGAATTAAAAGAAAAGTGAAATTCTTAATATTGGACTTTAATTTTTAGGAGTCCGTTGAGGATTTCTTCTTCTCGTTTCTTTGACGGCGAGTGAGTAAAAAGAAAGGTAGAGCAATAAAGGAAATTCTCTTTATCAGTTTTAGGAGTTAGTTGAAGATGTCTTGCTGTTGTTGTTGTTTTCCTTTCCTTGTTCTTCTCTGTAGTGACCGGTTGATTCTGCGACGTACCTGCCTGTCGGCTCTTTAATTTCTCTGATCTCTGCATCCTTCTGTCTTCCTGCTTTGACTTTCTTTCTGTTTTTATACTGAAAAACCTTTTAGCATAGGTTTGCCAACTTTTCTCTAAATTTTACAAATTGTTTCCCTTCATTGCTTACAAAATAAATTTCACATTGGATCGCGAAATTTGACTTCATCTTTTTCTTTCAGTATGGGGTCAATCCTTTTCCTATTTGTCAATATTAAATTTCACTTTTGAATGTGATTTTTTTGGCTTGGTCTGTTTTTCAAAATGTTTTCAGTCATTCGGATCCATTTTGCGCGTGTGACATTTTACTTTTTGCTTTTCAGTTATTTGTTGGATTATATAGGATTTGTATCCTATAAAGTACTAAGACACTGGAAAATCTCACTAGAAATAAATAAGAGACTACTAGATTGCTATGTGATCTCAGTTCTTCAATACGGCAGTGAATGCTGGACAATATCATCGAAGATGAGAAAAAATTGAAGCCAAAATGTGGTTTTACAGAAGGATGCTTCGGATTTCATGGACCGAGCATGATGGCAATGATGAGGTGTTGGAAAGGATGGCAACCAAAAGAAAATTAGTGAGCATCAGAAAGAGCACAAATGAAGTTCTTGGGACATGCAATGAGGAAGGAGGGCTTGGAAAACCAGATACTGACAGGCCATATAGAAAAAAAAGAGACAGATGAAGGCAGCGGATAACATATATGAGAGGCCTGATCAGGTTGATGACAGAACGAGGGTTGCGAGGAGTAACAGGAGAAAGCATACTAAGAGCCACCAGAGACAGGGAGACGTGGAAAACCATGGCCGCCCTCATTCTAAAAAGACAGGGCACATAGAAGAAGATCCTATAAATGTTGTTAATGAGAATGATTCATTTTTTTGATTCTCTGTAATATTATCTTTACTCCAGTGGAATCCGATGTTTTGTATTTTTCTAAATAGCCTCATGGTCGAATATGGCATCTATGTTGATGCTATAACAATAATAAGAACAGCAATAACAAGAATCGTCATTAAAATTTCGTTTTAACCCCCGTCGCTTTTCCCCTTCAAATTTATCCAAAATAGCCATATCTCTCTGCAAATGTATATGCTGAACTCAAATCACGTGTGAGTTATTGATGAAACTTACCTTTTTTATCTAAATGTCCATAAAAAAAACGGACGATATCTTGCACTTTTTCTCTCCCGTAACTCTCACGAAGCCATGTAATTAACTGCAGAATGACGGACTGCGCATGTGATCGAATTTTGGCAGATATTTCTTCATTTACTGATACTTCCGGCGATGTACTTCCGATAATTAAGGTACTGCACCATTGTATTTCTACGGTTATTACTCTCAAACCAGGAAGTACATCGCCGGAAGTTTCAGTAAAAGACGAAATTCGACCAAAATTTCTGCCTACGTAGAACGTCATTCTGCAGGTAATTACATGACTTCGTGAGAGTTACAGGAGAGAAAAATTGCAAGATATAGTTCGTTTTTTATGGACTTTCAAAGCAAAAAAATAAGTTTCTTCAATAACTAACAGCATATACATTTGCACAGAAATAATGCTATTTTGGATAAATTTGAAGGGGGGAAAGCCGTCGGCACCTAAAACGAAAATTTACCGAATCGTCTTTCTCAGTTGTTTGTGTTTGTATTTCTTCACAAATACTTTTCATGTTTATAGAAGATTTAACCAAAGGAGTGCGTCGTTGTGCAGTGGATATTGACTCAGAACGAGAAATCGGGGAGCCGAGTTCGAATTCTAGTTGAATTCATTGCATTCACTTACACGCAAATGCTCTTGGGAAAGCTATTAATCCGTCATTTCCTTCCAGTTATGGGTGAAATAACAGGACAGGTTGGGTTCTTTAGCCTTAGCTGACAACCATTCTACCGCAGAAAGCAATGGCAACCTACTGTGGGATAATCTTCTGCCCAGTCAGTCATGTCTCTTTCGAGATATGATCGCCCAAGCGTGTTTCGCGTATGGCACTTAACTGACTGAAGCAAAGGAGATGAATTATCCAAGATTATCCTTTCATAGGATTCTTTATAAATTTTTACGCTAATATGTTATTGATCATGTTAACTGTGGCTATCACACTTAAGAAAACCGAATTCTTCGCAGAAAAGTAAGCCCAACAAAGATCACTGAATTCGCATACTCAAAAATATCATAATGGTTATGAGTATATACATATTATATTTCAATATGTTCATTATTTGGCGTTAAGGCAAAGGTTCTATCTTTCAATATACTGAAAATTCCTATACATACTGTATTAAATCAAAATCGAGATTTCTTTGTCTTGAATGAGTGGCTATCTAAAAGTATTTGCACAAACGCAATGAATATTCAGTTTAAGAGTGTCTGCAAATACAAGTGTGAACGAAAATATTTTATAGCAGAGAACGCTAGCAATCTGAAGATTGCATTGAGAATTACAACATAAACAGTTTTGAAGAGATAAGACAGTTGTTTAAATAAAGAAGGAAATTACTAGAAAGTAATTGAAACTCACCTGAAGTGAACTGAATATGTAATGCTTCTGAAGCCAATAACATTTCTACCGAGCTTCTCTACGGTATATGACTTCAATGAATTTTAATAAATAATTTAATAATTTGAAGTAAATGTAATAAATGTTTGAACATTTATGTAGAATGCATCGTCACTGATTTTAATTCGTAAAAATGAGACACCGATTAAAAGAAACAAATATTTTTAAGCTTGGTTTTAACTAAAAGTCCAGATTAACCAAATAACCATAGTTTGCTCTATATCATATATGGAATAATAAGAAATGGAAGCTTTTCTTATTAAAAAATATCAACGAACAAGTTATTTTCTATTTTAATAGCTCTACTGACTTCAATTTATATCCCTCCTTGGCAAGCAGCGAAAATTTTAATCTCATAGCTCGTTTGTGTTCAGTTTCGATAGGAAATCAACTTGTGCCCTTGGCAGTTAAGAATAATCCGGCTTAACTACATTTATGTCAGGAAGTTTCAGCGATTTGCACATCACCTGGCAACAATCTTCCACTAAGACGACGCAAATTTATCATATTTCAATGCATAGAAAAGCAAAGCATGTTTTCTTAGCTCAATGTTTAAGCCTTTCGAACCCGCACCCCAATTCATTCTCCACTACGGATAATACAACAAATTCGTGTAATTAACAAGAATTAACAAATAACATTTAAATAATCCAAAATTATATTTATTGATAAAGGACGCAGTTTCGAGCCTTCTCAAATACGAATGTCGAAAGAGGTAATGCATGCTGTTTAAAAATAAATACCGAGAATCTAATTCAGACACCGATATCCATTATAATAACGTTTGAAGTAGCAAAAATGTCGAATTAAACATAAATTCTTGAATAATTCACACACACACACACACACACACACACACACACATACATACATATATATATATATATATATATATATATATATATATTGAGTTTCGATCCCGGCCAGAAGCAAGTGGATGTGCCTAGACACGCTGATGAGCTGTGGTGCAGTTGTGAATGACTAATATTTATAAACAATAAACTACTTAGGATTGAAAAAATATTTATTTTACGCAAATTTCTTCAGATTTTGATTCAACAAAGTAGCGCTTTATGAGAAGAAGGTGTTGAAGTAGAACTTCTTATTAATGAGAGACAAAATGAATGCGCGTGGTTTGCGACAGCATATGTGGTATGGCAGATCCGAGATTTAAATGCAAAACTGATGGAAAGAAAAAATATTTTCATTCAAAATAGCTATTATATAGTGGAGGCATGTGACGTTTCATTTGTGGGGAAATGATTATAGAGTGAAAAATAACTAATTATTAAATAGACCGTTGTAAGTAAAGACTGGGCAATTCACGCCTAGATTTGAACTTAGCGAATTACTTTTATCCTGATCTGGCCCTTATAAAGTTAGAGGATAACAAGAGAAGTCAGGTAATTATTGAAGCATCTTACCGGAACTAGTTATTTTTCTGCATCTTTAGAAGTTGATCGTATAAAGGAGTTATTGTTAAGGTCTGGATTGAACTTAATCACACTAGGTTTAAAGTACAAAGGGTATTCATGAAAGAACACTCGTTTAATGTGATAGACAATAATTCAAGGATTTCTGGGTAAAAATGGAACAACACTTTTGATCATTAAAGAATTGAATGTGACCGGCAAATTTTTTACCCATTCAGTTCTTAAAACATGGTTAGACGGGTCATCAGCTGCTAAGCTCTGGCCATCAAGAATTTGGAATTGCACCCAAATACTAATCCATTATCTGTTTAGTTATCCACAAATCTGAGGATACTCTTTGGTAGGTCATTAAGATTACACAGAAAATATTGGACCCAGAAGCAAGCCATGTAGGATGCTTGCATTTAATTTATTGGCCTTGGAGCCTGTTAAAGGCTACCTTTTTATGAAATTGCCTGTGAAGAAGGGGTTAAAAATTGAGAAGAATCTTCAGTTGGTCCCATAGTTAAAGAATATGTACATCAGCCCTGTATGCCATACTTTGTCATAGGCCTTCGATGTGTCTAATTTGATCGTCGTTGCGATGTAGTATTTGTAGAGTGAGTAATCATGGTTACATGTAAACAAATGTCAGAACAGAATTGACCCAGTGTACATTAAGAAGAAAAAGAAATATAATACAGAAGTATAAATTTTATAAATCAAGCAAACAATATATGCAAGGAAAATTAATAGTAATAAGGCAAAGAAAGAGTAATATGGCAAAAGTTTACAAACTAAGAAATGGGGTGGACCCACAAGAGCAATGAACGAAAGTAGCGCCCTGACTTCAAGACAGACAGGGACTGTCTCATATGAGACCGAGGACTAGCTTATTTTATTCGCCGGGAAAATATCTCTGCATACAGCTGATTCTGTGAGTGATAACAGTTGGCCAGTAGACCGAGTCTATAGAAATGAAGATTGTTTGTCTCGTGAGAAGTTGTTCATTTTGCTGTTGTAGCTACATAATGTTTGTTGGTGAAACTAAAGTGACTGACGGGCAACACTGTGACGATAAATATCCAAATCTTTGAAAATATGGCAAACTATGAAAATTTCCAGAGAATTAGGGAGGATTTTCCCCCCTCATGCAGCGATTAAACTGTTTTAGTAAGAACGTATACTTTTCTATTTTCGTTAATGATAAACTCTCATTTATACAAATGTTTAATTTATCGATTATTATCAGTAAAAAGACGTAATATCGGCAATATCCAGTTATACGTTCAACCCTCTTTATTTATATATATATATATATATATATATATATATATATATATATATATATATATGTGTGTGTGTGTGTGTGTGTGTGTGTGTGTTGTAGATTCCGGTGAGTAACCGCACAAAATAATGAACAGCAAAACAGATATTTGAGATATAAAATAGGTTATATTAAACATAAAGATACAAACTGGAACGCAGGTTAGTAAACAAGGAATACATTTAGTAAGGTATATATATATATATATATATAAGTCTTTGAAATGAAACCGTGCTGGAATTAATATATCCGTATAATACTATTCTGGCTGAGTGGACCTCAGAGTTACTATGACAACTGATGCGGCATTTTCTATATAACTTAGGTATCGTTCGTTAACTCGCGGATTAGTCCGGTACTCGCACTGTAACTGACGTATCTTACTATGGCATGAGTATATGTATACTCACGTCGAATTCATTATCATAGAAAAAGGGGAGATCCCACAACAATATATGTATTGAATTTACACTAAACTTTCTCTCTCCCCTTTTCGATTTTTTAGATAAGTTCTTTTTTTTTTTTTACAGTGCTTTGCCATGGTTCAGTTGTTTCTTCCTTAAATGCATTTCGTTAATCATGTAGATAGTTTACTTATATTCACATACTTAAGAATAGTATATATTTTGAAGGCGTATCAGGAGGAAATTTACCCACTTGTTAAATTCATTAATTTTATATTCTCCTTTTGAAAGAAATGAGGAATCATTCATCACCCCAACATCAATATTTCGTTGTCTTGCTTATGCCGTTCATAAAATTTCCTTGGTGATTATTACATTGTTCTCAGGATATTTCTCATGAAATATGTGTATCTGCGTGTTAGCCTCAGTGACCGATTGTCCATGATTGCTAATTGAATAGCAATAGAACCATACTATATAGACTATACTCCATCACTGCCTTTATACAGCGCTTCTTGGAGTCATTAGTACTTCTACTCTGGCGTGTGTTGTTTATTCGTATTTCTTGAAAACGTCATATCTTACAGCGGTTTATTTACACTCTTCAAATAGTCATGTACTTATATATTCACTATGTGCTGCTCTAGTAAAATGCAACAAGCTTTTGACATAATAATTATAAATTATTCTCCCAAAACAAATCATTTTTTGATTAAATATGCTGTTCAAAGATTATTTTTAGTAATTCAGTGATTCTTCTATTTTTCTCATTTTTTCCGATAATTTTGTATAAATGACCGAACAGATATTTTTCACTGTTCTCAGTCTATGACTTTACATACTATATCGTCCCTATTTTATTAATTTTAACAGTTTAAGACTTATGTTTCTCACTATTTGACTCCAAAGGCAAAACAATGTTTTATGTTTTCCTTATTTTTGCTTTGACATGATTAGTTTTATACATTTCTTTTAGGCTGCAATAAAAAAAAAAGGTGCATCGTTCTTTGTAAAAGTTTTCTTCGTAACCATGACATTTTTACCGGATGAGATATTTTCATTTATTTTTCAAATTTTTCTTGCTTTCTTATTCTGTATCTTTTTTTTTTCTTACTTTCCTTGCGATTTATTGTTTGAAATATTCTTATTACTAACATTTCTGATACTTATTTAAATAACTTGAGAAACCTCTGGGGTAGAAATTCTTTCTTACCAATTACTTTAGAATAGAATATTGGTGATTTGATTCAGTGTGCATATCATGGCATGTCTTAGTCATAACTGCAGGAATTGATGCAACTAACAAATGTAGCCCGTTTGATTATCTACCATTGTAATAACGATCGATTAGTAATACGCTTGCAAATTTTCATATGTGGGAAACTGACTATAGAATTGAAAATAATTAATCACCCACAAATCCGTGAGGACATTCTTGACTTTTGAAAATGATGATCAGGTAGCTTCAGCCTAGATATCTCAGTAATACTCTTTTTTTGTCTTATCTAATTTTATATAGGTAGAGCATAAGACAAGAGTAGTTAGATATTTTCTAAGATACTTTCTAAAGCGGTAAAAGAAAAGCGCTGTTTTTTATTGTCTTTAGTGATTGACCCTATATATTTGTTGTAATTGTGATCTGAGGTGAACTTCAGTCCCAATATACGTCCAAAGCAAAGATACTTCTTACGGGTAAAAATGATGGTTATAGCAGGCGATAATTTAGTAATTATAAAACTTTCATATCTTTGTTTTGAAGGTATTTAATATTACAGGCCATTTCTCCTTCTTATTGAACAAATATTGCTTAATCATAAGAGTGATCAGCTGCCATGCTCATGATTTTTGGAATTACACCCATAAATCAATACATATCTATTAATGCATACATTTTATACATATCTATTATTGATATCAATATGTTTTTGGGTAGAAGTTTCTGTAAAGCATGAAGCTAATAGGACAGAAATGAGGCCTGATAGAAATTCTTGCATTGACTTCATGGGACTTAGACGACTTCCCATTAACAATGAAAAACCTATGTTTCATTTGATGAGGATGTTACTAGCTATGGTTTGGAGGCATTTAATGTTGCGAGCGGGCTTTATACCCATTTTCCTTCTAAATGTGTAATGGCTGTTTTGTTCTATTCTGGTTGTTCCGTTCTTAAAGGCCTCACGTTTTCTCGTTTGCTATCTTTTTATTATCTCATTTTAAACGGAGGGGTTTAGAATTATCCATTCCTTTTCCCCTTTCTTTATACTTATATAGAGTCTGTCAGTTTTTGTTGTTTGAGAGGCACTTCTTTCTGTTCCTTTTTGTTATCGTTGTTGCTAAGGTTCAAGAGATTTCCGTTCGGTGTTTTAATTATCTTCCAAGTGATTGCTATTGTTTGATTACATAAGTCCGTGAAAGATTTAACAGCTTTTATTCACTAAAGTTTCATATTCTAAAGATTTGAATCACCTGCACATATGAAAATTGAAAGGAACTGCAAATAAATGCAGGAAAAATAAATATTTAAAAACCGTATATTTTGTTTTTGTAACTGCGTGAGAATAACTGGATATTTTTTCTAGAAAATGCACTTTTAGTTTCGCCCCAAATTACGCTTCTTTCAAAAGAATTATTGGTTACCAGTGAAATATAAAGAGTTATCTTTATGCGAATCACGTAAAGATTAGACACAAAAAAAGATCCAAGAAAGACATTTTCTTGCTACTTGGTATTTTTTAAAACTTCATTGCAAACAAGACAGTTAACTACTGACATATAATCGCACCTTCTCATACAAAATTTAATTTAAATTAGAAATAACAATTTTAAAATAGATTTGTTTTGCATTTGTTTTTGTTTACCCTTATCAAGATAATTAATATAATGTTGTCGTTTTATCTGTCTCTTTGTTGCAAGACATGGCTTTAAAGAATCTTTATTTTTTTGTTAGTCTTATTTTGAAAATCTACTTATATACAACTAGAAAGAGGTTTTGCATCTGAGAATTCTTTATTTTTTCTTTGATTTCTTTTTGTAAACTTCATATATCATCTATTGTGCTAAATATAAAATATTAATATTCTCATTAAATTTATTACAAAATTATACAAAATATACGGCATTGTTATTAACATAATTCTGATCTATTTTATCTTTATATATAATCACCTTCAAAGACCTGAAAAATCCTATTGATCATTTAGAGATATTTAAATTTATTTTCTGATGAATGTATGTAAATGCAAATTGTTTGTTAATATATATCGTATTTCCTAATGGCTATGAATTCAATCCCTGTATCTGATAATGCTGAACTTGCCACGCACAGTGATCCAGTAGTAGAAACGAACCAAGCGATACAACGGTAAATGAAACTAATGAATATCAGAAATGTTCTACTCTACGCAAGAGAATACCAAGATACTTTGCAAATCGCAAGAAATTATAATTGTCATGACAGACCTGGATACCAAAATAAGCAACAAAATTAATAGTGATATAACTAGCAAATTTTAATTAGGAAGCTGTTACGAAATCGGAGAAAATAAATCAAATAATGAACGTGAAATGACCGGTAGTAGCCAACATGTGTTTTTCAAGAAAACAGAAGACGAATATCTGTATTGAGAAGTTCAAGAGAAGAAAAAGAAAACAGTCTCTATAACTATCAACAAGAGATTCAAGAATGCAATTTTACATTGGAAAATATATTCAAGTGCCCACTGAGAAAGCGATCACCTTTCAGTGATATATAAGTAAAAAAAGAACTACGGAAATTGAAGAAGGCTAAGGAAGCACCCAAATTGATACATTTTAGAGAAGCTTTAGTATATCAGCAATTAATATTATCCCAGTTGAAAATTAGTCAAAATAAATATGATGAAATTCTCGACATGATGAAAAGGAGGTCAAAAACAATGCCATTGCATGGAACAGAATATATAACACTACATAAAAAATAATGAACAAATGCTGTCTGGCTGAAGAGGAATGAATGACCGAATAACTTTTAGAAATAGAAACAATGGGCCTCGCACATAAAGGATATGTGCATAAAAAAGACATTCCCATCAACAAGATGCATAAAATCAAAGGAAGGAAATCTGGTATTTGAAAAATAAACATACGTAAGAGAGGAAACGAATGTATCGCAGAACACTTCCAAGATCAAAGAGGACAACTGGCATTACACAAAAATATCGACGAACCGGAAATATTAAAGTCTGAAGTAGAATTTTCATTTCTTTGGACAGAAACAAAATGGCAGAGCTAGACAAAATTGTAATAGGGATATTGGCAATCTTAAACGATTTTGGCATAAACAGAAATACAGAAAAAGGAAGTGAAATCTTCGATAGGGCTGATATACCAGAATACCTAAGTAAATATATTTTCAGTGCACATCCTATGAAGCAGGATGCAAACGAATGTGAATCATAATAGACAATCAGCCTAATGAGATAACTTTTGTGGATTCCGAGTGAGGAACCGCATAATAAAATAATGAACAAAGAAATAGATATTTGAGATGGAAAAATAAGTTATATCAAGCGTAAGGATACAAACCTGAACGCAGGTTAGTAATCCTGGAATACGATTAGTAAGGAATATATATATATATATATATACACGTCTTTGAAATGAAGCAGTGCTAGACTTAGTATGTCCACATCAGAACTGACAGATGGTGTGTAATATTATTTCGGTTGAGTGGGGCTCAGAGCTACTATAACTAATGACGCGGTATTCCATGTGAAACTTCGGTATCGTTCGGTAACTCTCGGTATCTTTCAGATCTCTACGTTTCTCTGCCGTAACACACTATGGCAGGAGTATATGTATACTCAAGTCGAGTCCATTATCATAGAAAAAGTGGAGATCCCACAACAATACCAAAAAACATAATAATTATTCTGATGAATAGGAAGCGCAGCCGAATCAGACCGGAAATAGAACAAGAATGATGTTAGTCAAAGGCATTAGACAAAAGAACGCGATATTTATGTCCAGAATGTTGTCAGAAAGGACAAAACAAATGCCCGCGGTAAAGTACCTTACAGAAATATGTTGGAACTGCTCAGCAATATTGATATATTTTAAAAGAATATTTAGTAAATATCAGGAAGAGACAACTGAAGTTACTGGGACATGCAATGAGGAAAGAGGGCTTCGAGAACCTGATAATAACAGGTCAGATAGAAGGAAAAAGAGACAGAGGAAAGCAACGGATAACATATTTGAAGTGCCTGAGCAGGTGTATGATGGAACATGGGTTGCGTGGTGTAACAGGAGAAAACGTACTAAGAGCCACCAAGGATAGGGAGACGTGGAAAGCCATGATCGCTTACGCCCTGAAAGGACAGGGCACATAGAAGAAGAAGACTAGAATGACCAAGAAGCTACACAAAAATGACTGATGCTTATGAATCTCGGAAGCCACCTCAGAATAAGAAAAATAATCTTATAATATATGAAGTAACTTCTCAATCTACAGTTCTAAATGCAATCGAAAATGTGTGCCATGAATTGAAAAATATTGTTTATAAAGGAAAGTTATCGAATCCACATGATATCTAATAATACTTGAAACATGAATTATAAAACACGGACAGTCGCTGGTATCGTGTTCATCATCCTCTCTCCTTATTCCCTTTCTCCCTTATGGCGACAGTCGCGGAGGTTTCAACGAAAGCCCAGCATATACATGAAGAGTCAGGAGTAGCAGTCACAGTACAGTGTGAGTAATAAATGTGGCTAGAAGAGTCTAGCCCTTCTAACAATAGGTCGCAGATCTTCTTTATATTGACGATTAGACTCGAAGGCCTTGGTACCCCCACCCTGCATAATACTACGCCAGGAAGGCCGATTTACAACAATAGTTTCACAAACCTCAGGGTCTATGTTTTTTTTTTGTTTTTCGTCAGGAATGTCTTCAATTTTTGGGTATCCGCCTACCTCTTACCACTGGTGTGTTCTCCAAATAAGTGGGAGTCTGGCGGGACGCATTCTGGGCACGTGACCAGCCCAGAAAAGGTGTTGTTGAAGGATGGTAGCCTAGATGTCAAGGAGGGATGTCCGAAACAGGATCTCGCTGTTGGTGATGCGACCTTCCCAGTTGATGCGAAGGGGTGTTGGAAGTTTCGTTTGCTGCAACCATTTCATATGTTTGATGTCCGGGCGATACCCAACTTATGTCTAAAAACGTATAAAAGAATTGAAACAAAACCACGCCCCGGAAGACCATGATTTCGTTTCTTATGTTGAGGTCGTGAGTACTGAAATCAGATAGGAAAGCGTTCTATGCACAGTATAAGCGTCTCGGTCCTGTTCCTCTAGAGATTATGGTGTTAAAATAGGGAAACACATCAACAACTTCTATCAGCGGTCCATGGATGCTGATGCTTACGTCTAGGGTAATTCCTAAAATAAAGGACATATGTTGAAAAGTACTAAAATAATAGTTACGCTAAACAATACTAAAGTGTTTCCACCTGAGTTTTGGTTGAAAGATCGAATAAAATAATTGAAACAATTGCTTTAGTTTCCTTTATTTTCACCATATGGTCAGTTTTAGACGCACTGAATTGACAGGATTTGATTGATTTCTATTTTTTCTCAGATTATGTTATTTGCGGTATTGTGAAGTAATATGAATATAATTTCAGTGTGTATGTATGAAATTCCTTTGACATTGAAAAATATTGCTTCATCTGTGACTGCATTAGATTTTTTTATCACGCCGAGACACTATTGACTCGGCGGTCAATTATATAGATATTACTTCAAGGAAGCGTACAGAAATTGTAATGATGCTCCAACACCCTGTAATGACTTATAGTTAGTTTGTTGGTGTCAGCCTTTTGAATTCATCATCAAGAAACAAAATAGATCCATCAATTGAAAATATATAGGAAAGCGCGATCAGAAGAGAAAAAATACACTAAGGGAAGAAGTGTACGTGATTATGGAAAGTATGAAAGATTCTACGAAGATTGTTTCAGTTAATTTCTCCATGGGTGTATTTCAGAAAATGTCATTAAATGGTATTGCTTATAAAGATATAAATTCTCTTACTATCAATGCAAGTATTAAACCGTTTATTCCTTCAGGACTTCATTGGAATGAGATTGTTTATAATGATTTGACTACATATAGCAGGAATGAGGCTCATTGGGAATTTTAAATTCAATTTTTTATCTGTTTTGGGCTTATACAATCTCATTAAGATTTTTCCATCTTCTTTGTTATTAATTATTCCACATTGCAATAACAGAAGATCTACTAACATAATGTTTTTCCCACTTTGTCGAACATATTTCCTCTAGACTTGTTCTTTGTATATAACCGTTTTTTATCTTTTTTCAATACTGTTTCTCCGACCATTCAGTCAGTTAAATGTCATACATGAAAGACGCTTGGGAGATCATGTCTAGAAGGAAACATGACTGACTAGGCAAAAGATTATCCTGCAGTAGGTTCCCATTGCTTTCTACGGTAGACTGATTAGCATAGAACCCAATCAGTCATGTTATTTAACCCATAACTGAAGGGAAGAGACGTAATAATACCTTTCCCAAGTGTATTTGCGCTTAAGTGAATGCAATGAATTCAACTGGAATTCGAACTCGGCTCCCCGATTTCTTGTTCCGAGCCTATATCCGCTGCACCACAACGCACATCCTCTCCGACTATTACTGATTAGATAAATGTCTTCAAATCAAATTTGAAAGGATTCATAGGAAACAGAAACTGAGAATATTCTATAGCTTAGAAACTTATCCGCATGCTTAGATATATATTTAACTAGCAGTATATCCCGGCGTTGCTCGGGTGTAATGAAAGCTTTAAAACTAATCCATGATCTTGGAGCTCGGACTCTTTGGACGTTGGCACGAAAGACTACAAAGCAATAGTTGTTTCCAGTTAAACCGAAACCGTAGACTGAAAGAAAAATGAATGGATGTAAATCAAATTTTGATTTCCTGGTATCGATATCAAATAAGTTTTTTTGTCGTAAACTGAATTTTGAAGGCTAAATAGGTCCTCTGAGTAAATGGTGTCATGGCTGAGACTAAGAACTACAATTATACCTAATTAGAGCCATACTCAAAGCAAAAACTAAAATAAACGGTCTGAAAAAATACAGACATACTGGCAGATAAACAGACACACACACAAACATCTTGCCTTTTATATATATATATATATATATATATATATATATATATATATATTATCAATTTTCTGCACTACTGTAAGAAATGCAACCTTGAAATTTCTGAATATCGTTTCTTATGTCTTTGTCTATGAGTGTATCAAATTTGATTAAAATCGGATCACTCCTTCTATAACCCGATTTTTCGATTATCGATTTTCGATATTTATCGGGGGTATCATGACACAAAATCTAGCTAAGAACACTCGCAGACGCTTATAGTACAACTGTGTAAATTTTCAAGAAAATCGGTTCAGCCGTCGTTTCGGAGTCTATAGGTAGCGGACACACACACACACACACACACACACAAAGTTCCATTTATAAATAAGTTTAGATAATTGTTAAATTCTTGTGTCGATTTTAAGTATGCGTAGCTTCTTACATAGAAAAATGAGAAGATCTGGAATTGAGGTACACTAAATTGCACCTATCTTTCATGTACCGTGTTCATGCTTGCTTTAAGAAGTCCTATTAGAATTCGTGTTGAGTTTGAATCTCGACTATTGGTAGCAGAGCGATTAGTATAATTCCTTCAGTTTCGAAGTTAGCAACTGATTACACACTATTCAGTTTTATGTCTATAGAATAAGTGATGTACTCAAATACACATTACACATTAGAAGTTGAATAGAAAAGCCTTTATGTATATTCACACGCATATTCCTACTCGCGTACTAAAGAAAATATCCCCGTGTTTAACAGAGACCGCTAGCAGACAGACGAACAAAGATACATGCAAACATAAGAACAGACATACAGCCACACACACATATATAAGTATCCACATAGAATTTGTCAGATTCTTGTGTCAGTTAAAATTTTAGTTTTTACCTGCTGCTTGAAGATAAAAGTGATAATTTGTTTAAACTTACATTAAAGATCGAAGTTGATTAAAACATATGAGTAACAATGTTTCCAATGAAAAAATAAAAGATCATTGTCGCTTATCTTTGGTGATACATAAACATTAATGCTTTTATATTTCATTCAAAATCTTGTCTTTGAATGACTGGGTGGTTGCGCGAAGATTTATAGGATATTTTATCAGAGAAACAATGTCTGAGTACACGATTCTTCATTATAACAAAATGGTAACAGTGCGAATTTCAAATACTGATAGTATTTTTTTTTAAATACTGCTACGAAAACTAACCTGAAAATAAGAATCTCGATTCTATCAAGAGAAATTAGGGCAATCAAAATTCTTAATTTTTTTTTTTATTCTTGCAATATGATTATCATGATTGAAATATCGATTTGAATAAAACAGGTTTCAGTTTTGCAAAACTGGAGCAAAGAAAATCAAATGTAATCAAGCGATTTTATCCCTAACGGAACTTTACGGATTTTCCTCATAATTAACCTTTCTTTAAATCTAGTTACCATTTTTACACTACTGTAACTTTTCGTCTAATTATATTCATTGATAATCTTTAAGCATCGTGTTCATCTTTTGATCACTGTCTCAATAATTATGTCTGTCGTTACCATCATAATTACTTATATATGTTTTACTCATTTATTTATTTTAATCCTATTCATTACCACTTATTTCCCGGATTCCTATTTAGATATTCAGATTAATCTTAATTCTTAATTCCTAAGTTTATGATGGGTTATGATCATGACATGTTTTACGACAACAAAATACCCGGAGATATTCCCGAAAGCATACTTTAATATTTGAGCTTATGATTTTCATTAAAATATTGCGATAATAAATATGAATATGAATACTTTATTAGCATTATTTTAAGAAATATGGAGATAAAATGAAAAGATTTGAAATTGAGAAAGTTTTTCATTTCACTTTCTTTCTTTCATTTCCTGGTTGAAACCAAGTAGCGTTTTGATATGTATTTTACTTTCTCACGCGATCGAAACGAAATAGCACATTATTTATGATGTATTATCAAGAGACGTCCAAAACTTTTATCTTTCTTTCTGTCTTTCCTTATTTTTCAGTAAAAACCAAGTAACGTCTCTGATATCCAGTTTGTTTTTCCACACCAACGAAAAATTTCAATATTTATGAGGTACTGGAAATGCGTAACTATCATGCAAACTTAAGACGGGAGAGACAAGCACAATTATATTAGGATTATATATTATCATTCTTATTAACATTATTATTATTGAGAGAGAGAAGAGAAGAGAACCTGGACAAAGTAACGCAGACGTACAAACGTACGAGAGTCAGTATACCAACCATGACATTTAGTTTGATAAGTTTATATGAATGAGGTACATCACAGCCACATTCAAATGCGCGTGGCAGGGTTACTGGTTTTTATAAAAGCAGCGCATAATACTTCAGTTAGAATCAACCTCAACTTGGAAAATTCAGTTCACTGAGACGCTGCCCGATGACGGCTGTTCCTAAGAATCCTGGCATCATTCAATTTTTAAAATCCTTTGCCCAAAAGATCAATATACTCTTCCGCTATTCCCATCCATGCACAGATATCTACACTGAGTCATCCTCTAACTTACATGTCCAGGTGTTTAATACAAGGCAAATAACAGACAAATACCTTACAATTTCGTCGCTTAATTTACCAAGATAAATTGTAAATAATAATAGCGTCAGAAAATTATGATCATGAGAGCTGTATGGTTATTTCTTTTGATTTCTATTGTATACACAATTGTTTTCGGGTTTAATGGATATACCTTATATCGGAATCGGCTCAATGAGATTTCTCAATAACCACTTTTGTTAGAAAAAAGAAATAAAATAAGATTTTAAATCGTTTTTACATTGATAAAGCTCTTCAAAATGTGTGAGCTGTGCCTGTGAATACATTTGTTTGTCTTTCTTTAAGGAATGGGCTGCCAGAAATCGCTTCAATGTGTTTATCGGAATTTTTTTCTAATCAATCCAAGGGCTCCAGCTGCAACTGGAATTATGGATGTTCTATATGTGTCACTTTTTTAGATCCACTTCAAGATATTTGTATTTTGATAATTTTTTAAGGGTCTTCAAAGATACCTTAAAATCTCCTGGGGCGGCCATGTCAATAAGAAAGTACATTTTGTTTTTGTGATCTTTGATCCCGATGTCTAGGCGATTAGCTATGACTGTTCTGTTTGTATTATGAAGTTCCGTGGAATTGATACAGAGCATATCTTAGTATTTTTCTTCTTTTTCTTATTATTATTATCATCATTATTATTATTATTATTATTAGTAGTAGTAGTAGTAGTAGTAGTAGTAGTATTTGTAATAGTAGTACTAGTAGTAAAAAACGAATAGTAGTAGTATAATATTAAATGAGTAACCACAACGTCAATAAAGTTCCACTGAGTTACATATATATATATATATATATATATATATATATATATATATAGAGAGAGAGAGAGAGAGAGAGAGAGAGAGAGAGAGATACATCCTGTTCAGCTGTATCACAGCTCATCAGTACGGTTAGACATCCAATTGCTTCCTTATTTTAAGTATAAGTTTTCTTTTTGTTTCCATCCTACTATTTCGTTCACGACCAGTTTGATTTGGCGTAGATTTCATTTTTGCATAAATTCTTTAAATGTAAGTATAAGTCATGTATTATATTTAATTTTAATCTGCTTTCTTGTTTTTGTTATCCACAACTAAACGTTCACAATCACGTGGATTATTTAATATGTTAGAGAATTCTCTTGCATTAGAGCCTAAATTCCGTTCTTTCTCCTTTCGTTTGCCCGGTTTATCCACCTTCTTCTTTTGAACATGATTAGAGGCTCATCCCATTTTTACTATTTATGAAGGGGTTCCTGGTCTCTTTCGCTTTTTCAGGTGTTAAAAGAAGTGCTGTCGCAAAGGTTTTGTAATGTGTGGATGGTGGCAACGTTTCATCATTCTGAGTTTGACAGGTTGGTACTTTCCTGGTTGCTGTTTTCGACTGCTAATTACGAGCCCGAATTCTTGTGTAGCATCTTGAGGGGCTGCTCTGATCAACAGTTGAATAATATCGGGGTTTCTTGTCGTGCCATGTCGCGCATGGATGTGTGTCCCTGCAAGTGCCACCGGTGGGCAACATTGATGCCATATTATGCTGCAGTCTGCACCAGTTTCCTTCTTACACATTTGACATTTGACGATTGACTGATACAACTACTCTGCATCTGCTTACCAAAACATTTCTAACATCACACAAAGTAAGAATAAAGAAAACACTAACAGAAACACCTAACCTGTTAACATCTCTTTCTCGAACATCCTTTTGCAGCGTTGAATACCTCCTCCAAGAAAACTCACATGACATTTTACTCTGTGTGCAACTAACCTTGACTCTTCTATTCTTTCCTTTTATTTCTATATCTCTTTTTAAAAATGCCTCCAATGTTTATATGCATGGAATTGGCGTTTATGTCAGCAAATATCTCCCTTTCGTTAGGGTTATTTTTCTTAAATCTCCAGATTATTCTGACATGTGTCTCCGTCTCTCGCTACCAGGCTCGGTTAGCTAAGTTTATTTTTTGCACAGCTCCCCTTCATCTCCTGACTGTTCTGTACTGACAGTGTCTCGAACAATATAGATAAAGTCATTTCTTATCATCTATTTGCTCATATACCTGTCTTTGGAGACTTTAATGCCGACAACACCAAATTTTTGCAAAACTCTGTTACAGATATTTCTAATGTCTTTAACATGAGTTTTTCAGAGGTTTTTTTAATAACCCTAATGGAACTGACTTTCTGCGAGATGTCTGTTTCACTTGTGACGCCTTATGCCCGAGCTGGCCGTCTGTCTAATGTGACGCTCGTTCTCGTTGACGGTCCTGACGATCCCGGTTGTGACACTGCCACCCGGCTGGCCGGTTGGTTCAATCGCTGTTGATGGTCGTGATGTTCTCGTCCGATGATTTCGTCACAAATGCTGGTTTACTAGACGTCTTTTGCAACAACGCGCCACTGTCCCACGTTGGGATTTGCTCCCAGAGATCGTGTCGTGCAATTTTAGTAGTCGCCTTTTTTAGCCAGTCCGGACACTAGCGTATACTTGTAGTTTGAAAAAAAAATAGACACGGCACCAAAAAAAATAAAATAAATAAATAAAATAAGTGAACGAAGTCGAATACGCCTGGAGAGCTATGAAAAATGTCTTTATATAAAAAAACAACGTTTTTCTTCACAACAACAATACAGTTGTCGAAAATGATAATACAGTTGTCGAAAATGCCGGTTACAACAGAGACAGAAAGTTCGCTAAAAATATCAGAGCATTCAATCCTTAAAAAGAAATGTATTTTCCAAATTTCGTTAATACAGGAATATAGGAAGAAAATTTTCACTAAAGTCTTTTCCGTATTATCTAAAATTAGAGTTGTCCGTTTTTCTTTTAGGTGATGTTAAAAAAAATAATAAAGTTTTTTCGAATTCTTTTCGGAACTTGACGGAATTTGCCGAATCAGAAACGGTCAATGGCGGCGAATGTACCGGTGATCGCGACGGTGGCGTGGAGTTGGTTTCCTTGTCGTCTAGACGCTCTCTCTCGGCTAACTGCCGACTCAAACTGAAATTTTCCTCGTCCAGCTTCTATTTTTATAACCATTTTCAATCCTCTCTGGGGATCCAGCCGGCTCGAAGCCCTCGGCCAATGAAATTGTTTTCCGCCCACTCGATTTGCGGAAGCTCGACGAATGAGATCTCGCCAGCTCACATAGTATTCCGGTTTTTCCAGTTTCCCACAGAGATTTTTGTTTACCGGGAAATTTGTTGAGGGACTTTAACCACGCCTGACCTCATCAAATAATTCTGACACCTGTTTTGGCTAAAAAAATTTAGCTTAACGAAATATCCGCTTCAAACACGAAAGAAGAAAAAAGTATATTTTTCTTTCTTTTCCTTCCCAGACATAGTTAGATTTTATATTCCCCAGATTTTAGAAGTACATGATAGTAAAAAAAAGTTGATTTTTCTATTCCCTATACTTTACATGCATTTGATAGTATTAAAATTATTCTTTTTTACATAAGCTCACATCGCGTATTACAATAAAGTATAACTAATAATATTGTTAATATCAATTTCTCTCTCCGTTGTATTAAACCAAACAAGGGAAAGACTGGGGTAAGAAATGGCTCGTCTATTTTTATGCTTCTAAAACAAAATCGCTCCTACCCCTCATCAGCATGGATCAGGCTAGTCTCCTTGAAAGAGAAACGCTGCGCTTTCTCGGTCTAACTCTATCAGCCGGCCTGAAGTGGAATGACAACATTGATACTATAGTTAAATCTGCTGATAGGAAGGTAGATTCATTGTGTAGGGCCAGCATGTTTTTCTAGTCTGAATCCATCTTGCAGATATATAAATCTACCGTGCATTGAATACTACTGTCACATCTGATCAGATGCCCCTGCTATTCACCTAGAGGTTCTCTACCAGCTTCCTTTATCGCACTTCCCGCCTGTGGAACTCAATTCCGTATGCTTGCTTCCCTGAATTTTAATGCAATATCTATTGCCATCTCTTATCTCTATGACTCGCGTCCTTTCCCTGACAAATATCATGTTCTTTTCCTTTTTCACTCTGCTCTCTTCACATCCTTCTCTTTTCCATTCTCTGATACCCACTTTAACCTGTTCCTCTTTATCACTCACTTCTAATGTAATCCCCTGCGCACCAGTGGCAGTACTACTTTGCTTGCGGTGAAATGATTATATTGAATATTGACTCAAAAACCTCGTCGTTGTTCACATATTTAGTTTATGATATCCTCAACATCATAAATGCCAAATCATAAATATATGGTTCACATATTGCAATAAAATATTCCACAGGTTAAAACATACATATTTCTGAAGTACTAAGGATTTATTTACATAGGAAAGATATCATAATAATCTATAACATTCTACTTAGAAGGCACGTCTGAGTGAATAGTGAGTCTAATAACGATACATAAGTTTAATGTAAGACCATTATACGCTTTCTGAGTGGATTTATTTAATTTATACACCTAGACAAGCCTGTGCGAATTACCAGAATTTCTTGTTAACAGTTATAATCTTAACATAAGAGAATACTTAGAAATAAAACCGAAAGTTTTTTAAATAAAAGAAGACCGAATTAATTATTATCGACAGATAAAACAACATTATATGTGAGCTATCTTTTCGCGACATCGAAACTAAACGGTATACTATAGGATAAATATGACACTGAACAGTGAAAGAACGAAAGATGTCTTTCATAAATCAAACAAAGCGTCCAGATAGGGAAACTTGGAAACTAAGAAAAGATTGCTAGACCGCTAGCTTACATCTGATCTGATATATAGCAGTAAATGTCGACTATTCTCCTCACAGATGAAGAAGTAATTTGGACTATCACAGAAGTAGTTCTTCTAATAAATATTGAGAACACCTAGGGCCAACCATATAACTAATGATAAAGATTTTAAGAATTATAGGAACTACAAGGAAACATAAAACTAATCAGAAAAAAAGACAAGTGAAATTTTTAAGAAATCATTTAGTCAGATAAGTGCTATACGTTATACACACAGTCTTTCGATCAATGACTGACTAGATAAAAGATTTTCCCCCCAGTAGTTTCTCATTTCTCTTTGCGGTAGACTGGTTATCTTATTGATAACCAGTCTATAGAACCAAATCCGTCCCGCTACTGAACCCATTATTGAAGGTTGAAGAGATGAAGTTTGTCTTTTCCAATGGTTATTTGCGCATTTGTAAATGTAACAGATTCAACTGGAATTCGACCTCGGCTCCTATTCTATTCGGAGCCGATGTGCATTGAAACCCAACGCACATTGAAAAGCGCTATAAATCATGAAACCAGGCAGCATTTTAGGTTTACAGAATATTTCAGCAAAAGACAGAGAGAAAACAGTTCGTAAACGATTAACAGAAAGGGTTGATAAAATGACCAAATATATTTTGAACATCAAAAGACAAAAATACGTGGATTACCACCGGTGATCACGTCATCGAACGACAACACATAAAAGTAAAAGTCATGTACAGCTAAGGAACGTAGATCATCCATAAAGTTTGGTTTAATTTAAATGTTAAAAGCATCGAGACACTTAGAGCTGAGAGCAACATATTTCGCTACACATGGCTATAACTAAAGTCCTCATATATGACCATGGCATTGAGTTGAAATATATGATGATTGCAAGGAGTTGAATTACAAGCAGTTGGTTTGATTAAATTCAGACTCTGAAAGCATTGACTCCGGTGTCATATTCTTGCGCATGTTACTTAATTTAAAGTAACAAATAATTTCTAGTTTATGCGTACAACAGCCATAACTTTTATTGACTGGAATGGTAAATCAAATTTAATGTGCAGTTGGAAATGAAATTTAATTACTCTCGCTGTTGCATTTATATCGGTTGAAAGGTAAATTATTTCCATCTAGAGAAATAGCATTATCAAGTTCAATGACAACAGCTGATTTCAACTCAGGTAAATGGAGGTAAAGTGCAAATACGAAAGAAATCGCTGAAGAATACCAGTAAATGTGTGTATAACTTTCATCCATGTGTCTGCGCAGAGTGGTGGAGTTGACAAAGAAGCCGAAAATCTACATTTCACATTATTTATGTGATTTTCGGGCTAAGTTATTTTCTAACATGTAAATATATATCTATGTACGCATGTATAAAAAAACATAATTTACAGTACATTTATATATATAAATAAACTATCAGTATAGCGCGGCGTTGCTCGGGTGTAATGAAAGCTTTAAAACTAATCCGTGGTCTTGGAGCTCAGACTCTTTGGACTTTGGCACGAAAGACTAAAAAGCCATAGTTGTTTCCAGTTAAAGCGAAACCGTAGACTGAAAGAAAAGTGAATGGATGTAAATCAAATTTTGATTTCCTGGTATCGATATCAAATAAGTTTTTTCGTCGTAAACTGAATTTTGAAGGCTAAATAATAGTATATATATATAAATAAGTGTGTTTGTATATATATGTATATATGTGTGTGTGTTCCACTGCCACTATTGCGCTTGGGGATACATAGGGGGAGGTAAATAGGAAGAGTGATTAGATACAGGAAATGTCAGAAGGGGGTTATAGATAGTTGGGTGGGTGGGAAGAGTGTTTGAAAGAAGAAGTTTGTTAGGGGGTGTCTATTGACCTTACATTTAAACTCCTGGAGATTGTAGCCGTCAGGGAAGCAGTCCTGTGGAAGGGAATTCCACAGTCGGGAAGTGCGAGAAAAGAAACTGTTGGAGTAGAAGTTACGGTTGCATTTTATCGGTTCCACTGTAAAAAGGGTGGGATCTAGTTGCTAATCTAGTATCTCGTGTAAATTCGAACCTAGGGGGCACCAGTGATCTAAGTTCATCGGAGCAGAAGCCGTGAAAGTATTTATAGAAGAGACGCAGGGAAGCCACGTCGCGCCGGTGAGAGAGAGACTGCAGGCGGTCTGCTAAGTCGGTATCGATCACATTACAGACCCTCCGCTCTACCTTGTCTAGAAGCCCAAGGAGAATAGCAGGGGAACCCGACCAGATATGGCAGCAGTATTCATTGCGCGGGCGGATGGTAGATTTATAAATGTGCAGGATATTCAGAAGGGAAAAACATCCGGGCCCTGCACAGAGAACCGACTTTAATAGCATCCGATTTAGGAATGGATTCGATATAGTCATTCCAATTGAGGTCCGCTGAGTGTGTGAGACCAAGGAGGCGTAGTGTTTTACTCTCTGGGAGGCAAGCCTGGTTCATTCTAATAGGAGGTAGGTGCGATTGTCTACGATGATTAATTGATAATAGCTTCGTTTTAGAAACATTAAAATTTACAAGCCATTTCTTACCCCAGTCCACTACGGATTGGAGGTCCTTTCCAAGCTCGGCTGCAAGATTAGATCAGAAAGTGCGTCGGACCTAGGATAGAGCGTTGAGGGACACCCGCGTTCGTATGGTAGTTATGGGAGGCATGTCCGTTTAATACCACTTTCAATGTGCGGTTAGATAGGAATGACTGGATTAGTTCAAACTATTGTCCAGCTATACCATAGCTCCGCAGTTTGCATAGAAGGCCAGCATGCCAAACTCTGTCGAACGCTTTAGAGATATCCAAGGCAACGGTTCGGGCTTCACTATTCCTATCGAGTGCCTGATATATGTATTCGCTGATGGTCGTTAGCATGTCAGCAGTAGACCTGGTGAAGCGGAAGCCATACTGTTTGTCTGAGAGGAGCCCGTGGGACGTGAGATGCTGAACGACCTCGGCGTTGATAATGGCTTCGAACACTTTGCCAAGGATCGGAAGAAGGCTGATATGTCGGTAATTTGCGGGGTCCGAAGGTTCTCCAGTGTTTTTAAATATAGGAACTACAGAGGAAGATTTCCAAAAGACAGGAAAGAAGGAAGCAGATAGGCAGGAGTTGTAGAGCTTAGAAAGTACAGAGGAAAGTTCGGGGGCACATTTCTTTAAGACTATGATTGGGTTTCCGTCCCCTCCACTCGCTTTGTGAGGGTCAAGTTTTGAGATTATCTTAGAGACAAGCGAGGGTGTAATATGGACGTCATTCAGTTGAGCATAAGTTCTAGGTGGGAAGTCGGGTGTAGAAACTCCAGACGAGTCCAGTCTCGAATTATTCGAAAATCTGCGGGCAAAACATTCAGCCTTGTCCGCTGATGAAGTGAGGACCTCACATTTGTTTATTAGTGGGGGTATTGTGGATTTGCTCTTGTTAAGTACTCTTTTACAGAGTCGCCAGTAGTCCTTGGTGCTGAACTTAGAGGATGCTATGCGTTGCTTCATTCTAGCAGCAAATAACATCTTAGCTTCGTTAAGTATCTTTTTACACTTATTACTAGCTGAAGCGAAAAGGCATCTGTTTTGGTCCGACGCGTAGCTACGATAGAGTCGGAAGGAATGATTCCGTTGGGCAATGGCGGCCGAGCAAGCGGCGAGAACCATGGAGACGAATGAGATTTAAGCTGAAATTTCCTGGCAGGGATGAAAGTAGCGATGCCAGCCTTAACACAGAAGGAGACCTTGGATGCACATTCTTCGATGGGAAGACTAAAAACGTTGTTCCAAGGGACGTCACAGAGGAAGTCTCGGAACGAATCCCAGTCTGCTCTTTGGTAGCAGTAGGATATTCTACTTGTCTCGGTTTCTTGGGTTGGGTGGGAACGGAATGAAATGTTGACGGAAATACTGTGTGGTCAGAGTTACCAAGTGGGCAGAGTTATCTGGTAGTGCAAGAGTCTGGGATGGAGGTGAAGCAGAGGTCTAGCAGTGAGTCACTTCCGTTAGGGTTGTCGGAGAAACGCGTGGGGAAGTTCACCACTTGCGTAAGGGATTGGATTATTGAAAAATTCATGGTGTGGACACAAGCAGGGTTGGTGAAAGACTTCTCCAGCCACTAGGTGTGATGGGCGTTAAAGTCACCAAACACGAATATATGGGCGGAGGGACGGGAAGAAATGGCTTTGTCAATATTGTCAGAGACACTATCAAGTAGCGAACAGTCAGGGGAGGAAGGGGAGAGGTAGAGAAAGAAGAGATAGCTAATCGAGCTTAGAAGTGAGAGGCGGAAGCACATGAAAGAATGATCCGGGGATTCAAGGGATGTCGCCCTAGCTAGGGGAAGGTGTTCGCTGACATACACACCAAGCCCATGCATATGAACATTGGAGTCCTTCCTGAAAAGGGGAAGGTAGCCAGGAACGTCAAACTCAGAAGAGGGGATAGAAGGGTTAAGGTTAATTTCACATCGGGCCAAGATATCAGGTGAGTTGGTGTGAAGGAATGAATCAACGCTGAGGAAGTTAGTGCGGATACCACGTATGTTAGTGTAAGAGATGCAGATGTGTTTAGGCGTTTTCAGACTAGCTGGTTTAGCTTTGCTATTATGTTTGCTTTTTTCCATAGTGATTCAGTTAAGGAGAGGTCTTAGAATAGAGTCAGTCGGTCACTTCAATAGAAAATTACATACAGTATTACAAATAGAGAAATATTATATATATTATTAAACACAATTTAAAAATTGATATTATTTTAGCGTAATAACATTCACCATTATCATAAATGTTAATATTTCGTTATACAGAAAAAATGAGTCTTTGTGGTGATACCGAGCAACGCGAGGGACCGGATGTTTGTACTCTCAGGACAAGAAAGCAAATGACCAAAACTAGTCAGTGCGCAGTCGGCTTTAAGTAGAGATTCCGGCAGAAAGCCAAAAATTTATTAAATATCAAATTCCAATTCGCGAGCCTACGCGAATTTTATTCATCGGCCAATGGGAAGCCCAGACTCAAATACGAGTGTGAATTCCCAAATGATCTGCTACGGATCCACAAAGACGATATAAAAAGCCGATACAGAAAACATAGCCACGACACGAGACAGACAGAGAGAGAAAGAGACTCGAGAAAGCACTAGCGTAATTAGCACTTTCCTTGACCAAGTCAAGTGATTTACAATTCTCGCCTCCTTTCCATTTCATCTTCATCTTCCCTGTCCCTAAACTACTAACCGACCAAAGGAGCAGATACATCAAAGACATTCCTAATTTACAACGCTCCCACATTCATATGCACAAATTCTCTTTTCAGGATTTTATTACCATGAACTTTTGACGTCCGGTGGACCCATCCTTAAAATATTCTTTTTTGTGTAAAAACCTTGATTAATATGTGTATATATAAAATGTTGTTTCTATACTCAATTTGTTTTGTGTGTTTTATAACCCCTTTTTATAACTTATAGTGTGCTATCTACAACGAGGCCAAATTCCGTTAATCTGCAACAACACACAAATACTCTCCACTAGAACGGATAGCTCACAATATCTTTTTAACAGATGAAGTCAAAGAATTGTTTACTGACGTTTGAGAAGATGGCGTATATTTCTTAACAATAATTAAAAGAATTTAGCAAAGAGAAACAAGACATAGAGAAAATAAGCTTCCAACTGATAATTTGCATTAACAAAACTAGTCATCAGAACAGACTAATATGCACATTACAAATTGGAGATACCAAAAGCAAATTGGCGAAGTGTTTATTTGCAAGTTTAAGGCTTATATCTGAGATAGATTATTGGACACGTATCACGTTTTTAAACAAAAACCTCTATGACATTAGGCACTTAAATCTATTAACTTTGTAGATTACGTATTTGCATGCGTCTGTTACTATCACAGTTTATAAAAACATCTTGGATGTTGATATACTGTTTGCATTTGATTACAATCTATTCACACAACATTGTTACATGTCTCATATATATACACACGCACACACACATATATATATGTGTGTGTGTATGTGTATGTGTGTATTTGTGTATTGGAAACTGTTTTTTCCTAGTTTTTGAAGAGATCATGATTTGTGTGGCATCTTTCAGATGAGCTTTATTGTCACGATTCTTGGCCCTTCTGCACAACTGAAAATGTATAGAAACAGAAAAAAAATTGACAATCATAGAAGTTGGCAAAGACAAACTTCTCGGGAAGAAAACATGCGATTCACTCATAATATACTTAACTTTTTTCTGACATTTTTCCCGAAATTCTGAGATATATTTTTATTAGAATTGATTATTTTTTGCCAAATTTATTTTTCAATATTAGGAAAACTAAAATATTTCAATACATACTATCCTGAAAGTAAGAACTCTAATTAAACATAAATTTCTCTCATGAAATTAAAAATAATCCTTTAGGTTTTACTTTTGAATGTAGCAGATATATTTGTTTATACGATAATCAATTCCCTTTTTCAAATATCTACGATTTTTTAATATATACATGGACTTTGATTTGTGAAAGGAAACAACAAAAAAGCAGCGTTCGACTATTGTTTAACGTAACAAATAAAGTGAAACATTATTTATTTTTTCTGCCAAGTCTCAGATGCCATTTTGCAAAATATCAACTTAACTTATTTATAGGAAAAACACACAAGCCTAACAACTGACAAAAAGACATATAGACGCTTGATCCGCAAGAGGGAAAGCTATTGTTATTCGCATCCTTGTGGAATGAAGATTCGAACAATTCTTTGGAGATTTTATAAAAATCCATACACTTACGGAATATTAATGTAATTGTTTCCAGAATATGATAAACAATAATTTTACGCAGAAAAGATTTATCGTATTCTTATAATACTTAGCGTTAAATTATTTCCTTCTCAGTCGATCCACGTATTTGAGGAAATTGGATTTCTTATTTCGATCCCTTTTTCTAACCTTACCTTTCTGTCAGTGAAACATGCAAGACAGAGATAATGACAAAACGTATGTTAACTAATTTCTCATGCATCTAACCCGTGACTAATCAATCGACAATTATACGTTACCCGCTACAACATCGTATAAGAAAATTCAGTAATTTAAAACATATCTCACAATAATGCAGAACGAATGAGCAAACCAAAAAAATCTATTGGAAAGTATTTGAACTATAGTCTCAAAATTTATCGGATGAGTTGGTGAGTTGAGACCTTATTTGAAGAATCGTGAGAAGCAGGGATATAACTCTATTTATATACATAAGATAGTTATGTGTATTTCACTTTTTGGTAAAAGAAATAGGTATTATAGTGTTTCTAGATACGTAAATAGTTGATATTACTATTACCATTATATAAAGAAACTGTTATAGTACTATGACCATGATTTAGAAATATTTTTGTAATAAATTATCCAATATATATTATTATAAAGTGTACATTTCTTTCATTAACTATGTTAGTTTTAGGCAGTCACTAAAATACTTCGGAACAAAATTCCACCAGATATTTGGTGTCACGGAAACTTCATCTTGCTATTGTTTTCTCAACAAACATAAAAAATATTTTATATCACTTTTCATGAGCATTATGTAATCAGTCTAATTCTTTTCTCCATTCTCTCTCACGGAAGCTGAACAGATTTTTTTATGTATTCTAGATTGTGAGGGTTTCTCGACGTCAATTGCATCTTAAGACAACTACTGACAAATATTTGGTAATTTGGCTTGTGGATAATTTTGAGGAAGTTACAAATTTAGTTGCAGTCTTGATTTCGATATATTTCTTTCTTTTTCTTGTGGACTGCTCTTAAGAACTTCCTGACTTTTCATATTCAGTTTCTGATTCGGAAGTTAAGGACGTTGTTGCTGTTGTTATTGTTGCTAATGTTTGCTCCAAGGTTACTTTACTTTTTCAGGTTGGATGAATAAAATTGGATCTTACTCTCTTTCCGCTTGTATATCCAGCACCTCCTTTGCTTTCGACCTGTATTTGATATAACCACCTTTCTGCAATATACAACCATTCAATATTTTCATTTGTGATGTCAAATATTTTATTCAATAATAATATTTTCCTTGTTTCAAACTTTTTATCGTGAGTATAAATGTTGATAAATTTGTTAAACTTAATTTCTTTTGCATAAAATATGTTGCTTTTTATCGCTTTCCTTTACATGTTCTTTCCTTCCTTTAATCAATGCTCAAAGAGAGTAACCAAAACATTTTGAATGATATTTTACTTTTGATTTCATTTGATTGTTCTTCTGGTGGATCAGTTTTTCTGTTCTCATGCAATTCATGTTTTTTTTCAGGATTTTTATCCATATCTTTTTGTTTCTTTCAGTGGTAAAATCATTTTAATATGAGACATCATGGTTAAAAAAATACAATGGTGATCATTCAGCAAACCAGCGTTGCTAAATCAGGAAGCTAATATAAACGAAACCAAAAAAACTATTTCATCATACACACAATACACTTTTCTCATTCGTCTTGTATAACAAAACAACCAGCTCTAGGGCAAAACAACCATCTTTCACGCTTATATAATCCCAAAAAATGAACTTCATAAATATTCAGAAAGTTCTAGAATTTTCTAGACATTTCTAGAAAGCTCCATCATGTTCTAGAAGATTCAAATAATATCTATTAGATTACAGAATTTTAACCAATAAAGAAATAGACGGTCCCAGAAAATGCTAGAGAGTTTTAAGATCCAGAAGCTTAAAGAATCCACTTTCTTCTAGCCCTTTTACCTTCAATCTCTTTCTGATATTAAATATAATCGTCTCTTCTGTTATAAACTTCTATAAAATTGATGACGTTGCGTATGTGTTCAGTCCATGATATTCTCAGCATCCTTTTGCAGAACTACATTCCTATCGGCTCAGTTTTCTCCCTTATCGGCTGGGAAATGGCGCAGCATTTACTGACATATAGAAGGTTTGATATTATATAACATTTCAGTTCTCTTCTCTTTGTTTTTTTACGGAGGTTTTCTTCTTTTTAATATTTTGCTTAGTTTTTAGAAGGTAAACTTCCCTATCTCAAAGCAAATTCAAATTTCGGCTTCACGCTTTACCTCCTCTGTTAAAATGTTGTATTTTCTTGATTTTACTGTCTGTAATTTGTAGTTTGCATGTTGAGCCGTTCCAGGTCATTTTCTTTAAGGGTGTTATTTATGTTAGTAGATTACTTTAATTGTGTGATATATGATTTTCACGATCATTCGTTAAACTTGGCAGATGACATCAACAGCCTATATGTACGACTGTTTTGTTGTCGTGGATTTTTATCTTGCAACACAACAATGTACACAGCAACGTGAGCGAGTGACACAAAACTGTTTACACAAACACACGTTAGATTCCAATTATTCTATTGGATTGTAAATTTGTCAGGTTACTATCACAGTGAACTAACGCAGTTCAATAAACGATAACACACTGTCGTGTATGGATAAATATTTCTACTCAACAGCGTTTATTTCTTTCTAAGTGGAACCATAGTATACAAGATGTAGATCAATAAATTTGTATGCAGACTCAGTTATTAAATCAAGTTTAATCAATAAATCATATGTCTTTATGATTAACAATTTAGTGCTTATTGTTTTATTGCTGGAACTTATTGGAAAATATCGAGTATTAGTTTTTATCATTTTCATGATAATATACGCGGTAACAACGAAAATAAATGTTTACATATTGTATAGTAATTCTATTGCTAATATGTATGAAACGGTCCGCGCGCGTTTAGCGCGTCGTTGCTGCCTTTCTAACGATATGTGCCTTGCCACCCGCCTCGACTGTTACGGTTCACGGTGCTACATGTTATACTGAGAACGATGCGCGTCATTTTGTCTTCTCCTCGTCGGTGCTGTCTGGTTTTCGCAGTAGGGTCAAAGATCGTCGTGCTTCACTTTGGTGTCTCGAGGTATACTCGATGGAAGATTACACTCGCTTTCACGCTTGTCGACGTGTATTTCGAGTTTGAGGTTTAGGCCTATCAAATGTCGACGATCAAATAAATGCCTACCGTAGTTACTACCATTAAAAGGAATCAAGAGTTCGAAGCCAGTAGAGAATCATGAGAAACGGCTACCACATCCGAGGAAGGCAGCATGCGCGCTAATTACCCACTCTCGGCACAAAGAGGCTGTGTTATTAAAAATGTCTAAAAATATGTTCCATTACAAAGGTTTATATATTCTTTTTTTTTTTTTTTTGTTAAGACCACTTTTTCTGAATTGCTTTTTCATCTTCACACAATTTCTCTTAAACGGATGACCTGTCGGTAGTCCAATAAATATTCTACGAATTTCAGACTTGCAGATAGTTTCTCTCCTCACTTATATACAGAGGACAATATTTAGTTGCCAAATTAAAAATCAATTTTTTTTTTATTTTATTATTCTGGATAATCCTAGAATTAATTAAAACTATGTGAACTACCAATGTCCTAAATTGAAGTAAATTTGTCTCCTCTACTCGTACGTTTCTACTTTTCACGAATATACAAACCATTGTCTGATTTAATTTTTGCCCATGTGGTATTTTTTACATTACCAATCACTTTTCCTGTTTTTTGGGAAACACAGATTTGCTGACTTATAACTTTTTATTCTGAATTGGAGAATATTGGGCCTCCTATCGCCTGATTCATACTCCTCTCCGCTTCCTGGAATATAAGTAGAGGTTCATACATTGTTTCCTGTTTAAGAAGAGTTTCCCTGCTTCTTCCGTCTTGTCGGGCCTTAAAATTGAAGCTCTAGTTTTTTTTTTTTTTTTTTTTTTTTTTTTAATCATCTCACCCCAAGCAAGGCATTCCACTGCCACTATTGCGCATGGGGCTACATAGGGGAAGGTAAAGAGAAGGAGTGGATAGACATAGGGAATGTCAGGAGAAAGGTAATAGATGAGTAAGGATAGCGAGGATGAGTGTCGGGCAGATGGGAAGAGTGTTTGATAGAATGGGAGCAGGTTAGTGTGTTAGGAGGTGTCTATTGACCTTACATTTAAACTCCTGAAGATTGTAGCCGTCGGGGAAGCAATCGTTTGGAAGAGAATTCCACAGTCGGGAAGTGCGAGGAAAGAAACTGTTGGAGTAGAAGTTACGGCTGCATTTTATCGATTTCACTGTAAAAGGGTGGGATCTAGTTGCTAATCTAGTATCTCGTGCAAATTCGTATTTAGGGGGCACCAGTGATCTAAGTTCATCGGAGCAGAAGCCGTGAAAGTATTTATAGAAGAGACACAGCGAAGCCACGTCTCGCCGGTGGGAGAGAGACTGCAGGCGGTCTGCCAAGTCGGTATCTATCACATTACAGACCCTCCTCTGAACCTTATCGAGAAGCCCGAGGAGAACAGCAGGGGCACCCGACCAGATATGGCAGCAGTATTCAATGCACGGGCGGATGGTAGATTTGTAAATGTGCAGGATAGATTTAGACGGAAAAAACTTCCGGGCCCTACACAGAGAACCGACTTTCATAGCAGCGGATTTAGCAATGGATTCGATATAGTCATTCCATTTGAGGTCCGCTGAAAGTGTGAGACCAAGGAGGCGTAGTGTTTTACTCTCTGGGAGGCAAGCCTGGTCCATGCTAATGGGAGGTAGGTGAGATTGTCGATGATGGTTAATTGACAGTAGCTTCGTTTTAGAAGCATTAAAATTTACTAGCCACTTCTTACCCCAGTCCAATATGGATTGGAGGTCTTTTTCAATCTCGGCTGCGAGTTTAGCTTTGACGCCTACACCAGATTTTTGTTGGAGGCGAGAGTAAACTGTGGTGTCATCGGCGTACAAACCTATTTGGGTTCTTATGGAATCAGGCAGATCATTAATATATATCAGGAAGAGTGTAGGACCTAAGATGGAGCCTTGGGGGACACCTGCGTTTGTATGGTAGTTCTGAGAGGCATGTCCGTTTAATACCACTTTCATTGTGCGGTTAGAGAGGAATGACTGGATTAGTTCAAACAAATGTCCAGTTATACCATAGCTCCGCAGTTTACATAGAAGGCCAGCATGCCAAACTCTGTCGAACGCCTTAGATATATCCAATGCAACGGTTCGAGCTTCGCCATTCCTGTCGAGTGCCTGGTATATGTACTCGGTGATGGTCGTTAGCATATCAGCAGTAGACCTGGTGAAGCGGAAACCATATTGCTTGTCCGAGAGGAGCCTGTGTGCTGTGAGATGCTGAACCACCTCGGCGTTGATAATGGCTTCGAACACTTTGCCAAAGATCGGAAGAAGGCTGATAGGGCGGTAATTTGCAGGGTCAGAGGGTTCTCCAGTGTTTTTAAATATAGGAACTATAGAGGAAGATTTCCAACAGGCAGGAAAGCAGGAAGCAGATAGGCAGAGGTTGTAGAGCTTAGAAAGGATAGAGGAGAGTTCAGGGGCACATTTCTTTAAGACTATGGTTGGGATTCCGTCACCACCGCTCGCTTTGTGAGGGTCAAGTTTTAAGATTATCTTAGAGACAAGCGAAGGTGTAATGTGGACATCATTCAGTTGTGCCTCGGTTCTAGGTGAGAAGTCGGGTGTAAAAACTCCAGACGAGTCCAGACTCGAATTGTTCGAGAATCTGCGGGCAAAACATTCAGCCTTATCTGCTGGGGAGGTGAGGACCTCAAATTTGTTGATTAGCGGGGGTATTGTGGACTTGCTCTTGTTAAGTACTCTTTTACAGAGTCGCCAGTAGTCTTTAGAGCCGAATTTAGAGCATGCTATGCGTTGCTTCATTCTGGCAGCAAACAACATCTTAGCTTCGTTAAGTACCCTTTTACACTTATTACGAGCTGAAGTGAAAAGGCGCCTGTTTTGTTCCGACGCATAGTTACGATAAAGTCGGAAGAAATGATTCCGGTGGGCAATGGCAGCCGAACAAGCGGGTGAGAACCATGGAGACGAATGAGATTTAAGCTGGAATTTCCTAGCAGGGATGAAGGCATCAATGCCAGCCTTAACCCAGGAGGAGACCTCGGATGCACATTCTTCGATGGGAAGACTAAAGACGTTGTTCCAAGGGATGTCACAGAGGAAGTCTCGGAACGAATCCCAGTCTGCTCTTTGATAGCAGTATGATATTCTACTTGTCTGTGTTTCATGGGTCGGGCGGGAGTGGAGTGAAATATTGACGGACACTACAGTGTGGTCAGAGTTTCCAAGTGGGCAGAGTTGTCTGGTAGTGCAAGAGTCTGGGATGGAAGTGAAGCAGAGGTCTAGAAGTGAGTTCCTTCCGTTAGGGTTGTCGGAGAAACGCGTGGGGAAGTCCACTACTTGCGTAAGGGATTGGGTGATTGAAAAGTTCATGGTGTGGACACCAGCAGGGTCAGTGACAGCGTTCTTCAGCCACTTGGTGTGGTGGGCGTTAAAGTCACCAAACACGAATACATGGGCAGAGGGATGGGTAGAAATGGCTTTGTCAATATTGTCAGAAATGATGTCAAGTAACGAACAATCAGGGGAGGAAGGAGAGCGGTACAGAAAGAAGAGATAGCTAATCGAGCTGAGAAGTGAGAGGCGGAAGCACATGAAAGAATGATCTGGGGATTCAAAAGATGACACCCTAGCTAAGGGAAGGTGTTCGCTGACATAGACACCAAGCCCATGCATATGAACATTGGAGTCCTTCCTGAAGAGGGGAAGGTAGCCAGGAACGCAGAACTCAGATGAGGGGATAGAAGGGTTAAGATTAGTTTCACATAGGGCTAATATATCAGGTGAGTTATTATGGAGGAAAGAATCTACGCTGGGGAAGTTGGTGCGGATGCCGCGTATGTTAGTGAAAGAGATGCAGACAGGTTTGGGCGTTTTCAAATGAGCTGGTTTAGTTTTGTTATTATGTTTGCTTTTTTCCATAGTAATTCAGTTAAAGGAGTGGTCTTAGAATAGAATCAGTCGGTCAATCATTTGCAACTTGTGAAGGATGGAGACTGGCGCGGCCTACAACATAATGTGGCCTCGGGGTTGCCCACCGAACGTTCATGCAGGGACGCCCGTCCATGCGCGATATGGCACTACAAGAACCCCGGTATTATTCAACTGTTGATCAGAGCGGCCTCTCAAGACGCTACGCAAGAGTTCGGGCTCCTAACTACCAGTCGGAATATATCTAGTGAATATTTCTGCAATGTGTGTGAACGGTGGCAACATCATTTCATTCTGAAGGTACTGGGTTGGCAGCTTTCGAGTTGATGCTTCCAAATCGAAGTTAGGAGCCCTAAAATTTGCAAAGCGCCTTGAGTGACTGCTCTGATCAACAGTTGTATAATGTCGATGTTCTTGCAGTTCCAGTACGTGCATGGATGGTCTCACTGCAACCCTAAAACCAAACAATGCTACAGTCTTCGCCAGTTCCCCCACAGTTGATGACTGCATATTACCACTACTCTAGGCTTCTACTTTCCAAAATAAAAAACATGCATATTACAAGCAAAGATACAAATCTAAACTAGCAATACAAAATCACCTCAACATCTGTGGTATACAACATTTGCAGTGTTGAAACTTTCCTGCACGAAAGGTCACCAGATATCCTAGATTTTACCTCACAATCCTCTCCTCTGATTTAGCCGATTACTGGTTATCTTCCCCTCTTTAGGAATGAATTCAGTGTCTATGGGCATGTCCTGGGTGTTTATGTCAGCAAACATCTCCCTCTGGCTAGGGTGATTTCTGTTGAATCTCCGGATTATTCATACGTATCTCCGTCTCTCTCAACTAAATTCAGATAGCTTTTCATTCTCTACTGCTCTCCCTATCTACATACACTTACTTGCTAGACAGTATTTCTGATAATATACATAGGCCATTCCCCTTTACATGCGTGGAGATGCGCGTAGCGCAGTGGTTATCAGCACGAATAGCTGAGTTTAGGAGAAAGTTTATCGTGATTTCAAACCAGAGAAACTGTTGTAGGTCTCTCTAACACAATGGTATCATCATTTAATGGCTAAAGCAGTAAAATGTGAGAAGCGATCCGCATAAAACACCCGATAATCTGGAAGTTTAAAAAGGTTTTTCTTCTAGCGTATAAAAAATACGTTATGACATACTATACGTTTTCTTTTTTCATGAACCAGACTAGGTGGTTTTTTTCAATAGAGAAGCGATTTGAACTGAGGCTCCTTAAATTTTCATGTTTTTTTCAGTTGGTTCCTTTATTTTCTTTTAACACTTTAGATGTATACTTAAGTTTTTTATTTCGGCATTATTTTATATTGCTACAGAGTTATTTAATGGATAAATGTATATCAGAAATTAATCTCCTGCTAAAAGTTCAGTTTTTTTCACTTATTTTAATCTGAGAACAGTTCACGTGTATTGTCACTCAGCAATGAATATCCATTACAACAAAGACTTTCGATCTCGAGGTCGGTAGATAAACAACCTCATACATGACATGAATAGAGTTGTATATCATTTGGTCATGATAGCAATACCTAGATCGACTTATGTAAGATAATAAATTAAAGCCGCCAGTTAGGACTCTAATCGGGAGGTTTTGCGGATTGCTAAAGGTGCTCTCGTTTCAAGGTCCATTGTGATTTAGCGCCTGTTACGGTCTTATCTATGGTTAAATAGTGCACCCCCAGACTAGGATCAAAACCTGGAAATACAAAAATACATTTAAAAATTGCCAGCAATTCATTGTTTAAACAAACAAACCAAATCTATGTCTAGAATTACGAGGTATTGTTATCAAGGTGCTGTATTTAGATTTCTATTATTGTCTACCTGCCTAGAGATCGAATATCATCTCTGTAATGACTTAAATTATGCTTTAAAATCGGTGCAAAAATTCTCTCAAAGTCTGAATCTCTTCCTCGAAACCGCTTTACATATTTATGTTCCTCATAATAAGAGGAAATTCTGACCATTTTAGATATTTTCTGGAAGTTTATATATGTTATGAACACGCATGATCTTATCCCATATCTGAGCGCATGCATCATTTCAGCGTACATATGCACTCTCGGGAAATATTCAATTTCAAAAAATAGAAATTATTTTTCTGACCAAGTTTCTATGAGTCAAAAAGTCATTGTATATTTTATATAAAACTATTTTTATTTATTTATTTTATGCTACTATCTTGAAATTCCGACTTAATATGTTGTTGATAGAAATAAAATACCTAGTACTCTGTTTTTATGAATAAAAAGCTTCAACTAATTTATAAACTTCACGCAATCAGGTCGAACTAAATTTATCGGAGAATCTACACGAGGCCATCCCTGAGATAAAGACTTTTAGGTAAGTAATGATCCCATCTTCAAAGAACACATTAAACAGAAATGTAGACGTTGAAAACTTTGGTATCTGTTTTTTTTTTTTGTTTTTTTTATGGAAAAGTTCAGCAAAGTTCGTTTCAGATTCTTATTTCAAGAGACAACGTTTCGTGTATTTTATAAACATATATGTTAATAGAAACAGTCAAGCTCCCAGTTGGATCACTGCCAGAAATGTGTGAAATGAAGGAAAATTTGTAGAAATTAATCAACATTATTCTCAGCGTGTCATCAATCAGAAGATTGATAAGAATTGGGAAGGAAGCTGGGAATATTTATGGAACGGGCCCCAAACTTGAAACAAGACCAGCCATTAAAAACTTTAAATAAATACAGCCTAACATATACGGTATATGAAACAATTGTAAAATTTCGAACCTTTATCCAACAATTATTTTCAACGTAATATGAGTTACGACATCAACTATTCTCTTGTTAACATTAAAGAAATGTCAATTATCGCAGTGCTTATTACTATCATAAAAATAGATATCCTAGTATGATTATTATAATTACATGGTAAGTAGAATAGTTATTAAGAATAATGAGATTAACCGTGCTGTATATATTTTAAAGGCAAAAATCAACCTGGAAATGATTTTAATGAGAAAATAAATAGAATGAATATATAGAAATTAACGACAAATTATAGTAAGATAATAAAAGTGTGTGTGTTTTAAATCTAACTTAAGTTATTTCAATAATAAATAATGTGGTCATAATTATCTTGATATTCCAGAAATCGAGGAAGATACTTTCTCCTGTATGCCTTCTAATGAATACATTTTGTCCGTTATCATGAATTCTAAATTTTTGAAAGCCATACTCTTAATTTGTTAGTCGCTTTCAACAGTTGATGTTATTTTCTATTTTTACTTGAGTGATTAGCAAAAACCTGTTTTAAGTGATGTAAGAGACTTATAAACAATGAGGTGCTAGAGAATTGTAATGGATGAGATTGTTGTAAGTCACCATTTTGTAGTGGGAGGAAGTACAATTTTTGCCGACGAAAGCTGTTGCAGTAGTCACATCTTAAATTTACGTCGTTGTTTCCATATGTGGCAGCATTACTCCTAGTTTGACTAAAAGCAGTGGCAACGTTATCTTGTACATGTAAAGGAAAAGCGTAAGGAATTGAATGAATTCCAAAAAGACGATATTTGATTTTTTTCTTTGCTTCATATAACAGAATAAAAACAGATGAAACACATAAGTAAACCATTAAACCGAAGATTATCTTTAAAAATTGTAAATATGATACCGCCATGAAATCAGTATACAACTCATGTCATGGGAAAAGAAGATAGTAAATATGATGTCTTAGTTGGTAATGTGATAAACGTTAGTACATTTTTGGCACGACTTACATTTTTTAAAAGAATACAAAGTTGAACATGTTTGAATTTACAAAGATATCCTCAACAATGCAAAAGTTTCTAATGTTGTAAATGGTAAATGCAAATCCGCAGACTGTGGCTGAAAATTGAAATTATCTAGTACTTGGGTATTTTGAAATATCAACAGATCACCCATTCAAGAAAAGGTGACTAGATTTATTTGTTGAATACAACAAAAGGAAAATGTCAAAAGCGGGATATGACAGTTACATGTGAACTTATGAATTAGAAAAAGAGAACGGAGAGTAATATAAAAGTTTTGCTCCTGAGAGGTATTAATAGTGGATTATGAAAATGGTAATTGTAACAACTCCTTGGAATTCACAACCCTCAAAGACCTCGAAGCAATATAGTGTATTCAGATACTGAACACACAAGCAATATCTTTGTCAGGGGAAGGGGGATAACATGTCGTCTAGTATTGAAAACATTTCTTATTCGGTTCCAAGTTTATATTGCTACACACCTAGAGATTTTTATTATTAATTTATTAATGGTTTAGCAAGGAATCAGGTGACAGCAAGTCCTCCCAATATTGATTTTATAAATGCTCTTTTCTGAGTATTTTATTTTTAACATGAGATTTCCAGTGCCTTTTCTTTTTTTAAAGGCATTTTATATTCGTTTGAAATATTTCGGTATTTGCAAATAAAATCACAATCTTCCAACAGTAAAATATTTTCATGTTTTCTGTAAACCTACAGAATATTCATATTTCGCTTTTCATTTTACCCTTCAGTCTGTCGAAACTTTAATATTTACAGCCATTATTTTTTGTTTCACGTTTCCTAGTTTGAATAAACTAATATTTTTGCAATTTAGATTACAAAATAAATTACTGTTGTATTATGTGTTTACTGATAACATTTGTTTTCCTGATCGTGTCATCATTATCATCTACCTATGAAGTCTGCAGGAAGGCGTAAGGTAAGTATGGGTGTGTTGTTATGTCTACATTTCATGATTTGACATTTTAACTCCCATAAAATCATTCGAGGTACAAGGACTAAGTTCTTCTTAGTGTATAGCCTGTATGCCTCAAAACATTTATTAACCTGGAATTTCGAAGGAGGGATTTCAATGTGTTTTTTTTCATCATTCAAACCTTGCCTACTAGGAATGGTACTACTTTTGTTATTGGGGGTTTTTTTTCTATATGTTTTCCTATTTTAATTTCCAGGTCTGTATGCTTCGATAGTTTTAGAATTCCTTAGTTGCTACGTTACAATCTGCTGGACAGGTTATGTCAAATAGTAGGCATGCTTTATTTGTTGTTTTTGTTGTTGTTTGTTTTTGACAATTATATGCAGCTTCCTGTTTGTGAAGATGGGGAAATCCCATGGAATTTTGATGTCTTCTGTTTCTGTAACCGTTACTGGTTGATGTTCATATCAGTAATTATAACATCTTTTCCTAAGTGTTCTCACATTGTCTACCGTAGATATTGCCCCATTATGCCATGATGATTTTTATATTCGTTTGGCGCAAGTACAAAACATTCTGAAATTAGATGATCAACGTTTCCTGGTATTTGTCACATAAACTTCGTTTTGCATCCTCATTGTTATGTATGATATTTTCCTGAAAACACTCTGGTCATGCGTTGCGAGTAAAAAGACTTCCTTTTCAAACTTTATACTCATAACCATCGACGAGTGCTAACATTATTAACTTCGGTTTTATTAGCACGTTCAGGATATTAGCCATTTAAACGTTTGTACTGCCAGCGTTTTTTCGCCTTCTATTGAATATTTTTCCCGCAACAGATGGTTCCTAGGTTGTGCATTAGTTTTTTTACAGAATCTACTAAATGTATATATTTTATTATTTATAAACTTCTATCACGTTTGAATATTTTTCTTCATATTTTCGTATTATTTTATTAATTGCACAATCCATTCCTTTATTTTCCCATATATTTTGTATCACAATGATTATTACCTTGTATGACAATTCTAGCTGAATAAGACCTTTCCATCTTCTTTACGTGGTATGTATAGACAGTGTACATCAGCCTTTGAATGATGCATGTTATGTTTTGAAAGTAGCGTTTGTCTGATTTTATTTAGGGTCCAGTTCAAGATGTCGACACTATATTAAACCACAGGGAATACAAGGTAATTGATTGCAATAATTTTTTTCTGAAAATTCAGATCCGTTTTTAATCTTAGACGCACCCTTCTATAGTACTCTTTCCGTACTATTTCTTTTATTTTTATGGTGAATTGCTTCCACCTCTTTTATACCAGTGTACTAATCAGCTTCTTCTTCCTCCAAATATTTGATTGTTACCGCAGAGTATTAGCTAAAAAGGATGTTTTTGTAACGGTCCTTTGAAAAATGTGTCTTTAGCACATTTATTCAAACCGAATTGCTTTCCAATGTCACCACTGAAACATTTACTGTTTTCAGGAGAACTTCATCTTCACTGTTATTCCTAGCATAAATCATCCATGCAAAATAAATAGCATATTTACACTTGAAATATCTTATAGCTAAAGTCAATCCTGTTAATTTGTTGGTTAATGTTATTTGAAATCTAGAAAATAATAAGAGAGCCAAAGAATCACCTTGAAATATTAATCTGTTAATGTTTCTTTCACCAGACTTATAGATATCATTGGCATTATTGAGTTGAAAATGTATTTCCATATCATCTACAATTTGATGAAATTGATGACGACGGGTGATACCTTGTACATATCTAAAGACTTTATGATTCAGAAGTGGGGAACACTATCGAATAATTTACAGTAATCTATCCAGGCTAAACTGAGATTTTTCTTTATAACGAAGCAGATTTACAATGATCATTCTTTTAATAAGTGATTGGTTTTATTTGTACGCTTTCTGTTTAAGTGATAGTATCTTATTTTATCTAAGTAATAATATGAGTGGATGTGCGTGTGATGCATTGGATATCGGCTCGGAACGAGAAATCGGGGATGCGATTCGAATTCTAGCTGAATTCATTTCATTCACTTACGCGCAAATACCCTTGGAGAAGGTATTAATCCGTCTATTCCTTCCAGTTATGGGTTAAATAACAGGACAGATTGGGTTCTATAGCCTTGGTCGGTAACTAGTCTACCGCAGAAAGCAATGGCAACCTACTGCGGGATAATCTTCTGCCCAGTCAGTCATGTCTTTTTGAGACATGATCGCCCAAGCGTGTATCACGTATGGCACTTAACTGAGTAATATGCCTGTTATGTCAGAATCTATGTAAATAGTAGTGAGAAGACGTATAATTGGTCTGTACATTTTGGGACAATTGTGTCACCATCCTTTAGTGGAAGGAAGGTAATCTCTTTGTTTACCCATACCGAAATTTTAGGAGGATCTTTGACGATTTCTTAAAGTTCTTTGGCTAGTATTCGGTCTGCTGTTTTTTTGTTTTTAATTTTCCATTTTTTTGTTTTTTTATAATAGATTTAAACTTTATGAATTTTAGTTGTTCCTGGAGATTTCCAGCTGTGTGCTTTTTTCATTGCACATTCACCATTTTTTCTGTGATTTCCATCCACCTTTTTTTCTGGTTTATTTTTTTATTCGATCTATCGCTTGCAAAATCTAAATTACTTCTTAGTTATGGTTTTCGTTCAAGCCGATATTTTCCCAGAATTACATACCCTCTTCTTTTGTTGCGAAGTTTCAATTTTTTTTTAACCAATTTATCTATTAAATTTTTTCAGATAAGTTTGAAGCATTTATTTCTGTCTGTAGAATTTTAATCTTTTTTCATCGCGTCTGCTATTTTAGTCTTTATTTGTACTGCTTGCTTTATATATGTTTTGCTTTATCAGTTAAGACTTCATTTTCATTGATGGTGTTGTATTTTCTTTTGACTATAAAGCCTTGTCCAGCCCTTACATTTGCTCCTCTTGTCAGTTCACCAAGTACTAATATTTCACTTCTTGGTTGTTCAATTCCTTTCTCTATTTTGCTTTTCTAGGTTAAATATTTATATCTGTGCGACAGCCCTTTTTACTTTTACATTGATATTTACTTATTTTAGTTTCTACTATAGAAGGAGTATATATTCCATTTTTTTTTACTTCTATGTGCGTCTGCTACATCCAGAATTATATGACATATATTAACATATTGACATATAGTGGATCTGCTACATCCAGAATTAATTTAATTAATGTGCGATTGTAGAGTTTAATAATTTTGAGGTTAATCTTTGTTAGTTGAAATTTTGGATGTTGTTCTTTCTCTTCCATTTTAACATTTGTTTTTGACTTATAATGCATCATGATTTTTACTACTGTTATCATTATTATCATGATTTTTACTATGACTATTATTTTTATTATTATTATTATTATTATTATTATTATTGTTGTTGTTGTTGTTGTTGTTGTTGTTTATGATGATGTTTTACTGATAATAATAATAATAATAATAATAATAATAATAATAATAATAATAATATGTTGCTTTTCCTCGAAAAATGTTGCTGAGAGTAACAGAGAGTGGCATTTTAATTCTAACGCCTCAAAAACAAACTGATTTATATTAATCATCTGAGAGAACATGTTCATCCTTCCATCATTATGACTAATGCTAACATTCAGCAGAAAGACTCGTTCCGCTTCTTTAGTTAATATTCTCGTCTGGCGTGATGTGAAAATACCATATTGAATCCTTTTCTTGGTTTGCTGCTAAAAAGATTGGTTTACGGCCTAGTGCTAAATATTTTCTTTGCAGAATCTCTCTTGCATATCTCTAAGTCTATCATAAATATGTGCTTAGAATATTGCTGTCAAATATGTTTCTGTACTCCTATTATATATTTAGTGATTCTTGATAAAATCTAAAGAAGGATCAGTAATATTATTCGATCTTATCTCGCGTCTTGACTTCCGGCACATTCCAACCGCCATAAAGTTTTTTCCCTATGACTTTTCTATGAATACCTTCATGGTAATTGTTCGGAAGGGATATTTGATATAAGTATTTTATTTATTTACTTATTTGTTTATTTATTATTCATTGAATTTTCATCCTGCTTGTGACTGGTGACAAGAAATCAACGCTGTACTGGAGCACTAATTTCAGCTAATGTTTACATGAATCTATCTCGTCTCTTAATTGAAACTTTGATCGCATGACTTCGTTGATGCATAATAAAATAGAGTAATTTCAGTTTAGGCAAAAGAAATGAAAACTTCGCCATAATAATAAAACGTCTCACAGATTGTTGAACACCTATCGTAATTTCGAAATATTATATATTTTACAGGGTTTGTGAAAAATTATAAGTCCTGTAAGTAAACACAAACAGAATGAGTTGAAGTCGTTTTTTTAGTTTTTGAATGAACTTATAAGAAAGAAGCAAGAGATCTAGTTTTCCGGGTGAAAACAGAATTTCCTTCGAACAATATTTGTAGAGATTTTTTTTGTCTTGGTAGCATCTAAATGGTCTAAAGGAGGATGTGGTAGAGGAGTAGCTTCACTGCCTGTACCCACTCCATCGATGACGAGTGTTCAGAACATTTTCCTATCAGAAGCAATAAAATTTGTCTGATACATATCTCACAAGCAATACTATTTACTATTACAAGCAATTTCTGCGGCCGGTGAATTGATAGTATATTATTATTATTATGTCATTTTTCATCATATTTCGATTTCTGCTTTGGTCTCACTACCAACCAAGTCTACAGGGAGACGTAAGGTAAGTCGTGGCGTGTTGTTATGACTCCATTTCAGGTTTTTCTATCTTCCCTATCATCCCTAGCATTACATAGATAAAATTTTCCTTAGTGGGTGGGCTGTACTTAATAAGACAATGTTTTGTATATCTCTTAAGCTGAGGTTTCCAGGGATTCTTTCAATGTGTTGTTTTGTTCCATTTTTTATCATTCCCAGTGCACCTACTATCACTGGCACAACTTTTGTTTTCAATTTCCACATTCTTTCTATTTCAATTTCCAGGTCTTTATATTTTGACAGTTTTTCAAATTCCTTGGTTGCTATGTTACAATCCGCTGAACAAGTCATATCAGTTAATAGACATGTATTCTCTTTCTGGTTTTTAACAATAATGTCTGGCCTATTTGCTTCGATTTTCCTGTCTATTTAGATGGTGTAATCCCATAGAATGGTTACATCTTCTAATTCTGTAACCGGTGCTGGGTGATGTTCATACCAGTGTTTGTTTACAGATTTTCCATAGTGTTTGCACATTGTCCAATGTATATTGCACAACTCTATCGTGGCGATTTTTATATTCATTTGGGGCAAGGACAGAACAGCCTGAGATTAGGTGGTCTACTGTTTCTTAGTGCTTATCACAAAACCTTCATTTTGGATCCATATTATTATGCATAATATTTGCCTGAATGTTTCTAGTGAAAAGACTTTGTTCTTGTGCTGCAAGAATAAAGCATTATTATTATTATTATTATTATTATTATTATCTTGTCATTTTTCATCATATTTCGATTTCTGTTATGATCGAACTACCTACCAACTCTGCGGGAAGACATAAGGCAGGACGTGGTGTGACGTTATGGCTCCAATCCATGTATTTCTATCTCCCCTACATCCCTAGCGTTACACAAACAAAGTTCTCCTTAGTGCGCGGGCTGCAATTAACAAGACAGTTTCTCGTATATCTCTTAAGCTGGGGTTTCCATGGATTCTTTCAATGTGTTGTTTTGTTCCATTTTTTATCATTCCAAGTGCACCTACTATCACTGGCACAGCCCTTGTTTTCAATTTTCGCATTTTTTCTATTGAAATTTTCAGGTCTTTATATTTTGACAGTTTTGTTTTTCGAATTCCTTGATAGGTATGTTACATTCCGCTGGACAAGCCATATCAATTAATAGGCAAGTTTTTAACATTAATGTCCGGCATATTTGTTTCAATTGTTCTGTCTGTGTAGATGGTGTAATACCATGGAATGGTGACATCTTCTATTTCTGTAACCGGTGCTGGGTGATGTTCATAGAAGTGTTAGTTTACAGATATTCCATAGTGTTGTCCAATGTAAATATTGCCCCACTCTATCGTGACGATTTTATATTCATATAGGGCAAGTAAAGAACATCCTGAGATTAGATTTTTTTCTTGGTGTTTATCACAAAACCTGCATTTTGGATCCTCATTATTATGTATAATATTTGCCTGAAAGTTTCTAGTGAAAAGACTTTGGTCTTTCGCTGCAAGAATAAAGCCTTCAGTCTCAGACTGTAATCCAGATGCACGTAACCATCGATGAGTATTAACTTTATCAACATTGGATTTATTGGCACGTTCTGGATATTGGCCATGCAGAGGGTTGTCTTGCCAGGGTTGTTTCATTTGTTCAAGAGGATTATCTTTGGCTTTCATTTTCATATTTTTTTACCGCAACATTTCGTTCTTAACCTCTGTTTTTACAGAATCTACTAACTCTAAATCTTGTTTGAATTTACTGCCTTCTTTTATTATTGAATATTTTTTCTTTCTTATTTCATGTTGCCTTACTAATTGTAACATCCAATCCTTTGTTGTTTCTATGTATATTAGTAAGCCAATAATTGTTGTCTTGTATGACAATTCCAGCTGAATAAGACCTCTTCCACCTTCTTTACGGGGTATGTATAGACGGTCTACATCAGCCTTTGGATGATGCATCTTATGCTTAGAAAGAAGCTTTCTTGTTTTAGCATCCATTCGCCTGATGTCGTTTAGAGTCCAGTTTAAGATGTTAAAGCTATATTGGACAACTGGGATTGCAAGGCTATTAATGGCCATAACTCTGTTCTGTGAATTTAATTCAGTTTTTAATATCATTCGTAGCCTTCTATAGTACTCTTTACGCACTATTTTTTTCATTTTTTATGGTGAATGTTTTCGCTCTCATTTACACCTAGGTATTTATAAGCTTCTTCTGGTTTCAATTCTTTTATTGTTACAGAAGGGTCTAGGCTAATTGAGGATGTTTCTTGTATTGATCCACGTAAAACTGTAGCTTTAGCACATTTATTCAAATTAAATTTCATTCCAATGTCTTCGCTGAAGCATTTTACAGTTTGCAGAAACCTTCCAGTTCATTATCATTCTTAGCATATAACTTCAAGTCATCCATGTAAAATAGATGGCTTATTTTCTTTTGTCCTATTTTATAACCACATTCTGTCTTGTTAAGTTGACTGGTTAGTGCTATTAATGATATGCAGAATAGTAAGGGAGATAAAGAATCACCTTGAAATATACCTCTTTTGATGTTTATTTCATCAGACTTATAGGTTCCATTTATATGATTGAGGTAAAGGGTTGTTTTCCATATAGACATGCACTGTTTGATGAAATTGATGATGACGGGCGATATCTTGTATATATTTAAAGTCTTTAAAATCCAGTCATGTGGCACACTATCGAATGCCTTTCGATAGTCTATCCAGGCTGTACTAAGATTTTTCTTTGTACTGTAGCAGTTTTCCAGGATCATTTTGTTAATCAGAAATTGGTCTTTACAACCATAACAGCCACGTTTGCACCCTTTTTCTTCAAGCGGTAACATGTCATTTCTTTCTAAGAATAAATATGTCTGCTTTGTTAAAATAGATGTTAATAGTTTATATGTTGTCGGAAGACATGTAATTGGTCTGTAGTTTTTCGGATTTTTTGTGTCACCATTCTTGGGTAGAAGAAATGTAATTCCTTTTGTCAACCATGCAGGAATTTTAGTGGGATCGTCAACCATTTCTTGAAGTTCTTTGTCTAGTTTTTTATGTGATGCGCTTAAATAATATAGCCAAAAGTTAGGAATTTTATCTATGCCTGGGAATTTCCAATTGTGTGTTTTTTTTAGTGCATATTTAACATCATCTTCTGTAATTCCAGACCATGTCTGTTCGGGTTTATTTTTCATTCGTTCTGTCTCTTGCGTAATCCAATGTACTTCCTTGCTAAGTTCTTTAGGGCAAGCCCATATCTTTTCCCAGAACTGTGTGACTTCTTCCATTCTGGGGGGTACTGTCACTTCAATTCTTTTTTTACCTATTTCCCTGTAAAATCTCTTTATTATTATTATTATTATTATTATTATTATCGTTATTATTTATATTATTATTATTATTTTCAATAAAACACTAAGACGGTGCCAATTTTGGATATTGGTATGAAAGTGGAGACCCCTCCCTAACGATGAAGCAACGACCATAGTTATTTCAAATATCATATCAAGTCACAGATTATGCAGTAACATTGTTACATAAGCAAGCCAGAGTGTATGTAATTACGGTAATAAGTAATTTATAGTTTTCTTCTTCTACTACTTCTTCTTCTGCATGCTTTTTTGTAGTTGTCAATGTTTCGATAACTTTTATCATGTGTTTCAGAGTCAAATTTCAGTTTTCTCTGTTATTATTTTTTGTCATTTTGCATCATACTTTTATTTCTGCTATGGTCGCACTACCTAGCAAATCTGCGGAAAGACATAAGGCAGGTCGTCGTTTGTTGTTATAGCTCCATTTCAAGTTTTTTCTATCTCCCATAACATCTCTAGCGTTACATAGACGAAGTTCTTCTTAGTGTGTGAGCTGTACTTAACAAGACATTTTGTATGCATATCTCTTACGCTGAGGTTTACAGGGATTCTTTCAATGTGTTGTTTTGTTCCATTTTTGTTTTACATTCAATGTGCATTTAATATAACAGGTACGATTCTTCTTTTCAATTTCCACATTTTTTTCTTTTTCAGTTTCCAGGTTTTTATATTTTGATAGTTTTTTGAATTTTTTGGTTGCTAAGTTACAATCCGCTAGAAAAGGTATATCAATTAATAGGTAAGTTTTTACTTTTTAGTTTTTAACAATATATTATTATTATTATTATTATTATTATTGTCTCTTCTTTTTCCCGGTTTTTCGTGTTCTACTAAGTTTTTTGCGTTATGAGTGTTTTCATCAAGTCGTTCAATATCAGAGAGATATCAGCATTTGCAGAATATCATGAGTAATCTAAAACACAGACATCTGAAAGCATACGATACAAAGTTTTATACCAATTTCTTTTATATTTAAGATTTTACAATTCATTGTATAGATCGCAAAACCCAAAAAGTTAAATGTAACCGTCTCTTCTACTTTCTATTCTCGTACTTCTTATTTGTGAAACTCCGTTCCGTTTGCTTGCTTTCTTGATAGCTACAATCCACAAAATATAAATGCAACCTCAATTGCCATCATTCATCTCCTTTATTTCTTATCCTTGTCTTTCATCTTCATTCCTTGAACCTTGTTTATCTTATTTTTATTTTTTCTTTCACTGACACCCCTGCCCACCAGTGACAGTCTTGCTTTGGGTAGTTTTTATTTAAGCTTCTCAATATATGTGACTTTCATATATGGGAAGTCCTTTTATCATAACAGCTCTATTTCTTTTCTACGCAAGCATTCCAAAAGCAGTAATAATGTGGGTAAATTATTATCATTATTATTATTTACAGACGAAAGTGATGCCAGACCTTTTTAAGGGTTCGGCATATTTATGGTTTCTTTTGTAAAGAATTATGAGGCATAATAACAAAAATATGTTTTTAATAATAGTAATCGTAATACTATTCACAATGATGTTGATCCATAAATGACATTCCTACTGGAAGTGAATTTCGCGAATTCCATCAATGTCGTAATGACTCTGCCATTCTTTGAGATTTTAGCGAGCATACCTATTAATAATATATTTTGATGACAGAAACCATTTCGTTCATTCTAATCATCAAGTTATTTGCGTTGATTGTTATTATTTGTTTGCAACTTTTTACACTTACTGCAATTCAGAATAATGGTTTTCTATTTGAAATCTTTTCTATACGTTTCATCTGTCTGTATGAATAAAGAAAAAGAAAAAGAAAAGGTGTTTGTTAGGTAGATTATACTCACATATGTTTGCATGGATTGATGTCTTAATATATTTTTCATTCTGAAAAATCTTTTCCATAAAACAAAAAGTTTATGATAATACAAGATGATAGTAAGATATTGTAAAAATATGCAACAGCAAATATGTCGATGTATAACAGTGTCTTTATACGCATAGTCTGGCAAAAAGTCTCTAGTTGCTCACAATATTTAGATTATTTTAAATAATCACATGATTTAATAATTAGTAATCTTAAGCTCTTACGTGCCAAATAGTTTATGTTTCTCAGATGTTACCCATCTGATGAAATTTCATGCAGCTAAAACCTGGTAATATGGCTGTGCTATCAAATACTATTCTACTAGTCATGGCGAATGTCAACTATTATAGTTTTCTGTGATTCTTTCTATTTATAGTTAAGTCTTTGAAATTAATTGATATTAACGGGATTTTATAATCAACTTTTTCAAGGGTACTCAGTTTCTTACTAATCTGACAATGTTCCGATTGCTATTACCATTTTAGAAGAACAAAAATGTCAATTTGCACTATGTTTTTAGGAGATTTAAAAAAAAAGAAGTTGTTTTCTGATGACAATCAGTGATTCTGGATGATATTTGGATGAACTGTGGTCGTCATTTCGCAGTGCCTTCGGGGGAATCTCCTAAAGTCCCACCGTCTCAATTCTTCACTGAGAAAGAAGAACTATCTGTTACCCAGGAGGCATGTTTGTTTATACTAATAAATAGCTCAGAGATTTAGGGGTGTTTCGGTAAATTTCTATTGCCTTCTCGTGAAGATCAACCTATCAAATCCATTTGTTATAATCTTTAAATTTAGTAGCTTTTTCGATCACAGAATTGACAGAAATTTTATAATCTTTATAATCTTCTGAATTATATAATTGAAATTCTGTTCTTTGCCCAAGCCACAGTATACCATATATCATTTCGTAGTGAGTTTGGGCCAGTTTCATGCGTTTCATCTTTATTTTCTGAAGACCTCGTTTACTGTTTTACAGTGGATTCTAAGTTCTAACCTACTATTAATCAGAACCCATTTTCTCTATCCAGTTGTCCTCAGCGCAGTTATTCCTGTGTCGTGTCAGCACAATTATTCATCATTAATAATCCTTTTTCCTTTAGTTCATTTCGCTGTGGTTATGAAAGAAAAGAAAAGAATAAACACGAAAATATATTTCTAAAGAAATATAAATGGAGATTCTTGTCTGATAACATTTCGCCTTCCTAAACAATTCTATGTTCGCAAATCGGTGCGTTTTTAGAAACGTTCATTAGGTTACCGACAAAAATGTCGGCTTTTATCCAAACATTAAAATAGTTTCATTTCGGTTCGTTTCACACGATCCGCGTGTATGTTTTTCGTTGACCCACATTATACCTGCCAGACTCTTGCACCTTCTTTTCTTGTCATGTTTCCTGAAATTCTTTTCTTGCCAATGATTTTTCCCCAGAAGAAGTAAAGCTAAATTAGAGTCTTAATGCTTTACCAAGCGAAGAAAAATTCAGTGACCTTTTCATTGACTCCGGAAAATTCCGAACGTTCGATAAGGAGAAAAATGTAAACGAATGATACAAGTGAATTAAAGACAAATATTGAAAGAAAGACATAAAGTTTAGTCTTCAACAAGAGAAAAAAGCCAAAATGCAAATGAGTCAGACTAATAAAATGTTGGTTCTACAGTCTCTCTGCAAATTTACATGAAGTTTTCCAAACGTTTATGGTTAGATTTCTATAAAATGATACAATGAAACGTTTCAAATACGTTACTTCCTAAGGTTCTAATAACAAAAATATATAAAAGCATGCATTAACCATCTAAATATATGATTCTCACTCAGTGAAGTGACTTATTTACATAGGAAATCACCAAGAAAATAAATGCATACTGCAACTACCGATGAGTCAATTATGAGTTTAGTAAAACTAAATAAAAATGGGGTCGCGGGTATCGAAAGAAATGAATGAACAATTTTCACTTAATAATTACACACAAGCTTGTTCTTAGGAGTTTAGAAGCTAAAGCTAGAGAATAATAAACGCTGAGGGATTTGAAACAGCTGCAGAAAAACGACACAAATGATCTCTTCTTGACAACTGCAATTTGTGAGGCTATTTTAAATGTATGAGCAATTTCATATCCAAGAAACCTGCAGGAAATACGTCAGCTAATAGTAAAAATATAGCACCTAATAAAATCTAGTGTATTCAGAGAAATCTAAGTTTATGTATATTTCTTAAAAAGTGAATTAATAAGTCATTGGATATGTTCTTCGTTCAAAAAAGGCTACCAAGTATGTTGTGTTTGAGAAACTGCGATCAACACAGTCAGTCTCTCGAAGAGAATTTGATTCATGTGAAATTGGTAAACGGCCTTTCAAATGAGGAGTATTTACAAATGACTCTAATGCAGTTACATATGTGAAAGTTGAATTTGTTCTGCCAAAAAATTGATTTAAAAATTTAATTCAATGAAAGCTATAAATCTTGCAGAGAAAATAGATAAATACCTGATAAAGAACAAAGACAAAATAATGTGCATTTGGTGTGGTTATCATTAAAGAGAACAGCAGAAATGTCCGGTACATAGAAAATATGTGTTTCAAACTGAAATTAAATGGACATACGCAAGAAAACAGAGTATTAGAAAAGATACAGTGAAGCATATAGCATTAACACTGATATCGTAGATATTAAACTAACTCTACAACACACACAAACAAAAGCAGATATATACGCACACAAACATAAGGACACATATGCACAAAAACATTCACGCAGATACGCACCCAAACCAATATACGCGTGTACCCACATACACGCACACAGATATACATGCAAACATATAAAAATACACATGCACACAAACAAGCAGGCAAGATCTGCGAATTAAAGTCTCGATACTTTCATTAACATTTTTCGAAGAAAGAAAAAATATTTTAATATTATTGAAACTTGATCCGTTCATTTAAGCAGAAAATAAATTAGGATTATTCGTGATTATAGGAACATTATTCGCTAGCTCATTACACAGCAGACTGATTTCTAATGCAACGATTTTTTCTCCAGACTCCGAGAACACTGACTGTCTATGTAAGTTTAAGACACTCCTCCCTAATGATCTTGGCAAAATATTGCGATACTATAACATATCTTGCATAAAAAATTCTCCAATAAAATGTAACTAAATTTAAATGCAGCAAGTAAAATATCTGAAGGAGAGGCTTCCAAACATTTTCAAATATTCTTTCCTCATTCAAACCAAAAGAAATATGTCTTGTCGTTTAAAATTAGATTTTTGTTGAAATCAGATTTCATTAAGAATATCTAGAAACTTTATATATAGACATTTCTTTCTTTGTAAATATAATTTTATTTGGGGAAAATGGTCTGCATACTGACGTTCAGTTTTTATGATAATGAAAAATATTTTATCTTGTTTTTGTTTTTGCTCTCTCTACTAAGGACTGATCTCTCAATTATTTACACAAGGTCCTAAGGTAGGATGTACTCTGTTATCTTCTGTTCTACATACCTTCAATCTAATCTGTGTGTGTTAAATTGAGTATAAATCGTCTTTTTTGTTTATTTTTATATAATTCGTATTTGCTTTACACATGTTGATGACATTATTTTCAGCATCTTCTGTAGAAGTATATATATATAAATCAAAATAATAACTAAATAGACTCTGTAAGTATGTAGGCTGTAAATTTATACTAAGATAAACCTTCAAAAAAACCACTAACAAACAGAACCTAATTCCGTTATAATCCGGTGCACTGAGGCGTCGGATAAATGGGGAGAAAAAAAGAAAGCCGCGGAACAAGAACAAAACATTCAATACTCCGCAGTAAAGAAAAAAAACCCAAACGGAACCAACCACAAGAAAAAGTGCAAAAGATATACAAAAGTAGAGCAAAGACACACGAAAAAAATCTAAAGTGAGCCAAAACCTACTGCGGTTACACAATATATATATATATATATATATATATATATATATATATATGCATGTGCGTGTTCGTAAAGATCGATCTCATTCCAGTTGCCAATTACTCTATGAGAAGTTCATTCTAACCAGAGTGCTATGGCAAGTGCTTAAGTCTACGTCTATATCGATTGATAGACACAACGTTGCATAGGAATTGTTTTCTGCCAGTGCACTTATATGACATATATTGAAGTAATTCATCGTCTGACCGAATGTAACTTATATATCAGCCATTACTAAAGTAATATTTCTGACACGCTTCGCTAAGTTTGTGACGAGGCGCATTGCATAAACTTTACAAATGATCTGTGATAGTTTACAAGGGAAAACTTAGCTTGAATCGAATGAGACTAAATTATTTGAAATCACTTGTATATCATGAAACTCGGTTTGTTGCAAGATTATTCTACTGGAAAATAATAGATGTGATTTTCTTCCTCCAAAGACAGTGATTCCTTTGGTCTTCTGTGTACCGTGTCCTTTCAGGGTGTAAATCATTGTGAGTATCTACAGATTCGTATCGTTGTAACTCCATTTCTTGTTTATCTTTCAGTCTATTTATTGCCATCCGTTGTAACAATCATTTTCGGTGCGTTTTTCGAAGCTTACTTTTGCCTCTAGCTATTATGATCTGTGAGTATCATATCTTTCAATGGAAATTGTATTTTTTTAATAACAAGTGTCATTTTAGTTTTCCCTTAAGATATTCCCTTTTGTTTACAAGTTCCACCTATAAAATTCTAGGTACCATAGAACCAGATACCATTTCATTTAAATATACTCTTCCACTTTAAGAAAATTTTCTAACTTTCACTGCTATATAAAGGTTGCATAATAGGTAAGCCTACTTATCTTCCAGGGAAATTTACTTTTATTTTTTTAGTTTTTGGAAGGTATGTTTCCGCTATTTCACGACATCTTCGAATGTTTTTTTAAAATATCCAATCTTATGTTATAAAACCCTAGCAAATTTATTTACCACTACAACCTGCTATCTACAAACTGACGACGCCCACACGGCAACACAGTCGATGAAAAAAGGTCAGCCTGTGAGTCTCTTAGCTGATTAATATGGCTGTTGCGATGGTCCCAAAGATCTACCAGGGTTGTAAGAGTTGCGGAGATATATTGACTCTCTTGAAATTAACAACATAAAATCACAAACTGCCAACTACAGCTCGAAGCAACTAAAATAAAACAATTAAAAAAACTAGATACCTGGGAAGCATAGTGGAAGAGGATGGAAAGTGCAATGCTGAGATCCAAAGACGCATTGGCATAGCCAGGGACGCATTTCAAAACTAAAGTACTGAAAGACAGGAAAATCTGATTGGAAACAAAGAAATTGATGTTGGATCGCTATGTGATATTTGTTCTTCTGTATGGCAGTGAATGTTGGACGATTTCCTCAAGGAGGAAGGAGTGGCTTGTGGCAGAAAAAATGTGGTTTTCCAGAACAATGTATAGGATACCATGGACTTAGCACGTGGCTAACGACGGTGTGTTAGAAAGGATGGAAACGAGGAGAAAACTCATATTTAATATAAGGAAGAGACAGATGAGATTTCTTGGACATGTAATGATAAAAGAGGACCTGGAAAATTTAATACTCAGAGGACGGAAAGAGTAAAAGAGAGACAGAGGAAAACAGCGCGAGACCTACTTGATAGGCCTGAGTAAATGGATGGCAGAGCGGATCTTGGGAGAGATACTCAAGAGGAAGAATGTAGAGAACGCAAGAGACAGAAACAAGTGTAAGTCCATTATCGCCTAGGTCCCGAAGAGTTAAGTATATTATTCGTTGTTTTCCTCTGTCTTTCTAGCCCTTCATATGTCCGGTCAGTTTCAGATTTCCGAACTCATTATTTCCCGTTATGTACTTCAGAAACTCAACTGTCTCTTCCTGGTGTTAAGTATTAGTTTCCATTTTTTTTTTTTCATTTTCGCCAAAACCTTTGTCATTAATCACTTGTTCGGTCCACCTCATCTTCAGCATCTGTTTTCTCTTACATCAAGTCTCCTCATCATCTTTAAGAAAAGTCGTTTTCATACCGGAGGACAGATATCACGTAAGATTTTTATCAAACTTTTTGTCGTTTGAAGTGTTTTTTCCTATGTCTTATTACACTGTTTAGCTTGGGATGTTTCTTTGGCTATCCCAATACGCCTTCGTATTTCAGTGTTAAACTTTCATACATTTGTTAAACAATTCTCAAATGTTTATATTTCTGCAGCTAATTAAATTTATTTTATACTTTTATTTCAACGTCTCCAATTTCTAGATCGCAACCTCGTCTGACCTATTTTATATGCTTATACATTCTGTGTTCTTAAAATGAATTAGTTCTTTCTTCTCGATTCTCTTTAGCATCTTGTCTATGAGTGCCAGAATTCATGCTTTTCTGTCTACTACCAACACGAAGTCATTTTCCTATATTTTATAGTTAAAGTTGTGTCCACGATAATAATATGTATGTGTGTGTAGCGTTTAGTGAATGAATGCACTAACTTTTAAGGTGCTTTTTAAAGTATTTTCTTTTTTGCTGCTACTATATATAGTTTTTAAACATTCTATTTTCTAGGTAAACGTGAAATATCACTAAAGTAATGACGATAAATCTTTGTAGTGTGAATAGGTTTCAATTGTAATATTATCACCAGCTATTTCAGCATATTTCTATCAACGCCTTTTCTGAAACGTATACTAAACTTTGTGCTGACTTGCGTTCATCATTCTTTATGAAAGCAGAAAGTTGGACTCGTGGAATGAAGTGCTAATAGCTTGAAGTCAAATAAGAAAATCGAACGAAAATACAGCTGGCTTTCTTTTTCTCTCGGGCAGTCAAGTTGAATACTTAGTCTTATAAGTAAAGCAAAAGTTGGTTCTTGTTTCCTACGATCAATTAAGCGGACAAAAAGTAGACTTGGCCTAAAGGCAAATGAAAAAAGATGCATCTATTCCTGCAATCGTACAGTGAAATTGACGATAAAAGTAGAGCTAAATGTGAATAGTTACACGTCAGATAAGTACTATTGCCTGCCAAATAAACGTCCCTTCCTGTATTTTTTTTTAAGTTTTAGGATTTTTAATACCAGTCTCTCTCCCTCCTAGGCTTATTAAATGTACGACTCAAAAAGACGGGGAAAACAGACATTATGGAAATATATTTGGATTCATCAACATATGTTAAGATTTTATTTCTAGAAATACGAGGGTGAACCAAATTTCAGCCCTGTGTATAATGATAAACTACATCTGACAACAAGACCGCTGATCGAAAAATTAGATCTTTTGGGGAGAGTGAAACCATCTTAAAACTGCTTTTGTTCCCCGATCCTCTCTGAGGATAGGATCTGCTAGGATCCTGCCTATGGGCAAATATTGAACTCCCAAATAGAAATCAACAGTACATTTTTATAATAAAATCAGCAAAAATATACGTTCAGAGCAAAATTACAATCAATGCAACACTAACAAAAATTAAAACTGATTTAATAAAATAATTATATATATATATGTATGACCATAACAAATAGAAGTCTTTGCATTAAAAATACTTTTTACTTCTCAATAGAAGGTTTTGTTTACAATAACAGAAAACTTGAAATTTTGGCATTAAATAACCCAGTGGGCTGATCGTCCGTAAAACAAATAAACCAAAACTAAGAACACTCAGGTTTAGATATCGATGTTTCAGATAAAGAGCTTCTTCTTCACCACCATAATGTTGCAAACGTTATGGTGGTGAAGAAGAAGCCACTGGTAAATGTTATGGTGTTGATGAAGGAGCCACTTGAGAAGCGTCTATTTGTGTAGTCAATGCGTTCGGTTTTAATGTTGTCGACGTCATTCTTAGAGTAATCTTATACTTTCTCAAAAAGATATCATCTTCATTGCTGTTCACTGACATTCTGATGCAACGTTTTCATAATAACCTTTTCGGCGAACTTTTAAGCGATTCTTCGCCAGGTTCTCAATCGCAATGTACATATAACATAAAGATCTGATCTGCAATTACGGTTTAATTGATTTTGTTACAGAGGACATTCTACTTGTCACTGGTTCTACAAGTTCAAATATCTGGTTTGCGTTGATGTCTTGTGTTTTCAAAACATGTGTCATCTTACCAGCATTCCGTTTCTTCGTGTGAAAACACTGCTGTCTTGGCTCTTAAAACGGCGTATTTTTGGTGGGGGTTTCAAAACATGATTTAAGGTATGTGACATTATGTTTAGTTGAGTTGACTTCGCGATGAATTGAAAAAGTATGTGCGTATCGTATATGAGTTAGATTTTCCTTGAATTCAAACGCCCTAAATGTATGCCCTTATACATGACTTATTAGGCTACCATTTAGGGATATGTCATTGCAGCTCAGTTATATTTCATTATTTTATTCTTACGCAAATATCATTAGTATTAAACCACATTCTAAACAAGGGATGAGCCTCTTAACCGTTTATTGAACAGATTAAGAGGCTCCTCCCTTGTTCCCTGTTTAGGATGTGGTTTCGGGCTTTCTCTTTTCAAATCTTCTCACTTTGTTTTTTTTTTTTTCAATTGGAGTAGATAGACTAATCTATCGCCCGGTTCACACTCCACCCACGTCTATTGAACAGGTTAAGAACTCGTCCCCTTTTCCCTGTTTAAGATGTGGTTTCCGGCTTTCTCTTTTTCAATCTTTTCACTATTACGTAGCCCCCTGCACATCAGTGGCGTTATCGCCTTGCTTGGGGTGATACGATTAAAAAAAAAAAGTAATACGAAGTTTTGTTTACGCTATATTTGTTAGCATTCAATTATAACGCTCAATTTTTATGTTGACTAATTGATTGGTTGATTGATTGACTGACTGAATGACTGCCTGACTCATTAATTAATTTGACTGTACGGCTTATCAAATTTCCATTGATGATTTAAAGACGGAACATATTTTTGGATTGTAGAAATATGTTTATTTTTTTCTCAAACTTGTTAAGATCAACACAGATGAGAAAAAGACTTCAAGTAGCAGTAGGTATATAGAAAGATACTAAGAATACGATGGTCTGGTATGATTCATGATGAACTTTTAGGGAAAATGAAAACAAACAGTACATTTATACTTAACGTTAGAAAAATCAGTTAAAATTTCTCGGGCAAATAATGATAAAAGAGGGCTTAGAAAACTTAAAAAAACGGCGCATGTCCTCCCGAGTAAAGTAGGTAAATTGAACGACAGAACGGAGTGGTAACAAAAAGTAAGTTAAGTGCCGTACGTGAAACACGCTTAAGCGATCATGTCTCGAAAGAGACATGACCGACTCGGTAGAACATTATCCCACAGTAGGTTGCCATTGCTTTCTGCGGTAGACTGGTTGCCGACCAAGGCTTTGGAACCCAATCTGTCCTGTTATTTAACCCATAACTGGAAGGACGAGACGGATTAATACCTTTCCCAAGGGTATTTGCGCGCAAGTGAATGCAATGAATTCAATTGGAATTCGAACTCGGCTCTCCGATTTCTCGTTCCGAGCCGCTATCCATTGCACCACAACGCACATCCGGTGTGCTCAATCATAGCTCTTCACAATTTATTGTCAAAATATCTTTTAATAACTTTTGGTAACAAAGAGACAAAAGTTATTAAAAGATATTTTGACAATAAATTATGAAGAGCTATGATATAGAACGTCCTGAAAAAATATGCTACACAGAAGAAAAAGACTTTGAATATTTTTGGAAATAAAAATGATTATCCAGTGTTGTTTAACATATGGCGAATAAAGTGAAGAAATTGATTCATACCTTTTTAAATCTTGCATATGTAACACCATTTTTTATTCCCCCCGATCATCTTTACTTATTGTCAACAAATGGGTATGTCGTTTTATGATTTTCATTCACGAGTGGTTGTTTAAAACTAACTTTTATTCGGATTTTCACAGGTTTTCACATTTCAAGCGCATTTCGGTAGATCATTGTTTAATTTGAGGTTGTTGTTTGTGTTGAAGTGGATATCGGCTCGGAACGAGAAATCGGGGAGCCGATTTCGAATTCGAGTTAAATTTCTTGCATTCACTTAACGCGCAAATACGCTTGAGAAAGGTATTAATGCGTTTTTTCCCTCTGGTCATGGGTTAAATAATAGGACATATTGGCTTATATAGCTTTGGCTTGCAAGCAATCTACCGCAAAAAGTAATGGCAACCTACTGCGGGATAAGTTTCTGCCCAGTCAGTCATGTGCCGAAAGAGACATGATCGCCCAAGCGTGTTTCACTTAACTTACTGATTGTTCTATTTAATTACCGTATATAAATTTCTGTATTTGTTTGATTTGAATTTCTACTCCTTAACTCTTATCTTAGACTTTTCTCCGAAAATGAACCGTGGGTTTGGAAGTTTTTCGTCTATTGTTTTCAGCAGAATAGATTTTGTTTTATGTCTCTTCTAAACAGTCTTTACAAGCTCATTCAGTCATAATCAATGTTCAAATTGTTTTATGTCGATAAGGAATCTTTATGTGTTGATAATAATTTCCTCGGAACTAGTTTCTATATAATGGGGAAATGTACACTCGGTGTATGCACTATAAGGTGAAAGGATTCATTTTGTCACTTTTTCACGTGAAAACAAAATTACGTTTTACTTTTTATAGAGAACGATTGATTTGCTTGTTTGTTCAGTATTTTTCTATTATTAAAACAAATACATTTGGTATAATATTTGATAAATATTTCAAAACTCTGTTTCTCTTAAAAATTTTTCTTATATTTTCCTGCAAAACGTTGCCGGCGAGGCACAATCAAAAGGGCCATTGAAGGTCATCCAAGTATGAGAATTTCAAAGCTTCTTGTTTAATGAAGCAAACCGCAGTGAATTTTTCCAAATCCCAAAATGCATAGCAATTTACTTGCAAATGCATTGTAAAGGCTGGTAACATTCTTTTAGTGTAAAACTCTAACTTTTCCAAGCAGCAGAATCAATCAACTTACTTAATGCCTCTAAACAACTAAAATGCAATCTATTTACTCCTATACTGCACTTATTGACATCGTCAATAACATAAAGAAATAAGAGAGTTTGCCTGCTGGTTTTAACTGAAGAGGGGAAAAAGGAATAAACGACTTGTGTGCATGTGAGAACACGCGCATGTATATGTGAGCACGAGGAACTTGGGCATTTGACGTGTAGCAGTTGGTTAGTATAAAATATATGCATAAATGTCATGTGTTTTAATCGGTTTTCTCCTGCATATTAACTCTTTACTTTTTCAGATAAAAAGAGAGTAGTTCATTTACAGACATTTTACAAATAAATTTTCCAGAGTATCGTTAGAGGTTACGAACTTGGTTAGATTACTACCCATTGTGGTCTTGGCCAGAATAATATTATTTTTCTCTGATCAAATAAAACTACAATTTGCATCTATATCACATATCTATGTGAGTGTAAATCGAAATAAATAACTGTTTCTTATTTGGAACAGACGCTGAATCAAAAAGATTAATTTCTAAGAGGATTAGAAGCCTTGCCAGGATTCATTTAAACCGGGTTCAATCTTAACAACCATAGAAATGCAGATTACACAGTGTTGATACTGTGGTAAATACGGAATTAAAAGTAATTTTCTTCACTTTTTCACTTTTACAAAAATTCACAATTCCGTGTAAAATAAAATTTTAACAAATAATAAAAGAATTGACCCATACGGAAAGAAAAAGACAAAGCCAAATTTTGCGATTCGATTTTAAATTAATTTCTAACCAATGAAAGGAAGCGATTTGCAAACCTGAGAGAAAAGTTAACAAGCCTATGTGAAAAGTAAAACGGTATAAACAATGAAATAAAGTCGAATCAGTCAGTCAGATGGAATCAGAAATTGGAGACGACATCAAAAATAAGTAACAAAAGATACTTCAACAACTGACCGGGACACAAGGTCACGTCACACATTCGTTCTCCTTTCCTTCTCGGTGTGATTTTTCTTTACGTTTTCTTTCTTCTCACTATTCTCATCGTCAGGAAAGAAAAAGACTACAACAACAACAACTACAACAATATGTCACTTCAACTGACTCATAGAATTAAAGTCAATAAGTACAACCTTCCTTTATTGCTTCATCTTCCTTTTCACTTTCTCGCCGACCATAAAATGAAAATAAACACGGAATTTAATAAACACATTCTGCTACCTACAACTACAATCTCTAGATTCACTTAAATTCTTACTGCACTTTCTCATTCAACATTTAACTTCTACAAATTTGATGTTATTGTGTTCTGTTAATAAAATTCTACTTTAACATACAAACAATTTTTTGTTATTTTTCCAATCATCAGCTATCTGATGATTCAAATAATCCTAAGCTGTGGGAATGGTCGGCTATGTTTGTGAATTGGTTTGACCGTGCCTACCGCAATAGCATATATAGAAATGTAACTATATGAACTCTTACAGAAGGTATTAAAGGGAAGCGAGAAGAAAGGACACAATATTAACTGAACAACAGCATAAAACATAGTATTCAGCAAAAGAAACAACTCAACACGAAAAGACAAAGTGTATACCCCAAAATTAAAAAAGTGAAAAATGTAAATATTTCCTACATGTTTTAACAAAATCTTGGAAAAAGTGACAACAAAAAATCTGAATAGGAAAATGCCCTACAAAATGTAAACATATTACTAAGAAACAGAAAAATTTAACTAGGAAAAAGTAACTAGTACTGAAATTTTATGTAATCCCGGTATTCCAATATTGGAGTGGATGCTGGATGATCAGAAGTAGAGAGAAACTTAAAGAAGCAGAAATGTCAGACAGAAGGATTCTAAATATAGAATTCACTGAACATATGAGTAACGGGAAAATTTTAGAGGAAATGAAAACAATAAGTATATTCTTATGAAGCATCCGAAAGAAACAGTTGAAATTTTTAGGGTACATTATGGGGAGGGAGGGTTTGGAAATTTTGACTGACAGGATATTTGGCTAGATGAACAAAAGAAAATAAGAGATAATCTAGCTAGAGAGCTTGCATAAATGTTATGCCGAACGGTGATTAGGAGATATGCCATAAGAAAAATTATTATATAAGGTCTCTTTTTTATATCTCTTATTTCCTAATCTCTATGGTTAAAATTGACAGGAAGTTGTGAACAGCCACGATCATACACGCCCTGAAAAGAAGAAGAAGAAGAAGAAGAAGAAGAATTGCTTTTCCCTAAAATACTATTAATTTTAGTTCAAAAGAATGATTGATCATTTTTTTCATTTGCCTCGTTTTTATCAAGTGACAATAGTCTGATTCCGACCATACGACTTGAATTCGCACCCACCATTGTCAATTTTTGAAGGTGGTGATTTTTTTAAGATAATGGCCAGAGGAAAGCTGTGGCATTGTTAGGAATATACTGAAAACCATAAGAAGTGTTGCAATAAGCCTTCTGAACCAAAATAGTCAGATAAATATTCGGAAAACGTCAGTGGATATGCTGGCACGAAATCTTCCAGGGTAGAATGAAAAATTTAGATCCTTTTTTTTACTCTCCGCGAAACACATTTTTCTTCAGCGTTTTTTTAATTGGTTCATGTCACTCGGCATTGTTCAATAGTCACAACAATTCTTTCTTTAGTAACAGAGAGAGAGAGAGAGAGAGAGAGAGAAACACACACATACACACACATATATATATGATTCATATATATATATATATATATATATATATATATATATATAATTCTGTCTCTCTCTCTCTCTCTCTCTCTCTCTGTATATACATATATATATATATATATGATATTAATATTATTTGAGGTATGCTATATTAATGGGGACTCAGTATCAGAGAAAAGCCGTATGTTAATATAAAGAAGGAAACTGGCGTGGACACTGATCAGCCACAATCTGTTTCATGCTTGAACAACGTCTAGTAGACATCAGATTGCATCAAGCAAAATATACATGCTGGTGAAAAGAGTGTGAAAAGCAGTAAACGCTTTGTTTAGAATGTAGATTTATTATTATCGCTTATTTATTTATTTGTTATATAATACATTAAGTGTCCATAATTATATTTTTGTCACTACACATATTACGAATGTGGGTTGCTTTGATTTAATGTAGATAGCCTTCAATATCTTCAATACCTGAAGATTCTTTTTACTGTGTGCATGAGTGAGTATTATTGTATTGTTGACTAAAATCTGTCTGATATTGCCTACATGGCTATGTTTTTTCTAAGAAATGTTGTTTAATTGAACTCTGATCAAAAAGGTGACAGTTAAGTCTACGGGAGAGCGTAGTTGTAGTAAAACCAATATATGTAGTTGGTTTATTATTAGTACCAGAAATTCAACTCTGAGCTTGTATGCAAATTTATACACTACATTAGTTTTCTGTAGAGGATTTAGTTTTGTGGTTGTAGAGTTATTAGACACTATGAGGTTAATTGGTTTATATTTTTTTATAATATATGATGATCTGATCTTAAGTTAAGTATTATTATTTATTGGTTTAACATTTCTACGTATTATGTTTTTGAGAGTTTTTTCATCTTGTTTGTAATTATTATGTATTTGGTTGCAATAGCATACGTCAATAATGATGTGATTATGTATACACATTGTTAAATCTAAGAGACAATGAATTTTTATTATGTTTAATTAAATTAAAACAATCACACTTAATAAAATCTCATTTAAATCTGGTCATAACACTTTAGACTGTATTTAAATATATGGTTCTGTTAGCATTTCGCGCTCTTCCGCGGTGAGACGTCATAGAACCGCATTACAAATTTACGAGCTGTGTTTACTATTTGGTGATTGTTGTCGTTTATGTCAACACAAGATAAAATCGTTTTTGATGGTGGATATTTTATGTTAACATCCCTGTAACCTCTGCGAAGATGGTTCATGTGAGCAAAAATTTGTGACCTGAAATTTTAGCAAAAATACGATGTTTAGAACGGCTCATGATTAAACATAATAGACATTAATTGTCTCTTATATTTAACAGAATATGTTTAGAAAATTATCTTCTGCCTCGATATATTATATATATATATATATATATATATATATATGAATTTGTGTGTATATATATATATATATATATATATATATATATATATAAAGAGAGAGAAAGTAAGTGAAGGATAAAAAATTCTGATTTCTCATTTTAGGCAAGCTGCAGATAATGTGGATATGCAATACCTTTAGCTTTTTGACTTTATGTATGAAACTTTATACGAAACGTTGTAATTTTTATGGCTCAACATTAAACTTTTCCATAAAATAAATAATCGGCCCACGTTGAAAGCTAGAAGATTTTCTACTTTCATTATATGCCAAGTTTCTCATATGAAATGTTTAGATATTCAAATTAGCATGTACCACCAAAAAACTTTATATATATGCCAGCTATTATAAGTTAAGACTTGCACATAATACATCTTTGAAACATTACATCCTTTTTCATATGGGTTAATGCATTTTCCTACGCGTACCTGGATAAAAATATGTGCCCACAATAAGGCTCGTTCGAGCATTTCATCCTGTAGTTTTATGTGTTCTTATGAAAGCATCAAGATTAACACATACAAAACCGATTTCAATATATTAATATACGAATAAATGCATATTAAACACACACTGCTATAAATATATACAAATGTGTGTGTTGGTATCAGAATCGAACTGTAACATGAATAAGCTTTTTAAAACATGCACCAGACATATGATTTCTCTAAGAGCTTCGAGAATTTTCATAGCGATGTGAGAAAAGTAAGTATACAATAAAATTTCCAAAATATCGCAAAGGAAATAGAAATAAATATTAACTTACTCGAGGTTATACGCTTCTTTCCTTTTTTGTAATGCAGCTCGTCACAATTAGAGTACAATGAGGTGCGTTTGAAAGCATGTAAGTTTTAGAAGGATATTTTTTCAGATCTGAAGCTCTAGAATTTTAGTGGAATATTTTTGCCTACATATTTCCGAACTAGCACTGGCAAATGCGTATCCATCTCAGTTTGAATTCGACTAGTATTGGTTCTCTCTGCTTTGATTCAGCTTGTTCGCGTTTGGAATAAATTTTTTTCCTATGAACAACACTTTTTCTTTAAATGCCGTGTTCTGTCAGTACGTTGGCCATCGTGGCTCTCTAGACTTTCGTGCCCTTTTAATAACTGTTGTTTTTTCTTACATTTCCTAAATAATTTTCTGCCATCTATTCAAACTTAATAAATATATTACGCATTGTCTTCTTCTGACTCACCTGATCTCAATCAGTCCCGTGAGTATCAGGTTTCCTAACCCAGCTTACTTATGTACCCTAGAAAGTTCAACTCTCTCTTCCTGATCTTAATAATAAGTTTTTTTTTGTTTTACTTTCTCTAAACTTTCATCGTTATTTACATGGTATCATTAGCATCCTTTTGCTGAACCACAGTTTTGTTGCTTCATGTCCGTTCTCCATCTTTGAAAAGATAGTCCATCACTCTCTGCCATACAGGAGAACATATATCACGTAAGGGATTTTCCTTCTTTCATTCAAATATTTTCTATTTCTTAACACCCCCAATTCAATCTCGTAAGTGGCATACGTGGTGACCATGCCTCGAAAGGGACATGACTGAGAGGGCAGAAGATTTTCCCGCATTTGTTTTGCCATTCATTTCTTGAGTAGCTGGTTACCAACCAAAGACATAGAACCTAATCTGTTCTGATATTTAACCCATATTGGAGGGAGAAGATTGGATTCATGCATTTCCTAACAGTGTTTGCGCGTAAATGAATGTACCGAATTCAACTAGAATTCGAACTTGGCTCTCCGATTTCTTGTTCTAAGCTGATATCCACTGCACCACAAGACATCACTTCACCACAATATACCACCACTTAAGAATCTACAATTTACAAGATTTTGCTTGAAAATCAACGAGTCTTCAAGTATTTTCAAATATATTTATATTTTCCTGGTTTCCAATTCACATTTAAATATAACATATAAAAAAAAATAATCTCATATAGATTTCATAAATAATTTTCAAATAGTTTCTTTCCTTATGTACACTTCATTATTTCATCTCGCATCACGATTTTTAATAACAAAAATATTCTGAACGAGAAATATATTTATAAAATCCTTAGAAGATAATTAAATGAAATTCTTCACAAATAAAATAAGTAATAAATACTTAGCCAAAAAACATCCAATATGTATATGTACACTTCAAGGGGCACACACACACACACACACACACACACACACACACACACACACACACACACACACACACTCATTCGAACAAAACATTGAAACACACACGCATATATATATATATATATATATATATATATATATATATATATATGCATGTGTGAGTGTGAATGAACGCTCGTATACTGGTCTCTTGATCTGGCTAACAAATTTCTGTTGCAGTTACAAGCTCAGGTATATTTCTGCTTGTTGCACACCCGAACATTCAACCGATGCTTTATATTTCATGTACGGTCTAATTTTTATTTTGAGTTAGAACAATCTTTGACGGTTTTCAAACAACTTCGTGTACACAAAGTCATTTATTAAGTATTGCCAACCATTAGAATGATATCAGCATTTTCCAATGTCACCACATCCTAGGATTTCACTCTCAGGTCGGTTGATATTATCGAAAATCAAACTACTTAACAGGTGAACGATAATGAGACAGGAACCCAGATTTTATCGTACATACGGTCTCGTTCTACTCGTGTCATACAATCAACAAAAACCAGAATCAGAAATTGTTTTGAAATTTTTAATCGAGCCGATTTCATCACTGTTATATTGCTGATGTATATTTTATACAGAAAAGGCGAGAGAGAGAGAGAGAGAGAGAGAGAGAGATAGAGACAGAGATAGTTTACTAAGAAATGTATAGACATTTCAGCAAAGGAAAAAACTTACTTGTCTTTTGCAGTTTTAGCAAGTTGCGATAACCCTGTTTACTGAATATGATATTCAGTAAACAGCTTCTTAACAAAAATTATGTTTTTTCGACAGTTGACATTACACTCATGGCGGATATACATTTGTCGTTTGAGGAAAGTAAGAAAATTTTCAAGAATGTTGTCCAAAAGCAATGAAATCCTGACTATGAAACAGAACCTGTAGCTCTTTGACAACATCACGAATTCATATTATGTTCGAAACACATGGTACCATGTGTGATCCGCATAAAAGAAAATCTGACAGACGCAGTACAGCAACAATTGCTGTTTCCTCGTCTATGGTGTTGAAACAGACTATATATTTGCCAAAAACTGCATGTGAAACAATAGTAAGCAGTAAAAACATACAGTGTATTCTTAAAAGACCGAAGAAGAATATGTACATCCTAATATTATTACATTTTATTAAAGCAGATTATTCAGATTGAAGACTCCAGATGTGTAAGTGGTTTTAAAACATGGAAAGTGAGATTAAAGGGCTGTTGAGAAAGATCGACGGCTCTCATGAAATAAAATAAAGCTCAATGGAACAGTGAACCGACATAATTAATTTTACTAGGCTGCGGAAAATTCTAACGTGCATGTGGACAATGTTGTCAATTTACCGTGAGGGAATATCTGGTGCAGAGACACGTCTTATTTAGTAAGAGCATTTTTCTTTGAATATACTGTCACTAGTCAAGCGTACTCAATGTGCTACTCATATCCATATTACTTGCAATATTTGAACATTATGGCAATTATAATTATTTTCGTTCAACAAGACATCACACGTCACGCTACCTGCAAGACGTGCGAGTTTATCTGAATGAGAATTTGTAAGAACACTGGATAGAACGACGAGATTCAGGCATGTTCACGTCGTGTTCCTCTAGTTTAATAGTTGCAAAACTTTACCTATAGGGACCGTAAATGATGCTGTGTATCGCAAAACACTGACTATATTGGAAACCCTAAGACCAGAAATTGAAAATGAATATAAACTAAGACCAGAAATTGATACTTTGACCAATGTTGCTTAAACAGTAGTTCACCGTACTAAAAAATATCTAGAAGCTAAAGATCGTCATTTTCAACATTCCTTGTGATTGTATAGTACGAAACTAACTTACATCAAACTCCTGATGTCAAAATAAATTTGCTATTACAATATCTATAAATGTTTTACGGTTACAAACTATGCATACATTTTTGCGATGGTTTTCATATGTTACACCCTAGATAAACCTGCTTAGTTAAAGTGACAAATTATTTGCACTAAAGTTTTCAGCACTGTATATCCACCCCGATATCGAACCTTTTGCGATAAAAAAAACTACTTAAGAAAATATATTTTACCAGTAAAACTACTGGAAAAACAAAAAAGCATGTCACTAAAAATTATGACTCAACTCTCCCTCTACCCTCTCTCTATATATATCTCTTTCTCTCTCTATATATATATATCCCCTAGCTGCCCAAAAATATAAAGATATGTAAATTAATTTCTAACCACTGCTTCTTCCATTCTAATAGCACTTTCTGCAAACAAAAATGGGCTTTTCCATTGGCTCACCTATTGGTGGTTTTCTTGTTTGCCTATTTCTGGAATTCTTTTAATCCTGTACTTTCATATCCGGTTCTTTCATATCTAATAGCTCTACTTAACAAAGGAAAATAAATGACGCCCTCTCATTTTACTCCATGATACTAACCTATTAAACATAAAAAATTAAATTTAATATGTTTTAACCTACTACTGAATTAACATACGAATTTGAAACAAACTATTCTCTACCTTTCATTGACGTCTTATTAATACGTAATAATGATAAATTAGACGTAAAAGATTAAAAAACACAAACATTAAAACGATATAATTAAATTTTATTCCCACCACAATAATGAAATCTATTCTGTACTAGCCTTAGAATCTTACTTTGGAATCTTTAAATATGTAAGCCTGAATATCTATCTGAAAATGACATATATACTGAAAAAAACACAGTTAAAGTTCTCCACTATCCAAACCATTTCATCCTCTACGCCAAAAGAAATGATTGAAAAATCTGCAAAGACAAAAATACGGATGCTACCAAGATGATTTACACAAATTTCTTAATCCTGCTTTCCAAAAACGTTTAAATAAACTCCAAAATAAAGTATCTATTCCAAACACAAGGGTCGTCATCACCACATCCAAGATAACTAGTGATATAATCAGGTAGAACAATTTATCAAACATCATTTCCAGTGCCCGAATGTTCTACAGTGCAAAAAACTTATATGTGATGGAGAAATCAATTGACCTAAAAACCCGCAACTATGAACGCTATAGAGACTTACGTTTAGAGAAATGTTCTCTGTTGTTTTACATTGAAACGACGTGGGACATAATTTTGATTTAATAAATGGTAAATAAAATAAAACTATTTCGAAAAATATTCTAAAAAATACATATTATTATAGAAATATTCTGAATAATATATATTATTCTAAATAATACATAAAATAAATAATATGTTTATAAATAATAATGTTCGAAATAATATATAAAAATTAATAAAATAATACAAATAATTTAGATAATACTAAATTATACCTTCAATGATAACTTGCATCTGTAATTATTTTTACAATCAAGCTTTGTTTCGTTGGCTCACAATCAAAAGTCACAACAGCATTTATACATCTTTGCAAAATCTCACTACATTTTCAACGATTTAAACGTAAATATTTACAGATTTTTCTTTGCACACTCATACACATATACACTTAAATTAATTAACGTTACCGACCAGTGCACACATACATTCATACACTTTACCATCTAAACGATTTCTCACGCGTATGTTTTAAATTGTCCATTATTTTAATACATTTGACATACGTATTAATAGACGTCGAAAAACAAGCATTTTATACATACATACATATACATTTGAAAAGAAGTATATATTGGTTTAGATCACGTGACATACATCTTACCAATAAGAATCAACCGCAAATCACAACATACCAATATATTGTTTGTTTGTACCGATATTAAGTTTATCCTGATCTCTGAAGAAGCTTTAATAAAGGTGAAACATGTTAGATTTACATACATCCTACTTTGTTCTAATCTTTATTCTATCATCTTGTCAGATTCCGATCCATATATTAAAATATTTCCCAAAGAAGGAACACCACATATTTCTCTTTAATTTATCGATGTTTCGATGGCAAATGTTTAACGAGGTCCATTTGTCAGTCTCATCAGTTCTGAAATGTGTAACTGAAATCCATCATGCCACTTACACTGGGATAAATAATTTTAATTAGCTTCGCATTCTATTAGATTTAAAAACGGAATTCTCCAAAATATTGTTCTCAAAAAATGCTACTTCAGGGAGAAGATACGATCACTACATACTTAATGTCTGCAAGTCTTTGATTAATTGTTTTATCCTTCATAACCTTCAATTTTTACATCATATTCTTGCGCTCAAATAACAAGTTAATTCAGTGACTCTCTACCTTGTGTAGTTCTTCAATACGTAAAAGCCACTCAGTATACCTTGTGGACTTTTTATCTTAAACAGGGATTACTGAAAAAAAAACGCAACATATTCGGATAATAATTCATTGACTATTATTCAAGATTTGCCTTAATAAGCTAGTGTATTTACTGTTTCCCATTTGTTTTATGTAGACTAACATTGTTATTAGCGATCTTTTTTCGGTGTTTTGTCAAATATCTCACATTTACTATTTTTTTTTTTTTGCAGGGATTTTGCACTATTTCTTAATGACAAACGGAAATAAATAACTGGAAATCAATTGTAAAAAAAACAGAATGTGTAATCGTTAGCAAGATGGACTGCCCACGTCGTGACCAATGAATTGAAAATATCAACATCCAAAACATAATAAAATGTAACTATGTGGGAAATATTACTACAGATCATGGAAAATATGACATAAAATTAGGATGCCATATCTGAATAACTAAATCTTAAAATATTAAGAAACAGCAAAATTTCTTTGGAATCAAAAACTATGTGATATCTCAATATATCAATTATTTTACAAGAATTCCGACCAATTTCATCCCAGATGATGAAGTATGATAGAAATACAATGCGCGGAACATGTGAGAGACGAGGAAGGTAAAAGAGATTTGTAGTAAGTTTCACTAAAAATCAGGAAAAGTCTGTTCAAATTTCTTTTCGAAAGAGGAAAGACGACGTAGATAATTTAACACTCAAGAGGTACATTGAAAAAATGAGCTGAGGGGGAAAAGCATGTCACCTACTGAATGAGCAAGTTTGAATGGATCACAGAACAGGGACGAGTAGGAAGAATATGGTGATATAGTTTATAGCTAAGTATAGTGTGAGGATGTGTAGAACAGTGATCGCCGACATTTTAAATAGATATATAAGAAATTCACTTACTTTGTTATTGTGTAAGTTTTTAATACTTTACTCGTCAATTTGATCTGTTCATCAGTTCATCTGTTCATAAAGCAAAGGCACAAAGAGTTTCTCTGTCTCAGCATGTCGTCACGGGAACACACGTCTCGTTTCGCTGCGGGATACTTAGCAGTCCCTAATGAACCTATGTCGTGTATGAAGTAGTTATCTTATAACACTTTCTCGTGTTCGGGGAAGAAAAGTCATCCAATCACAATAAAGATCTCCACTAAAATGTCTCTCTCTTTCTCTCTCTCTCTCTCTCTCTGTCTCTCACACACACACACACACACACACACACAAACACAAACACACGTAAACACATAAATGCAAGCATATATACAGATACAGGATGCAATGTGTAAATTGTCGCCATTTTATATTCTAAATATACATTGTTTTTGATTTTGTCGACTGCACAATATAGCAGGTTCAGTTGGGCACCGCTTATGAGAAAACAGCACTGTGACGCAACTCATTGTGTCAAATATTTGGAAACGACCGGCTTTATTGTTTGGCATTCAGACAGGAAGTTCCAATGCGAACATATAAGAATTTTAGGGTGTCAATCTGAGGATAGCTCGGAAGATTCGGAGAGAGTTAAACGAGTATAATTGTGATTATGAAGGTACATCTTTCTGATATTTCTGATAAAAAAGAACTGTAGAATTTTTTAGTTAGGACATCAGATTCAACACGTAGGCCCGGAAGAGGTAGTCCTGCTGTAGGTCAAGTGAATGGCTGCTGGAAGACTCCATATTTGACAACAGGGCTTTAAACTATGCCATACAAGCAGAAGAACCCAGTCATGGTTGCCAGACAATTTTTGCGACCACATAATTACCTTTGATCTGGCCATCTAACTCCCTAGACTATAACTCCTTGATCATTATCTGTGAGGCGCAGTTAGGCGAGAGACCGACAAAACGCTTTGCAACATCAAAGATTAACCGAAGGCAATGATGATGGCAATATTCACCAACTTAAAGAAGAGACAATCCAGAAGAATTACAACAGAATCCGAAGTCGTCGGCAGGCCGTGTTTGAATTCAATGGAAAATTTATTGAATAAATTTACTCTTTTGTATTTCAGTATTTCGATTTTGTGTAATTTTTGTAAGTATATATGTTACAATGAAATTTACATGTTATTTTAATTTTTACGTAATTTAGATGACAATCTATATATCGAACGCAATAGATAGATAGATAGATAGATAGATAGATAGATAGATAGATAGATAGATAGATAGATAGGGATGAGGTGCAGCAAAAATACGTTCCATTTATAGCTTCATGAAATATCTCCTACAGAATAGAAAGACATTTGTTGAACTGGTGTCGTCAGTTTTCTCATATCTTCTTTTATATGGGAATGTATTTCTGCGAAGTATGTGTGAATGGTATTTCTGGAAGAGATATATGGTTAGTATCTCTACGATGTACATATGGTAGATATTTTTGGCGCACATCTGTATAATATTTCTCGGTAGAAAATTTATATGAATTAACAGCCATATTTTATATGTTAAAATATTCCCACCGGCATGAATACTCCAGACAGGACATTTATATAGCACAAAGCAGAGTTCAATCAGATTTAAAAGAATATTCTATCATTTGAAAGAATAATTGATATATTATAATTTATCAGTCGAGCATTTCATTTTCTTTTTCCAAATTGATAGAAATGAAATGACATCTTTCCGGCGAGTGATTTCTTTAGTATATATCCTGGAAAATACTTATCATCCATTATTTGTTTCTATTTCTCTTTCTAGAATATATATCTATAAATATAACTCGATGCAGCAAATGTACTAAGCTAATTTATGAGAATAAAATCTAAAATAATTAGAATTGATCTTCT